>OZ005657.1:210154893-210754893 GCA_963930645.1 Salticus scenicus
TCAACAACGTAATTTGCTAAAGCCATTTTTTTCTTTTTTCTTATGTTTATGAGTGTTAAATATTATTTTTTTTATTTAACAACAACAACAACAACAACAAATAAATAAATAAATAAAAGAAAAAGAGTAATAGAAACAGACAAATTTCAAGGAAAATGTGTTCCATAATTTTAAAATGAAGCACCGTATGCTGCAATGGCTTGATTTATATACATATTATTTTTTTCAGGTCACTGCTTTTCATTCATAAATCTATTGTTTATTCCAGCTGAGTTAGATTTTAAAAAAAAATTAAAGCAAAATGAGAAGAAACTAAAACTTTGAAAAAAAAAAAAAAAATATGTATCAAGAATATTTCAGACAAGCAATGTCATCGGAGAGAGTGTTTCCTTAACACAGCAGGATACACTTGTGTTAGAAGGGCAACAAAAATGAAAAACTGCTTTAGAAATGTTGGCTCTCTGAAACTTTGACATTTAACATAATGTAGGTCACATGGTAATTCACTAGAAACTTCCGTCTGTATGTTAAAAAAAATATCTAGCTGCAAGTGTTTATAGATTAATTAAAACTTGCTAAGAAACCATTAGTCTTAACCCTTTAGAACCTGCCCTACATGTCTTAATATTTAGCATTAAAAATGAAAAAAAAAAAAAAATAAAAAAAAAATACTGTGTTGAAGCCATATCTTCTATTTCACATATTCTCATTTCAAATATTTGTGCCCTTTATTCGCAATTGTTATTATTTATTGTTACTATTATTATTATTTATTAGCAGTGTCCGTTGCACATGCGTAGCATTTTATTTAAGATGAGAGAATCAAGAATTCATGAAAATAAATAAATAAATAAATAAATAAGGCATCTTTATTACATTGTTTTGATTAGGTTGCTGTACTTTTAAACAGCAAAATATCGTTTAAAAACCATTATAATTACCCAAAGTAACATTGTCTGTTAATCAATTTCAGTTGCTTATTGGAAAAGGGGTTTTGGCAGTCTTAAATGACAATCGAAACTAAAAAGATTTTTAAATAGTTAAACACTCGGATTTCTGCTAAAATTTAAACCACAGATTATATCACATATTATGCAAATTTCAATTGTTTTCGTAGATTGTTACTTTTGCATTTCTTATTGTAGTGGACATGTAATGAAATATTTTGGACTGTTTTTATTATTTTTTATGCATGAATATATTCTATATTTTTATGCATGAATGCTATATTTTTATGCATGAATATATTCTATTTTAATTATTTATTTATTTTTGTAGTATTAAAATCGAATGATAATATTTGTAAATGGAAGACAGCGTAAATATTAATCAACAATATTTCTAAGAACAATAATTCTAATAATAATTTTTGTCAGTAGAACCTTCACCTACTAACAATATTATATTTTCATAGTATATGTCAAGTGTTTAGACGAATATAGTACTATATGAATGCTTACAGAAAATAATGAAATTATAATTAAATGGAAAAGGGTCAAAATAGGTCGAAATCAAATAAAATAATGGAAGCTTACAGAATTCGTAACTCATCTGGCGCATTATACGAATAGTGCAGGCACATTTTTTTTTTTTTTTTTTTTCTGTAATGTTGAGTGCATAATACTAATGAATCTGAACTTTTATTGCCTGAACTCTAAAAACAAAAGTACATGTATGAATATCAAAATAAAAACCATTTAATATTTTTAAATTCCTTTATAAATTATTGATAGTGGATTTTATTTCATGTCATACATACATACTATGTAATTTTCTTTCTTTCTTTTATTTTTTCTTAAGAGAAAAAAAATCAAATAAAACGCTTAAGTAGCAAATTATGATCGCAGTATTAAATTTACGAAGCACGGAAATATATTTTTAATATTATCATTATTTTATTATTTATCGTACATAAAAAAAAGGAAAGAAAAGAAAAGAAAGAATGAAACTTTTAAACGAGAATTTTACATAAGTTAGATTAAAATATATTGTTCCATATTAAAATTAAAATTTTTTAAAAAAGTGTTGTTTTAACCTTGCTGTAAAGAAAATAATTTATTTCATCATATAAATAAAAAAAAAGTATAACTGAAAGCAGAGTGAAATGCTTCATACAGCTGACAAACAAAAAATAAAAAAAAAATAAAAAAAAAAATTCACAGGTTTAGTTATAGACAGTGATCTTGGAAATGTGAAATAAACCATATATACGCTTGCACTGTATATTATATCATGCAGAAAACAGTATTTAATTCTTAAGAATTCTGTTTCATAAGATATATATTGTTTTAAAAAGCACAAGTAATTATGAATTTGTAAAGGTTATATGTAGTATTTATATGTTACTAATTGTCGACACCACCATTTGTTGTAGGCTTATTTTATTTATTTATTTAATTATATGTATATATATATATATATTCATGTACAACTTTTTTCACCATTGTGTTGCGGAAAAGAAGACATTCTAAACCCCACACGTTTTATAAATAAATAATTATGCAAATATAAATATTTGCATAAAACAGCTTAATACAAAATGAATATTTTTATTTCCCTTTACAATTTGACATTGTATTTATTAGTTTAACAAACTGCTTCGCTATAAGCTGAGATATGAATAAGTTATTCATAAAAAGTTAATAAATAATACAAACAAAAATACATTATTGTTTTCAAGCTATATTATCAAAGATTTATAAACATTGCCAGTAATATAAGTATTTCAAAAGATTTAACAAATAATAATAATAATAATAATAATAACGATAATAATAATTAAATTCACCGTTAGTAAATTATTCCTTCTTTAAAGAAAAAAAATACGTACATTAAATAATAATGCTAATAATAATAATAATAATAATAAATAGTCCTTCGAAAATATCTATTGGACAGAGATAGCACCGGACATCCTACATATAAATACTGAAATGATGCTTGGAGTTTTTGCAAAAGTAATCTTATTCGTAATATTCGCGTTGATTTCCGTTTAGCTAAATTTACTCTTGTATTATATATTAACTTCTCTGAAAAAAAAAATGAATGAATGAAGTATTCTTTTATCATATTATAATATAAAATAGTGAAAGAGACATTGATTTTTCAAAATTTTTAATATCACTTATTGCGAGACAAATACTAAAATAACGAGTGGTAAAATATTATTCAAAATCTTTTTGTGAACTTTTCCTAAGATTATGCTGTAATCGACTGCATTATGGAGTAGTTTTCAAGTAATCAACTCTTAAGCATTTATTTTTGAGTTTCATGGATCAGCAAATACGGTATGCGATGAGCTTCAAAGAACCAATTATAAGTCCTTCGGCTAAAATCCTTTTATAATGGGATTTCTTTTTTCTTTCAAGAAATTACTTATGTGTCAGCTTAACTGGTTTGCCGCGTATTTATTGATCTACTGGGAAAAAAAAAAAAAGAACTCCGTCAGGGTTCGTGAATAAAGTGATTTCTATGCTCCCCGGAAAAAAAAAAAAAAAGTGCGTATCTATGAATGTTAAAAAGGTTTTCCATACATATTTGAATATTTAGATGATATGAAGAAAAAAAAAAAGGCTTTACAAACATTGAGTAGCAACGGAAAGACTGAAAGGTATGGGGAAATGAAGTTTGATTCTTTACAACCTGTTACTACTTCCGTTATTTTTGGTTCAATAACCGAGGTAGAACAATATTGCTAACAGATACCTGTATTGATTCTTAAGAGCTTTTGTAACCGATAGCCTAATAAAGAGTATGCATATAGAAATATACCAAAAATATCTATAAGGTATGTAAATCTTGTTTCATATTATAAAAATAAATAATGCGAATTATTCTTCCACGATCAGTGCAAATAAAAATTTAATTAACTTCATTCTAAAGAACTCCACACTCCTAATAATGTTATTCAGGGTGTTATAAAAAATTAAGAATTCATTACTAAAGACCCCATTTAGAGCTCTGTCAGAAATATGTCGATTTTCTATAAAATTCTATGTTTAAATTGAATTCATCTATAATTTCTAAGCAGTTTGTATAACTATGATTATCATTTACGATTTAGCGACTTAGTCATTTAAAAATGCGATTTTTTGAAATTGCATTTTTTCTCAAGGCTTTTACACTAAACTGTGTAAGACCTACATTTTATATAAATAAGAGATGCAAGATAATTTATAAAGATTTTTTTTTTTTTTTTTTTAGTGGATAAAAAAGAGAGAGAGAGAGAGAGAAATACGCAATAATATTTAATGTACTTATGTATTTCTTTGTGGACTTTGAAACTAATATACAGTTTTAAAAATAAGAAAAACATTTGCAACAAACATAAACCGCTTGTATGGTGAGATTTTCATCAGCATCATGAGACTTCAAAGAATACTAAATATTTATTTTTTCTATTTTTAAGTATGATTAGTCGATACTGATTTCAGTGTTCAAAATCCCTCTAAATTTAGTGTTACAAGAGCCCATATCGTTTATAACCACTACTTTTAAAATTGTAATATATTGTAATGTATTAATACTGCAACATAGCTGCCAATATTTTAATTTATTCCGGAGTAATTTTAGCCCCGCCTCTAATTCGTACCACTTATTTTTTAAAAGCAATTTTTTCTTATTTTATCGAAGCTATGTATTAAAGAAAATTTTTCTATGAATAAAGTGGTGCGAATTAAAGGCGGGGCTAAAAGTACTCCGGAATAAATTAAAATATTGGCAGCTATGCTGTAACATAAAGAGCAATTTACTAATTTAAAATAGTGGTTCTGATAACAGATTATTGGTATTCTGATAGTAAAAAAAAAAAAAAAAAATCCGATGAAGAACATATTTTTCATAATATCTTTACAAACAACACAGAATAATATTACTTTTAATCAACATTTTATAATTCATAAAATATTAAGATCGTAAAACAAACAGATAAAAATTACATTAAAAAAAAAAAAAAAAAAAAAAAAAACTATAAAACTATAATATTTCATAATAGAAAAAGACTATTCAAGACTATACAGAATAAAACGTAAAACAACATAATATTGGATATGTATATACATTAAAATAGGTAGAAAAAAAATTCTGTTCTTATTATCTAGGTATCTATGTTCATATTCCATCAATGAAATTTGTCGGAAAGTTTAAAGATTTAATAACAGAATTTTTTGAAGTTATTACTTTTTCCTATCTCCATGTGTCAGTCTTTTTTTCAAAACATCCCCAAGTAAAGATGACCCTGTTAGGGTCACCAAATGGGATCTGGTTTTCCCTCTGTTCTATCAGCGCCAAAGAAGCGAAAAGAAGAGGGTAGAGGACGCAAATTACGGCCGAAATTCGTTGACAGATAAAGACAGCTTTTCGGCCGCGATGTCTGCTCATACCACACATCATCAAGACTTCTCTTTTTTTTTTCTTTCTTTCTTAAATTGTCTTTTTTTGCTTTTCGTTTTTCTAATCTTGCGCTTCGCAGACAATGCCGCGGGTGAAAACAATCACTATAGAGAAGATGTGACAAGGCAAGGAGTGACTAGGATAATTCTGTATCTTCGGTAATTGGAAGAACAACAATGAAAATTACAAATTGAATGTTGTTTTCTCCCACATTCTGCTTCTATATATATATATATATATATATATTGCTCGAGGCTAATTGCATAAAAACACGTTTAACTAACGGAAAAAACTGATTATTTACATATATATACTTATTGTATCATCAGAAGAATCTTATTAATGAAACAAGATAATTATTATTGAATAAAACTACGGTCATTGCACTTTTTTAATTGAAATTTTTATATGTTGTACATTTGATATAATATACCAATAAATGATGGGGACCGGGCTCTAACTAATGTCTTGCTCGGATTTTTCCGTAGTTTTCTCGAAAATCTGTGGGAATACGAAATCCCTTATCGTAGGGCATCTCACCCAAGACTAGTGTAGATAATCGGCCTTAAATAACATAACACAACAATTTAAAAATAAAGTGTGGGAAAATACAAAAATGTATAAATATAACATAATATATGAACTAAAATGGACTACTTCAAAAATTTCATAGATTTAAAAAATTGTTATTAGAACTTCAATATTATTCGAACTTTACTTCAGTGGGACAAAGTTTCATAAATAAAACTTGAGTTCATTAAAAGGGGTGTAAAAATAATTTTAAATTTAACCAATTAAGATTTTATGGACAAATTATTTTGTTCATCATTTTTACCCATTAACGAAACATTTTCTTTTAATAATTTTTTGATATTTTCATTTAACGTAAAATTTTTACATTCTAATACGTAATATACGAACATTTCAGTTAAAAGGAAGCCTAGATCATTTTCTTCTGAAAGTAATTACAAATAATAATAATAATAATAATAATAATAATAATAATAAATATAAATAAATAAATACATAATAATAATAATTTTCGATACTAGAGGTAATTAATCAGTATTTTAATTAAACGTAATTGAGATTTTAAATAATTTTTTGCGATTTAAAACATGTGTGCACATTATCTATTTTATTTATTTATTTATTTTAAATACGTGTATCTTGTTAAAATGCACTGTGTTTTAACATGCATGGGTATTTAAACAATTTAACTGTGTTTTTGCAGTAATGTTATTTTTTTTTAAATATACATACACAATTGTCATCTGAATACAATTATTTATTTAAAAGGTTCAAATCACGCATTTGAATTTCAAACAATATATGCATTTCTACAAAAATTAAATAAACTGAAGTATAATAAAGATATTTCTATAATTTGTTTTACTCTGTAGAGATTAGTTTCAGACATATTCAGTTTAAAGCTTTGTTATTTATTAAAACAGACTAATTTAAATTTAATCCGCTAAGATTTATTCAAACTTGGCGAGTCAATACAGTGTCTGATTTGGTTTTGATTTAGTATCATTATTTAAGGTAGAAACATCCGCAACCAAACCTAATAAGAAATGAGACCTCAACACGATGCTCTTAGTTTCTTTTAAGAGATTAATGTTGAAACGTCGCTGTAATTCAACATTACTGTAAATGTTAGCATTAATAGTGCGCGAAGAAAAGGCATTTGTTTGGCTTTTAAATTAACTAGGGGATAGTAGTTTCGGTAATAGATTATTTTTAATGAGCAACAAAATTTTATGGCTCCATCCATCGTCGCAATTCAAATAATTCTACGTCTGAGACAATAAGTTGTAAGTTATTCTTTTTAAAACAAATGCGACTTAACAAAAAATGTCTGGAATGGTTCTGAATGAATAATGAAAAAGTGCTACTTTAAGAACCTGTTCCATTTCAATAGAAAAGTGATGAAATAACATCTTTAAAGATCATTTGTGTAAATTTTGCTGTACTGCTTAAGCAGACATTTATATTATTCCCGTGTTTGAATTGTAAAAAGACGACATAAATTTTACTGGGATAATATAATAATCTTTATTCACAGTGTTAGGATTTATTACATAAGCTACACATTTCCTTCTAGCTTGATGAAAATGAAGGAGATGTTTGGGAAATTTTCAATTGAGATAGTGAAATCAAATAGCTAACTTTTGAAGAACTTTATCATAATAAAAAGAGAATAATAATACTGGAATGATTACTTAAAAAAATAATTTGTGTTTCAAATTTCGAAACTTCTTCAAATTAATTTTAAACTCATGCCCTGCACACTCACGTATTTACACATCCAAAACAGACACAGTGTTAGGATTTATTTTATTAGCTACAAAATTTCTTCCGGTTTGGTGAAGGAGATAATTTGGAAATTTTTAATTGAGATAATTATTTCAAATATCTAACACCTGGCATTTTAAAAACTTTATCATAATAAAAAGAGAACAATAATACTAGAATAATTAGTCAACATATGAATTTGTATTTAGAATTTCGAAGCTTCTTCAAAATGAATTTTAAACATATGCCCCCCCCCCCCCCAATACACAAGCACACCTACCCACACAAACAAATATTTAGACATCCAAAACAGACAAATAGTTTTTTCAATGTAATCCTTAAAATGTGGATAGCATATAAAGTGACGAAACAACATATTTGAATACTATTTGTGTAAATTGTACTGTAAAACATTAAACAGATATTTGTTTTGTTCCCGTGATTGAATTGTAAAAAGACGACATACATATTACTGAGATAATACAATAAATTTTATTCACAATGTCAGGATATACTAGATCAGCTACAAAATTTCTTCATGGTAAATTAGAATGAACCAGATATTTGAAAAATTTTCAATTAAGATAATTCAATGAAAGAGCTAACATCTAGTTTTTAAAAACTTTATCACAACAAAAAGAGAAAAAATAATACTAAATTGTTTGGTCAAAAAGTTAATTACTGTTTAAAATTTCGATTTTGTTTCAAAATGAATTTTAAACACATCCATGCACACATACGTACACAGATATCTAAAATAGGCAAACAGTTTTTCAAATCTATCCTTAAAATTAAGACTGCATGTAAATCAAAAATGGAAGTAGCGCGTTGGATACTAGTTATTAATTGTGCAGAGAGCACAATATCTTTGCTATATAGACTCTGATTTATTTCGTTGCGCATGCCAAATATTCAGTGAGTAATATTAAAGCTTTATGATTATTCCAAGTAGCTAATGATCAACATGACCTGTCAAGACAACAACAATGATAAGAAAAAAAAAAATAATAAAAACTTGGTTACTTTTAATAAATTATCTTATACTTAAAAAGTTTTTTTATTAAACATCATGAATATTTTTCCCTTCTAAAATTTTGTTGTAAGACTCGATCTCTAATACATCTGTACCCCTGAGGTAAAGGACACCATGTGTATTTTGTGAAAAGTGTTCGCACCATGTTTTTGATGTGCATATTTTCCTTTATATACAAGTACTTAGAACTATATCTAGTGACTGTAAAAGAGGTAGGACTGTGAAAATTAAATCCATGTCCATTTTGTTTATTCATGACAAATGTATTTAACATCATATCAGCATTATATTTAACATCATGTTCATAATATCATTAACATAATTCCTTAAAAATCGCATTTTTGTGATATGGTGTCCTTTACCTCTGGGGTACAGATATAAAAAAAAAATATTTTATTTCATCGATTCAGTTACTTTAAACACGAAACATTATTATATTAACTGAAATATTATGATATTAACTGGAATAACATTTAATTATTCTTAAAACTTTTCAGTTTAGAAAAAAAAAAAAAAAAAAAAACCTTTAAATATTTGTTGCTTTTAACATACAGAAATAAGGGTGTTGAAGAGTTATATTCTTCAAACGCGTGATGTTTAAGAATTTATCATATAATTAAGAATGCATATTAAAGAATATTTTGTTATTCAGAATTACATATAAGTTTGTAATTATGACTATCAAAATATTAACAAGGTGAATAATAATGAAGAAGATATCGCTTCAATTTTGAGTTTACGTACATATAGTAAAATTATAAATATATAGCATAAATATATAGCATAAATAAAAGTAAGTAGAAATACTTACTTAGTTTTCTTTATTATCGAATGTAAGAAGTTTTCAGTTTTCATATTCCAAAATGGAATTACACATACGTAATAGAAAATAAATAAATAAACTGTGCTCTGATGTGATTCTAGTTTACTCCTTTATTCTGAACAAAATGCTTTGGGTTATACCATTGCTACACATCTAGTCTTCTTGCCCTAGAATTCAATCCATTGTTTAAAAGCATTTGGCTTTGGATCCTTTTTTACTGTAGTAAAGGAGAGGAATTTCATTAAGGAATTCGTTGGTCCATTCAAAATAACTTACGAGTGCCAAATTTTAAACATGCATTTTTAGATGCAACCGAATTTTACAAACACTGTAGAGGTATACTAATTACATAGGTATACGTAACGTAGCAACGTTTTATTTTTATCTGTATTTATACTTAATATTATTTATATTTGATCATTTATACGCATAAATTCTTTATTTAAAGTATGTTCAATTAATATAAAAACTCGAGAACATTTAGTTTTAGATGTTATAAGAAAATATATCACTTTTTTTGTACTTTAAAGTTAATAGTTCCTTAAAAGAAAATCATTGTCATTTAAATTGAGGGAAACGTTTTTAAATTTATATAAAATAAACGAAAACTAATGAAATATAATAAAATGAGAAGAATATATTTTGTAAAATTCTTATCATTGTAATATGAGCATTAGGGTAATTCATGTTTAATTCGTGAAGAACTCCAAACTTACTTTAAATCAGGTAGTTAATCAAATTGAATAGCTTTACATGACATAGATCTTTAATCTTTTGTTTGTATAAGTATAAAGTTCAGCGTTTATTTTTCTATTTATTTATCAAGAAATTTAACTGTAAGCAAAAAGTAAGAAAGATTAGTGAAAATATTTTAGAAATTTTTAATAGTTAACTTTTCTTTACTATTATAGGAAAACTACTTTTAAAAATATTTTTTAAGTTTAAGTGTCAGTCAATTTTAACTTTTGCGAGCTAATGTTTATTTTTAAAAATATAAACAAATAACGTTTGATGTAGAAAAAAACGCATAAAAAAGTCATAAGAATGAACTTTTGAACTCTATAATAAAAAGTTAGTTAGTTGCACTGTCATAGTAATAACTATAAAAAGGTTTAAATATAGAAAGGTTTAGATTTAGAAAGGTTTATAAAAATGTTTATTTTTAAAAATATAAACAAATAACGTTTGATGTAGAAAAAAACGCATAAAAAAGTCATAAGAATGAACTTTTGAACTCTATAATAAAAAGTTAGTTAGTTGCACTGTCATAGTAATAACTATAAAAAGGTTTAAATATAGAAAGGTTTAGATTTAGAAAGGTTTATAAAAATGTTTCAGAGGATAGTTTGCATTTTTTTTTTTAATGAAAACAGTAGCAGTATTTAAATATTAATGTCATTTATAAGGAATGCTTTAACATTGAGAAAATGTGCGTTGACCACTGGATTTTCTTGCAATAAAAAATAGTGATGAATGATGAGAAATAAACACTTTATGAATAAACTCTATAAAATGCATAAAAAACCTAACAATTGTTTTGTATTGAATTATTTAAGCACAACCCTTCTCCAAGAGAAAAATGTCGGCACGAGTGCAGTGATAACGGTTAATCGGATTTTCTCCCTTTTAGTTTTCCCGTTTTTTAACTTTCGCGAACTTAAGATTTAATTTTTAAGATAATATTATATTTTCTCAGGTATTTTTAAAAGTTTAAATTTTTTTTTTTAACTCAATAAAGATTTTGAAAATGGGTTAAAATGCAATTACTTTTACCAAAAAAAAAAAAAAAAAAAAAAAAAAAAAAAATGTGAGAGTTTAATTTTGGGAACAAAAGGAAATATGATCGAATTCTGTGGTTTTTATTGCAGTTTAATTGCTTTACCGTGTTTTCGCTGAATTTTTCTAAGATTGAAAAATTATATAAATGATTCAGCAGTTTTTTAAACTATATAAATTTCATATTAACTTATGAGCAGCAGTTTTCCTTTTAAACTTTAATGCGTTTATAAGCGTCTATTTTAAAGAAATGGATACGTATTATTAGTGGTTGCTGCTGGCTAGAAAGAAGTATAACCAGTGTAACTTAACATAAAAATAGTAGCATGGGGTATTTAAATATATGTGTACACCGAAAGATATATTTTTTATTTTTTCATTTTGCTTCTTTTTTACTTTTCATATACATTATGCATGTGTTTAGCGTGTGATACTTCTGTCCTCATTTATAACACCCCCACACAAATCAAATTCCTTCTCAACAGTTTGTCACGATTTCATTCTACCAATAATAAGCGTTCACAATAACAATAGTTATGAGACGGGTACCACAAAAGAAGTATCCAAAACCAAATCTTCTTATTCTATTTACGAATCAATGTCAAAGTTTTGTTGAGACAAGATTGCATCCTATTGTGAAAGTGCTCATTCTAATATATTTGAGGAGCACCCAAACTTGATGAAAATCTTTAGTATAATACTTTTCATCTGATATTAGTGTTCTTTATCTTCAGTCATACCTAGACTTCCTTATTGTTTGTTATCTAACGATATTACATTGCTGAGTGACATTATGGGAGGCTATGAAGTAGCTTTCGTTTATTTGCTTTTATTCAGCATTTGTTTAATACGAAATCTATAGCAACGATAAGAAAATTTTAAATAAAAAACACAATTTCTGATAGGTGCGCGAAAAATTATTTTGAATTTTGAATTAATTATTATTCAATAATTTAATATTGAAATTTATTTTTATAAAAATATTAATAATGTAGCATTAATCTTCATTAATAACGTTCACTAGTAATTCTCTTCAATGAGCTTTAATTTTATAATGTTGAAATAACTTTCGTTTATTTGCATTTATTCAGTAATTGTTTAATATGCCATCTGCAACAACGGTAAGAAAATATTTAAATAAATACAGAGTTTCTGATAAATGAGAGAAAGGTTATTTCAAAGTTTTAATTATTTGTTACTCAATAATTAAATATTGAAAAACATTTTTATGAAAATATTAATAATGTAGCATTAATCTTCAGTAATAACTTTTACTAATAACACTTTTCACTAAACTTGAATTTTTGGATTATGAAGTAGCTTTCGTTTATTTGCATTAATTCAGCAATTCTTTAAAATGAAATCTGTAGTAACGATAACAAAATTTCAAATTGAATACACAGTTTCTGATAAATGAGAGAAAGATTTTTCAAAGTTTTAATTAATTATTACTAAATAATTTAATTTTAAAACAAACTTTTTGAAAATATTAATAATGTCGCATGAATTTTCACTAATAATTTTCTCTAATAACACTTTTCACTAAACTTGAATTGTAGGATTATCAGGTAGCTTTCATTTATTTACTTTTATTCAGCAATTGTTTAAAATGAAATCTACAGTAACGGTAAGAAAATTTTCAATTAAATACACAGTTTCTGATAAATGAGAGAAAGATTATTTCAAAGTTTTAATTAATTGCTACTCAAATAATAATTTAATTTAATATTGAAACACATTTTTATGAAAATATTAAAAATGTAGCCTTAATTTTCACTAATAAATTTTACTAATAACACTTTTCACTAAACTTGAGTGATTATGAGGTAGCTTCCGTTTATTTGCTTTAATTCAGCAATTGTTTAAAATGAAATCTACAGTAACGATAACAAAATTTTAAATTAAATACACAGTTTCTGATAAATCAGACAGAGATTATTTCAAAGTTTTAATTAATCATTACTCAATAATTTAACACTGACAAACATTTGAATGAAAAATATTAATATAGTAGCATTAATTTTTCATAACAAAAAATTAGATGAAAAAATATTCTTTGGAAAAAAATTTCGTAATAAATGCAATTGAAGTTTTTCCACCTTAAAAGTATAAATTATATCGTTTCAATAGTAATAAATTTTAATATATTCGACATTGATGTTCTAAAGTAAGCAATCTGTTATAGATGGCAACTTTTGTATAACAGTAATAAAGAAGTTCTTTCCCTCCATTGTTATTGGGATAATTAGGTAATGAAGAACGTGTGTGACTCAGATATTAAACTTTACATGATTTACATTGTGATTCAGCGACTTTCCTGTTAAAACTTTTAATTGTACACAGAGGTTTCATCCTTATCGAATGTATTGCTAGTTATTTAAAAAAGCCATAGTGACACATACACGGCATAACGCCAAAGAACAAATAAAACACTCATAATAAAAACAAAAAACAAAAACGGCAATAGTAATAATAACAGTATGAAAGACTTTGAAAATGTTAAATGAAAGCAATAAAAAGGGCAAAACAACAACTTATCCTGCGTATATGGTAATTTATAATTTATAATAATTGTACTCATAACGTTGCTTATATAGTAATACATCATATTAATATGTCTATAAATAAATATATCCTTTTGCGCCTTAGCTATCCATACATATATATCAGAGAACAAAAATGAGTTTTAAATTTATATAACGACACAGGTAAAACGTTGCATAGAATTCTATAATGTAAAATACCAATACAAATTCTAAAAGCAAAGTATACAAATATTTGAGTAAATGTTCCAAAGAATTTTTTTGGGGAGACAGAAATAAAATAATCATTTACGCTCCTATAATTTAATAAAATTATTTTCTAAAAAATCAATGAATATTTTCAAATTTAAATATTTGTCTTTTACATATGTAACACTAATAAAAATGTCATTATGTTTAAGTTACGCAATGCCTTCAAAAAATAATTGAATGCAGCTTTATTGCGTTTAGAATCACTCCTTTTGTCTAAGAACAAATGTTCTTCTATTGTGTTCACTAAACATTTCAAATAACAATAATAAAGGTTTTAATGAGTTTTTGGAGAGACAAAAATAAAATAACCTTTTACATGCCTATAGTTTAATTAAATTATTTTCTAAGAAATCAATGAAAATTTTTTAATTATTTAAATGCTTGTTTTTACATATGTAACACCCATAAAAATATCAGTATATTTATGGTACGCAATTTCTTCGAAAAAATAATTTATTGTAGCATTGCATGTATATAAATCACTCCTGTCTAAAAACAAATGTTCATACACTTTGCTCTCTAAAAATTTCAAAGAATAATAATGAACATTTCAAAGAAGGTTTTGGAGAGATAGAAATAAAAAAAATATTTGCACTCACATAATTTAATTAAATTATTTTCTAAAAATCAATTAAATTGTTTTTAATGTAAATATTTATTTTTTACATATGTAACACTCAAAAAAATGCCATTACGTTTATGCTGCACAATGCCATCGAAAAATAGATTATTGTAGCATTATTGCATACATGAATCGCTCCTTCTGTATAAAAACAAATTATCATCTATTCTGCTCTCTAAAAGTTTCAATTAATAACAATAAATGTTTCAAAGAATATTTTGTCGAGACAGAAATGAAATAATTACTTGCACGCTTAAAAATTAATTAAATTATTTTCTGAAAATCAATGAAATTGCTTGTATTTAAATATTTGTTCCTATATATATATATGTATATGTAACACTTATAAAAATGTCATTATATTTATGACACGGAATGTTTTCGAAAAAAAAAAAAAAAAAAAAATATTTTAGTGTTATTGCATATATGAACATATTGCCTCACTCATTCTGCCTATAAAGCTATCGATTCTGCTCTCTACAAGTTTCACCATCAGTTTCTTTTTTTAATTTTGTCGCTTTCAAAATGATCAACACTTCACTTAAAAATGTATTTTCTTAGAAAACTGTCTATATTTTCATTTAAGTTTGCATATTTGGATATTTCAATAAAAACTCTACTTTCCCTTTTTTGCTTCAATTTGCGATGCTTCATTTAACCTAAATATCTATTTTTAGTATTTTGTCTCTTGAAAAGTATCATTTATTTGGGCTAAAATATGATTCAGGATTATATCACTATAAAGAAGCGGATGAAATTTTTATAAAAATGTGCATGTGATTGCGTAACCTTTAGATAATGGTACAACCTTAACAAGTATTACTATTATTATTTTTTTTTAAGTTAATTTTTTTTTAAAAGAATTGGTATAAACACATCGTTTATTTCCTAATTTTCTACTGCTAAAATAGCACGAAAAAATACTTTTAAATTTAATCATATAGCAATTGTGGTTTTTATTTGTAGGTATTTGACATGTTCCAACAACCAAAACTCAGAACAACAGAAAATAAGAGGAAGGCGATTACACATGTCTTAATGGAGATAATTGATATTTAACATTGTGTAAAAAATTTATTGCAAAATATAAATAAATTTTAAGCTTATATTTATATAAAATCTTAAGTGATTCATTTATCAGTAAATTACATTTCAATAATCACTGTGGCTATATTAGTGCAACATTATATTTTAACATTTTGTTAAAGAAAAATTTAAGACTGTAATAAAAACAAAAAGCATTGTTAATGCACGATTGCTTGTTATTAAATAAGTTTTAAAACTTAGACTATGCTTTAACCTATTAAACGCCGTTATATAAAATCCAACTGAAAATTTTTTGAATTTTTCTATATTTTGGGGGTTTAATGTGCATTTCTAATCGTATGTTGTTTAAATAATTAAAACAAAAATTATTTTGTTAGAAGATATGATATGTTTCCAAAATAGGAGATTTGACACCTAATTGGGATAGAACAGATGTTGAAAAACTACAAAACCCTTTTAAATTAGTTTACTTGATTCCTGTTTGTTACAATTTAAGAAAAGAAATGTTTTATTTCATATGCATTATTTCGAATGAGTTATTTTTGCTGATTTATTTATTTTATTTTATTTATTTATCTATTTTTGGTGATGCTTTACAGAAAAACAAACATCATTGTTTGAATAATTGAAAAGAAAACGTAGAACTTAATTACAACTTTTTGAAAAAGTTAGGCGCTTCATTATTTAATGTAAAAAATAAAAAATACTTATCTTAATTACTTGCAGACTTTTTTTTTTTAAATTGGTCCCGCAGTGGGAGCTTTGGTGCTTAATGGGTTAAGGAACAAATGATTATTTTTGATTATTTTATTATTATTATTATTATTATTATTATTATTATTATTATTATAAGTAATATACACAAAAAGAACTTTGGTAAATTAAATCTATTTCAGTTTCTGTAAAGTAATATTTAAAGCAAAAATAAATACAAAACATAAATAAATAACGTAATCTAGCATTTATTCTTTAAATAATTTATGATCCCTTTGAACATCATTTGATTTCCATATGTGCACTAGTATTTTAGCAACTTCTCTTTCAAAAATATTCACATTTTATAATTTATTATTTTTTTTATAAATTGGATTCAAATATGTCCCTAAACAATGGCGTTGTTATTTAACTTTAAAAGTTAAATATGGCTATATTCAGTAAATAGATTTTATTTATAAAGTACACATACTTATATATATATATTACTTATATACGGAATAAAAACGGTACTTTCTTTTACACTTGTCTCGACTGAAAAAACAATATAAACCTCTTTTAAGCATTTTTTATCATTTTATCTTTTATGTCTTAAGGAATACGAACCAAATTTTGTTAAGCTAATTTACTGGATATTCTATCATAAACGTGATAACAATTTCTTCTTTAATATTCCTAATAATTTGAAGTCTGAAATCTAAATTAAAATTTTCTGTCATTTAAAAAATAAGATAGTATATTCAAATGCTCATTTTTTTTTTTTTTTTTTATTAAAAAAAAAATAATAATAATAATATAGAAAGTAGTTCTTAAGAGCTATGGAAATTCAGATAGCTCTGTTTCAGAAATAAAGAAAATGTACAACTAGTGAAAACAGAATGTTAAAAAATGACGCCCGTATAGTAATTTAGTCGGAATAACGCAAGTGACACAAAAATGGTCCTCTATCCTTAAACCTGAATAAATATTTGTGACGCTTTCTAGTCGTAGTATCTGTAGTGTTACGCGGTTCTTGCGTGAAAGAAAAAATAATAAGAATCCTGAACAAAATTTAAGCATGTTTTGCAATATGTAGGTCAGCAATAGAAACCGTGTTTATTTTGGTCAGAATACGATATTTTGCATTGTTTTCATGCAAACAATGCATCGCGTGGATCAGTTATCATTACATTAGCATAGAATCAGGATCCTTAAAAATTTTCAGCAGAATGGATTCTTGAAACTTTTTTTTTTTCCAAAAAAGAGCCTTTTTAAAACAGTAAAAAATACTTCCGATATTTAACGGAAACATTAGCAAAATAATTTTCATGCAACAACGCACTCATAGGTGTTAAGCTTGTTATAACAAAATCGCTTGTTAATACGCGAAAATCAGTCAAGATATAAATAAGTTTAAAAAAATAAATTAAATAAAAAATAAATAATAAATAATAAATAATAAATAAAAATTAATATTAATTTGAAAAAACTATAAAACATATTTTTTCGTCTTCTCCATCGTAATTAATTTCTATTATAAAGAGAAATATTTTATAGGTATTTGATTCAATAATCTACTTAGCTAGAAATTAAACTATATATAACATTATCATTGGTCTCGTAAGAGATGCTCGTGGATTTAAATACAATTGTTTCTGGAAAGAGGATAATTTTTTTCATTCCTTAAAAGGGCGGGGGGTTTAATACTCAAAGAAAAAAATAAGATAAAAGGAAAAAAATGACTTACATTTACTGGAGAATTCATCTCTGAATCATTCGTAACTATTTACTTTACATGCAACTACATCTTCACTTTTTTATTTTTTTATTTTATAACGAATCATGTAATCGCTTCGGATATAAAAAGTAATTAGAAGAAAAAACCTCATAATTTTTTGATCGGAAGAGAAAAGCTTGTGAAAAAATCCTACTGATAAAGCAGCTAATAAAAATGGAAATAATAAAAATGGATATCGAATACGCTGTTAATTCTTGGGAAAGGACATGTGTTATAAATAGTTATACTTAAACCATGCATTTATGTAACTTCAGTGCGCCGACATTTATTTTTTGTTACCCATGATTTTAAAAGCACAGTTTATAAAAAAGCAACGACCTTATAAGCAAAACAATACTAGCTACCAAAGTTCAAATTTTCAGCTTGATTATTAATAAATTAATCATCAAATTATCATTTATGTTACATTTTAAAAAGGTGAAAATTTTAAAAAAGGCATTAATTAGTCAATCACCTTTCTTCCTTTCCTCTTCTTTAGGATATCAAAATGCTTTTCTCTTAATGAATTTGGCTGTATGTTCTCTTTGCTTAAAAACGCACGACGTAATGAATTGTACCTTCCATGTAACAGTTGCGGTAGGATTTTTGGCAGGCGTCCCAACACGGGACATTGTCCGTAACTACAAAAAAAGAACTTGCAGGAAAAACTTCATTCAAGAAAAAGTCGAGATATAAGAAATATCGGAGATGCTATGTCGGGACATAAGACTGCATCTCCGTCAAGGCCAAGGTTAGAAACTTCAAGACTTGCAGTTTCATTATTTTCCTGCTGGCGTTATTCTTGTCCGAGATTCGTGTTTGTTGCGATTAAGTACTTTGCATAATTATTGGGCTTTTATTAAAAATTGAGAGGTAAAAACATCGTTATTTCGCAATGGTGAATCAAAGTTGGTTCTATTTCGCAAATTCTGAATTACGTTTATAGCTATTAAAACGGGTTTGTTTTACAATAAATCAATCTGTGAGAAAGTTGGGCGTAATTTTTTCAGCGAGAAATTGTTCATTGGCATAGATTTTTAGGATGGTGGATGTTTTTCATTGTTTTCTCCAGAGAAGGTACATCTTTCCATCTCGCATTTTTCGTTCTGTTTGTGTGTGCGCGCGCGCGCGCGCGTGTTTGTGTGCATAGTGTATATGTATTTGTTAAAGCTTTTTTAAGGCTTGCTCATAGATAAATTTAACTGAATGGATGTCTTAAAACAGTTATTTTCTAGAAAAAAAAAAAAAAAAATTGGGTATATATATATATATATATATATATATATATATATATATATATTTTTTTTTTCCAAGAAAAACTTAAAAAAGAGCAAATTTTTTTTTTGTTCATTTATTTTATTTTATTAATTTTTTGAGAAAATAATTTTACACAGTTCCTTTATAATATTTGTTAACTGATTTCATAGACGTTATATCAAAAATAAATAAATAAAATAAAATATTAAATAGAAAAATAAAAATACACTTTTTAACACATTTGACAAAAATTGGCGAAAAACTGAATAAATAGTGATTTGAATACGCAATATTTATTTTTCATTTAAATGCATTTGGACCAATATTGATTTAATTTCTTCCATTTTGCATTTTCTGCTACTGAATTTGCATTTAATTAATTAAAATTTCAATCGTTACCATGAAGGATCAAATCTATATAATCTAAAGATTATTAAAAAAAAAAACTTTAGTTCGAACATATAAATAGAATTAAAAAAAAGTAATCAAAATATTGACAATGCTTTAAATTCAGTTTTTTTTTTTTTTTTCCCATTATGAAAACCAATTTTTTTCCTTGCATCTTTATATTTATAACATTTTTATAAAATTTCACTTGCATCTCTAGTAATGTCGTATATTTGCAATAAATATCACAAAAAAAAAAAAAAAAAAAAAAAAAAAAAACTTTAAAAATAATTTTAATTAATCCGATAAACATATAATAATATATTCAACCAACATGTGTGTAAATACTGTTTACTTTTTAACGCAGTAATTTAAAGGTGAATGAAAACTTTATAAACTAACACCATAAGTAAAAAAAAAAAAAAAAAAATTGTTTCATGTCTAAATAAGTAAACGTGATCTTTCATTAGACTTTTATCAATAATCCTTTGTTGGAGCGTATTGTTTAAATAAAAGTAACAACATTTGAAGTCAGTTGCATTTTAAAAATACATTATGGTCCAAAATGAATAAATAAATAAATAGAGATATATAAAATAAATATTTTTTCCTTATACTAAATTTTTGCGTATGATAAAATGAATACTTACATTATAAATATTGAAAAAGCTTTTCAACTACATAAAAACAAATATACGCTTCACTTTTATTAAATGTTAATTAATTTAAATCTTTAAAATTCCATAATACATATTTTAATTTAGGCTTATTAAGAGATAACTCAGGTAGTTTTTGATAGTAGTTTTTGGTAGTTTTGGTAGTAATTTGATCTCAGAAATTTTATTTGTAAACTCTTATATTTATTTATTTATTTGTTTATTTATTTATTTATTTATTTATTTATTTATAAGTTAAGGAATTGTCAAATAAAGGCATATAAAACATAATAGAGTATTGCAAGTTCTTGAAAAAGTATTGTATGTTGTATGCATTCATTAAAAATATTTAATGGCTTTTCAGAAATCTTTAATTCATGTTCTTTCCAGCTCTTAGTATATATGTATGTATTACATATATTATGAAAATCTTTTCAAACATTGCACAGGATAAAATCATAAATATTACATGAAGAAGGGTGGTTTTTTTTTTTTTAATATATATATATATATATATATATATATATAATTCATTTGTAACAATAAAAGATTATGAGAAAGATTTTGAAAAAATGATGAAAGAAAAGGAAATTCGTGGAAATAAAAAAATAAATTTTACCAGCAAAAATACAAGAGTGTTGAGCAATAGCAGTAAATCAAATCATGTATTTGTAAACTTAGTATTAATAAATTAATGATGAGCCAAATAAGGGCATCTAAATTATAATATTGTATGTAAAAACTCCATTTAATAATGAGAAATAAAAAGACGTTCAAAATAATCCGCGCAATAACAACGTAATAATTAAGAATGACAATATTATAAAAAACTTTTCAAACTTTC
Organism: Salticus scenicus; assembly: GCA_963930645.1. Classification (NCBI taxonomy): domain Eukaryota; kingdom Metazoa; phylum Arthropoda; class Arachnida; order Araneae; family Salticidae; genus Salticus; species Salticus scenicus. The sequence goes on from OZ005657.1 coordinate 210,176,293, forward strand.
CACAGGATGACATGAAGTAGGTAAAAGTCAATAAAAACGTTTGAATAATTTATAATAGTGAAAAGCTGTAAGGGAAAAAAAAAAAGATTTTGGAAACACAATGAAGTAAGGAAATTCATGTAAAAAAGAAACTGATTTTTACATGCAATAATACAAGACTGTTGCAATAATACCAACAAACCAAGTATGTATTTGAAAACTTAGTTTTAATAAATTAATGATGAGCCAAATCTAAATTAGAATATTGTACGCAAAAACTGCATATATAGCTATGTATAATTCAAAATCCTGCTTCTAAAAATAGGCAAAAGAAAAAATAAAGGTTCAGCTCGCCCTCTAATATTATTAAAAAATACACAGGCAAGAAATGTAAGAGAATATTCGTGTAAATATATTTTGAACACACTAACATCAACGCATGTAAATAAATCAATTATCGTGTATATAAGTTAAGTGGTGTACATTAAAACAAATTTATTCGTTGTAAAGTTATGTAACTACAAGATAGTTTTTATTCAGAATATGTTCATAAGGAAATGTTACATACGAAAATAGAAACCTGTTTCAAGTGGAAGTTTCACCAGCCCATTGCAATAAGGTATTAGCAAGTTTTGTTGCTATTTTTCATATTCAATAATAATGAACTTTAGATTAGATTTACACGAACTAGTGTATTAACTTCTTATTCGGTGCACTAAAAATTTATTCATTGTAATGACAATGTGTGAATTTACTTTACTTACAAATGGAATTTAATGGAATTTGAATTTCAAATGTTGTCAAAGTTTAATAATTGGAATATTACAAATAAAATATTATATTAGGCGAATTTTATTTTCATAATGTATGATATTCAGTTTTCTCTCAGTCATGTAAGTTTCAAAGGCAAAATAAATAGATAAATAAAAGATTATTACAAAATTAAATTATTATTAAAATTCTAATTAATTATTAAAAAATTCTCTCCTAAACAGAATTAGGATGAGAAGCCTATTTTTAAAATGAGTGTAATAAATGTACCGTGTCATTTTAATGCGTTTATTTATTTTACTGTTATTTTATTTCCTTATGCATTTAAATTTGACATATTTATTTGCTTATTATTTGATTTTTTTTTTCTAACGAATTTAAATTCGTCTTGGCTTCAATTATTTGGCTTTATTTTAATTTAGCCTATAGATTTTCATATAGTAAGAAGCGCTTTGGTCAAACTTCAAAGAAAAATCTCTAGGTACTTCATTGAAATGGTCAAGTAGTTTTATTATTTATTTATTTATTTATTTTTGAAAGCTCAAAGAAAAGGTTATCTGTGAATACTAACTTTTTGGGAAGTATCACTGTATCACATCGATTTCTATGCCCCCAAAAACTATAATTTTTGATTTTCGTTAAAAGTGTCAAAACGGTTTAATTTTTATAGTTTTTTATTATTTAAGAAAAGAACGGGTTATCAGTGAAAGCACATTTACACAGTGACTAAACCTGTCAGAAACATTTCTAACCGTCCATAAGTCATCATTTTTGGTTTTTAATAAAATGTATAATTAAAGCTTTTTAATAACTTTATATTTTTCCGGTTCAAAGAGTGGGTTACAAATGAAAACTAATTATTATGGAAATAACAACCATTTTAATAAATTCTTATACGTGTAAAATTCTGATCTCAAATTTTCTTTGAAACGGTTTCATTATTTACTTTTTGTAATTTTTTTCCTGTGCGCATAGAGTGTTATTATTGAATGACAATTTTTTCGGTGATGTCAACCAGTCCGATTGATTTATATGCACAAAAAAAAAAAAAAAAAAAAAAAAAGAACCTAATTTTTTTTGCGGGGGGGACTCACTGAAATGCTAAAAGCATTTTGCTTTTTAACATTCATCCTTGTCCCACGCGACGAATAAGCTACGAACGAAAACTAATTTTCTCGTAGATTATAAAATGGCAAGCCAATTTCTAATATCACATATATATATATATATCACCCTTTGTTTTCCTAAAAATAAAGGACTTTGTTTTCTGTCTTTTTACAAATGTTGTCAAAAAGTCTTGCCTAAAGTAGCATTGGTGAAAATTCTGTTTTATTCTAAAGGGCTACGAAATTGGAGACGATGCTCTCATTAGCAGATGGACAAAAATAGGTTTCCAGCCGAAGAAAAAAAAAAGAATAACTCATCTTTTTCAAAAAAGAAAGAAAAAGGAAAAAATAAAGAAAATATATAAAATACATAGTAGAGCGAAAATAAAGTAACTGAAGCGTTAAGTAGTTCAATACAATGTGGTTTTGATCCTAATACTAGATTCAGTGTAATATCTATTCGGAAAACGTCTATGCAAAAATTCGGAAATTTTGAGTAATTAAACAAATATGTAAAAGACGTCGGAAAGATGGAGGTCAAAGCCAGGGTCGTTTAAACCAACCTTAGCGTGGCTTCGAACCAAATTGTATCACAGAAGATTGTTATCATATTCAATGTTTGTAAAATACATCAAGTTCCATTCAATGTAGAGATTTTTGAAAGAGGATTGTAAGAAATCATACATTTAATGACCATACCATATTTGTTACGATAAAAATATATGTTAAGATAGAATATAAATAAATGTTTTGTTTCTTAATTAAAAAGAAAAGTCTTCGAATAAAACAAAATAATACAAAAGTAAATGAATAAAACTTTAATAATAATAATAATGATGATAATAATGATAAATAAATAAAATATGCAACATAGAAAATCATTTGAGATATTTGTACAGCTTTATAATCCTGCAATTCAAATAGAGCACATAATTTGCTAGTTTTTTTTAGTTATTCTCAATAGCAATAATGATAAATAAATAAATAAATAATTCCATCTTGTGTTCTGCCTATGTTAAATAATATAATAATAATCTCTCACAGAAACTGTTTAAGTATGAGTTAAATAAATTAATATTTACATGTTTCATACAATAACTCAATGAAAGGTTACATATTTTTTTTTAACGATTTTTCGTAAATCTTTATACATTGTCCCTAATAATTACTTAAGGTCCATTAAAAAAACTGTACTCTAATTATACAGTTATTTTGAATAACATCTAGCATTTGTTTTATTTTTTATTTAACAACCTATTAAACATTTACTGCGAAAATATTCACAAAAGTTACAACATAATTATATAGTCACTAACAAAATTGGTGAAGCATTTTTCTTTTTAATCACAATTAAAATATTTTACTATAATACAGATTAATAATTACGGTTTTTTTTTTTAATTTGATCCGAAATTTTAATTTGCACGAATTGTTTTCCAATAAATTGCTATTATGAAGACAATTATCAAAGTAATTTGTTTTTCTTTATTAAATAAGTATTGTTTGTTCTCTATCTTTTATTTTAATAGCTGTTTCCCGAAACAATTTTGAACTGAAAGTGCGGCGAGCCATTTACATTTTTTTTTTTCCTCACATATAAATATTAAATTATATTTGTTAAAGTTTAGATAGATTAAATAATGACAATTAGAAACCATTCATTAGAATGAATAAAAGAATGAGTGTTTCAGAAGCCTCTATACAAAAATTTTTTAGTATAAAGTTATTTCTAACAATGGAGCTAACAATGGAAGACATACAAAATCGAACAGAAATAGAAAGTTTTTGAGAAGTTTGAAATGTAATTAAATATATGCTATTTCTATCTATTGTTTTCCTTTCAGAAGGAGGCTAAAACATAGAAAACAATACTAAAAAGCAGAACAAACCAAGGAATTTTTAAAATATAGTTCTATTCATAGAAGCCATTTAACTGCTTCCCAAGTTCAATGCTAAGAGTTAAAAAAAAAAAAAAAAAAAAAAAAAAAAACATACTTTTCATTTCATTAGTTATGTATGTCGTAAAACAGCAAAATATTTTATTATTAAAGTATAAATATGTTTCTTTTATGTGATAAAATGTTAGTTTTAATCTATGATTTTTTATTTTTAAAAATACTATGTAATATTTTCATGTTGAAAAAATTATCAATAAATGTTTTTTAAAAAAAGTAACCATATAATATGTCTGAGTGTACTTATTGGCATTTTCCGGAAAGCCAGAGAAAAAATTAAATAGTCGGTTATACATAGAAAAAAAAAAAAAAACATGATAAGAACTGTTATTCAATTTATCAAATATGAAGAGACATTTTTCTCACTAATGACAAATAACAATTTTTGCACTTAAATCGTAGCTTAAAAAAGCACAGTATGTGCAAGTATTTTTCGTTATATTTTCAAAAAAAAAAAAAGTTTGCTTTATTTTTAATTTGGAATATTTTAAGCTATTTTCAAAAGTTGCATGAGTTTTTTTAGGTTGTGTACGCACATAAAAATTTTTTGTAGAAACGAACATTTTTTAATGCTTTTCATATAATGTTATTTCTGTGTTTTATATATATCGTACATCATTTCATTTTTAATTCATTAACAAAGCATATTTCCTGTCTAAGAAATAATAAAATTTACTTCAATTCAGTGAGCTAATCATTCTAAAATAATATGAATAAAATGTAACTGTAAAACTATTTTCTGACACAATATTTACCCTTGTGAATATTCGTCAATAAAATGTTAAATAAAAGCAGTCCTAAAATAGGTCTGAGTTTCTCCATTGACGATAGAATTTGAACTTTCAGTGCTTGTGATATCACACAACCAATTTTCATGTCTATCTGGCTTTCTAAGATGGAGTAAAATCTTTAAGCGTGTTAAGTGAAGTGGAAAGTACGATGAATAAATAAAAAGACATATTTTTAAGCAGGCTCCCTCCCCCCCTGCATTAAACAATTATAATTTTGAATTATATAGATTGAATTGTTTAAAATTCATCATATATTTTTTAAATGATATGTTATAATTCTAAAATTAAGATTACCATAACTAATATCATACTCTGCTCCACATACGCAGCTTTGTCATACGAGCCAACTTATCACCAGTATTTTCAAATAGTATCTTCATATAGTATCTTCATATAGTTTAACTGCTGATAATTATTATAAAAGAATGTTATTAAAAATAGTGTTAAGAGGATTACTTACAATCTGTAATAATTGGAGCAATTATGCGTTATGCGTGCGAAATATGACGAATTATTAAAAAGAGACATAGTCCAATATTATTTTTAAAACAAAAAAATATATATATTTGGTTAAATTGTTATAGATTTAATTGTTTAAAAGTCACAGTATTTACCTAATTTAAAATAATATATTATACTAGGGGGCTCTGCCCCCTGCTCGCTCCGCTCACCAAACCCCGAGGGAGGCTTCGCCTCCCCCCCCCCAACTCACTTTACTTATTAACGCATGCAGAGCTCTGCCCACCTATTCGCTGTTTTATTTCACTGAAAAGGAATATTAATAGTGCATATTACAAGACAAAAACAGAAAATTATTATGGAAATCCTCATATTCAATGTCAAATTTAAATATATAATATTTATATATTTTTTTAATAGAAAAAAAAATCTTAATATCCAGACCATTTGGCATTACAGCTTTAGTATATGAACTTTTTATTTATTTTTTACAACCTTAGATCCAGACCGCGGTACCCCTTCATAATTGGAAGATTGCGGGTTCGGTTCTCGAGCCGGCCAAAGACCGTCGGGTACACTAATGGTGGCTGGTGCACGTAAAATATGTCGTGGCCGCAATATCCTTCATGTTCCCATCAAAATTATACTTCTGGGGCCACTGAAGCGGGGGACCATCCCCTTAGTGTAGGACCAAAATTGTGGTGGCATGTCTCCGAAACATCCGTAGGGGTGCGTCCCAGACCGTCGCCAAATATCCATATCGCAGTAATGGTGCGACGTCAAACACAACCTACCTAATTATCTACCTACCTACAACCATGGATCATATTTTAATTTTTCCGTGTAAGAAAATAAATTTTCTAAAAGTAGAGAAAAAAAGTAGATATTTATTTTCTTTCCATGGTTTTCATGGTCAATCATCCATGGTTTCGGGCCGCGGTAACCTAGTCTGTAAAACACAGAGCACGTAATTGGAAGATTGCCGATTCGATACTTTAGCTGGCCAAAGACCGTCGTGTACACTAATCGTGGCTGGTGCACATAAAATCTGTCGTGACCGCAAAGTCCTCCATGTTCCCACCCACACTATACCTCTGGGGATCATCAAAGCGAGGGAGGATCCCTTCCGGGGAGGATAAAAATTGTAATGGCATGTGACCGGAACATCTCTAGGGGTGCGTCCCAGACCGTCGCCAATTACCCATAGCGCAGTACTGGTGCGACGTTAAATCGAACCTACCTACCTACCTACGTACAACCATGGATAATATTTAATTTTCCCGTGTAAAATGACTTCATGTCAGAAGAACAACGTCACTGGGAGAAACTTTCTTCAAAATGGCAAATAGAGTACCTTCATAAACTTGTCGTTTTTAGTTAATAACTTCTTTAATTAAAATGATAAAAATTTCTAAGCGGCTGAAATGTCTTCCTTGGAGTATTCGGAACACATTGATATCTCTCATGAAGCGAAGGACCCTACCCTCCGCTAGAAGATGCTGTCGCAGACAAAAAAAAAAATTGACGCCAGTGACAGTAACTTTTTTTTAATATATAGAGATTACTAAAACTACTATTAAGAACAATCTATGAACTACTATTAAGAACAATGCACATAGCTTTATGCGTGCTAACTGGAGTGTGGAATAAGATCTATTAATAAATAGAAATAATTTCAAATATTTTTTATCAACAAAAAAGAAATATGCTTAAATCTGATCCATTGAATTCCTTAATATTAATTCATAGTGTTAGTTTATTTTTTTAATATTTTTAAAACTCATATTAAAAACAATCGCGACAGCGCATAGCTCTGTTCTTGTTAAGCAGAAGAGCGTGAAATAAGATTTATTAATAAAAAGAGTTCAAGTGCATTTTAACAACAAAAAGAAACATTTTAAAATTAGATAGGTTAAATTCTTTAAAAGTAATTTATATTTTTTATTAATATATTATACTTTTAAAACTAATATTAAAGCAATCGCTACATCACATATAGCGATATTCTTATTAAGTAGAGTGAGAAATAAGATTTATTAATAAAACGAGTTCAAGTGCATTTTAACAACAAAAAGAAAGATTTTTAAATTAGATAGATTTTTTTTTTAAACTAATTTATATATTTTTAAAACTAATATTAAAATAATCTCTACATCACTTACAGCTTTGTTACTGTTAAGTAATTTGCGAAATAAGCTTTATTAATAGAACGAGTTCAAGTGTTTTTCAACAACAAAATCGAATATCTTAAAATTACATAAGTTGATTACTTTAAAATTCATCTATATATTTTTAACAATATGTTGCATTTCGAAGAAGCCTAGTATTAAAATCAATCTTTATAGCACATATAGCTTTATGCGTATTAAATAAAGTGTGAATTTAGAGTGATTAAATAATAATAATAAAAAAAAAGTATGTTTAAATGTTATTTTATCAACAATAAAAAATACCTTTAAATTAATATAAATAAAACAATTAAAACTTCTCGCATGTTTTTAAACGATACGCACCATTTCTGACACTAACATTAAGAATAAACTGTATAAAATACGCACATACACTGTTCCTACAGACCCATCTTTCTTCAAAGACTTTAAGGGAACTAGTCCCAAAATATAAATGTTTTGTTAACTATATAGGCTTATTTTAAGACAAAATTTGCTATTTAAAATTAGTAATATGCAAAATTAAGGACCGTTGGAAACCCAGCACAATTCACAAACAGTTTTGAGAAAGCTTAAATGAAAATATATAACACTGCAGTTTTTATAAAATAAGATTCAAATTTCGTTTATCTGAAGTAATTGAATCGACATATTGTTTGAAATTGGAGCCATTTTTACGGCAAGATTTATTTAAATTCAAGAATGTAAAATTGTTAATTTTAAAACTTTAAACTTAAGGAACGATTGGAAATTCGATATTTTATCCAAAGTTTATGGAAGTTTCTTTATTTTTCATTCTTTTCATTTAATTAATTTTTGTTAGAATATTATTTTTTGTTTCTTTTTAACATAAAGTGTGCCATAAATTTAGGTTTTACAGCATTTGCATTTAATAAAATATTTATAAACAAATTTTCAGCCATAAATTTGCATACTTTTCATTTTGATTAAGCATCTGGATTATGCAAACTAAATTAATAAAATAAAATAAAATTTTTAAAAGAGATATAGTATACATTCATAGATTATCTGAGCATGATTCAATTTACATGATATTACTAAATATTTTTGCATAAAGTTCTTTAAATTTTCATGTATTTTTTTTTCTCTCGTGCCCTATTTAATACATTTAATGCGTTACTCAAAAAGTCATAAACGAATAATGTATGTTAAATAATTTAACTAATTAAAAAAAAAGTAAACACTTTGAATTGGTTTCATGCATTGGATTTTTATAAAATTAACTACGTCTTTAAACTATCTATAATGAAATAAATTACAAAATGACTTTCAATAACTATTTAGATAATAAAAAATGTACTCTATCATATACTAAGTGAAAAAATAAACGTTTTCCAAGTTAAAATACTCAATCCTCTTAAAAAAAAAAAAAAGAAAGAAAGAAAGAAAGAAAAAACTAGTATGCCCAACTAAAACTAAAATATAAAACATAATGTGATATCCAGCATTAAATAATTCCAATTTTGATTTATTAATATTACTTATATAATAATAGTCATTTAAATGCACGCTCATACGTATGTATATATCACAAAGTAGAAATTCGATAAAAGTAAAATTTCTATTATAAAGAAATTTTCTAGAATATCTCGACAATATTATTTTACATACAATTTATTTTAATTAAAACAGAATTATAATATAGCAAATAAAATTTTATAGTTTAACAAACCATTTTCTTAGGAGATTCGACAATATATCATTTATATTGTTTATTGTTTTTCAATTTGTTTATGTATTTGTGTTAGTTCTTTCTTCATTCATAAATTGAATTATTCATATAAAATAAATATTAATTAATAAATCTAAGGCAAACAACATTACTATCGAACGTATTTAATACATTTAGCAAAGTTAGTCTCGATTTTATTTAAGTAATCAGAAAAAAAGTAATAACTTGAAGTTATAGAAAGCATTTTTTATTTTGACATACAAAAATATCAGTTCTATTTTTGCAATTTAATAAATTTTTATATTATGTGATAACCATGTAGTTAGACTTTAAAAAAAATTTAAGAAAATTGTATGGCCTTCAAAGCACCTAAAATAGAATCTTGAAGATTTATTTGGGTGTTCTCTCCGAATTCGATTTAAGAATCTAAAATCATTGAAATCTATTTTTTTTTTTTTTTTTTTTTTTTTTTTTCGACTGAGTGAAAATAATGCCTGGACCGGGAGTCGAACACCAGAAAATTTGATTTTCTTCCCAGTCAGTTGATTGTGTGATTTTAATATATTGTATAATCTAAAATCAGTTTATCCTTTATTTCTCAGTAAATATATCTTGAAATAAAAAAATATTACTAAGAATGTATATATATATATATATATATTAATTTAACATAAATATATTGTAAAAAAAAAAAAAAGAAAGAAAGAAAAAGAAAAAAAAAAGTTAAATAAAATAAGGTAAATTATGTATCTTATGTAAAATTGCACAGGGAAATAAATGGACATGTTAAAAAGTGCAGTGAATTAAAAAAGTACAATAAAAATTTTTACTATTAAAAAAAAATTCAAACCGTTAAAAGGAAATCGTCTGTACTTTTTGATGCATCTATAACAAAATATGTATTAGATAACAAATAAGGAGGATTTTTTTTTTTTTAATGTCATCCAAGTTTAATATAAAAATTATAATTTAAGGTCTATCACTTCATATATTAAACATCTGTTAATAATCTGTTTTTCAAATGCGTCGTAACTCCCGAAAATGTAGACAGATTTTTACATACCTTTTTATTTAATTCAAGCTTGGTAAAAATTGATTCTGAATAGATTTTGGCATATAATCGCCCAGCAGTTCGAATTGCCATGCTGCGATTTCTCCCATTTTAAGGAAAGCTATATCCCAGCTTATATAGTACATAAGTACCCATAATTTGATATGTTATAGTGCCATTATAAAAACCTATTCTAATTCGTTTGGATGCATATTAGTCAACATGCAGCGAGGTTATGCTGCAATTTTCTTCGTTTAGGTGAAGGCTATATCTCAGTTTCTATAGAATATAAATGCACCAAACGCTATATGTGAGGATCATCATTATCAAAAACTGTGCTGATTTATCAGACAACAGACAGCACTACTGTTACTCACTTTCTGCGAATTTCTAATTGGTTTTATCTCAGAGTCTATTCGTATCAAATTTCAGATGTAAAAATCTTACATGTGATAAACTATGTAGATTAAATTTGTATGTGTGTTACATGATAGTTGGTTTTGTTCTATAGAATTATATAATTTCTTTTTCTTTTTCTTTTTTAATATTGGACAACAAATAAATCAAAAAAATGTCAGGAGAATAGTATACAAAGTTATTTATCAAAAAAGTAATTATAGATCCATAACGCTATTTATTAAACATTACTTAATAATACTTTCTTTAATATATCAAAAATAATATTTGGACAATTTATATTTTGGGTTTATTACCTATTTCTTAGAAAAAATTACATTATTAAGAATTAGAATTTTTTCTTTCTGACTATCAGTAATATATCTTAACATATCGCTGTTAGAAAATGTATGATGAAATATTTCTTAAATGCCACTTTAAATATCAAAATAATTCAAACTGTAAAAGTAACATCTTGTACTCTTTGAAGTCCCCCTTATTTTTTATTGGATAACAAACAAAGAAAAAAAAAAGAAAAACTATTGAAAGATACGTCATCGAAGTTGAATGTCAAAAAAGTAATCTAGGTCTATCCCGTCATTTATTAAACATCTGTTACAAAAGTTAAATTTAGAAAGTGTCAAAAATGCTTTTTATAAATAAGATTTTCCTGTAACATTTTTATAAGTCTTACAGTTTTTGTAGCATATTCAGAATATCTAGATCTTTTTTCAGAAGATTGCTGTTTGCTTAGCTTAATTACTCATCTCCCACGAGATTATCGGTCTACATATCAGAAATGTAAAAAACGAGAGAGAGCAAATATATATTATTAAATTACAAGAAAATATATTTGATACACAAACGTTCTTTTTTTTTTCTCCTTCTTTGCTAAATTTCAGAGAGTGAAATGCGAATTTTTTGTAGCATTTAATGTATTTTTTATGTATAGAAAAGCTGATATTTTTGCATATAATTTTAAAATTATAATTCTATGAATAAACAGTATGAGTTGGCATTATCATTTTTATGTCTCATGTATGATATATGTTTTTATTAGAAAAAACGCACATATATTTAAATATATTTTTGAACTATTAACAGGGGTAGAAATTAAGAAAATAAAGTTACTGGTATGCAGGATCAGTAATTTTCAGATTTCACTGGTCCGTATATACTTTGACTGGTCCTTTCTTCCATTCAATTATATTTTAAAAAATATTTTAAAATTTCTAAACTGTTTGTTTTACCAAGACTGTTTGTTTATAAATTTACAAGTCAAATATGATATTTTTTTGTAAATTTATTAAAAGGTACGAATAAAATCTCATATAAATGAAAAATTTATACTTTAAAAATTGAGCTCACTTATTTAATGTCACGTATTTACTATTCAGAATTAAAAATACGAAAAGGTGATGAAAGTGAAATTAAATGAAAAATTACAGAGAATAGGTAATATTGACAATTATAAAGAAGTACACTTACTATTGTTATAATATATTATTCTGTGACAGATTTACGGGCAATTTTAGAGAAAAGTAAAAAATACAAAAAAAAGAAAAAAATTAAAAGCTTCTTTGATCCGCTGGACCACTAGAATTTATATTTTGTTTGTCCGTTCAACATTTTTGTGGTCCCGGACAGACGGACCACTGTTAATTTCGAGCCTTGATTAATAAGTTATTAATAAATAAATAAAATATTATTTAATTGCTAATAACATTCATGCTACATAGTTGCTCTAAGAGAAAAAAAATTAAAACAGAAAAAATAAAATTATTGACAATCTCTCTCTCTATATTTAATAATACACAATGTGGCAACGTCTGAGAAGCTAGCATTACAACATAGCACGGCAATAATAAAAGTAGCCCTAAATTATTTTAATCAAGAGCTAGACTTTACTTTTAATAAGCTGTATTTATTCAAATAGTAGTAATTCATTAGTTATTACATTGTCATTATTGCTATTATAATTTTGATTTTGGGTTAAATATTTTGCATTTCATTAATATATATATATATTCTGTAATATAATCATTATGCAAGTTTAAAATGCACTGAATTTTCCCGAGATTATTTGCATTATGCATATAATCATATAATTTATACATGATATTTTGAAACGCTAAAATAGATAACTAAAGTTCAAAAATTAAAAATATTTCATGTATAGCTAAATAAAATCTTTAAGAAATATCTTAAGTAAATTTGAATGTTTAAATACTAGTGTTAAAGATACACTGTAAAAAATAGGTTCTTAAAAATAAGTATATATTGTCTCAAAATAGCTCCGAAACAATATATACTTAAACTTGAAAACCCATGTACTCATTTTTGAGTACATTGACATGTCAAACATGAGGATATTGGGATTCTTATTGGTCAAACCCATTTTTGAGCATGTCAATATACTCAAAAATGAGTACATGGATTTTCAAATTTAAGTATATATCGTTTCGGGGCTATTTTGAGACAATATATACTTATTATTAAGAACCTATTTTTTACAGTGAATAGTAATTTCCTAAAATTAATGAAATCTTATTAAAAAAAAAAAAAAAAATACATAACTAAAAAACATGTGGCTTTGCAAAATGTTCTGCAACACTAAAACAATTTGTATCTCTATGCATAAGATAAAAAAGGGAATATTTTGAATTTTCAGAATTAAAATACTCAACGTTATATTTTTAACACCTTTGATAATTTAAGTTTAGAAAAAAAAAATTACAGTTACTTTTTTAAAAAATAAAGAGATTGACTTTTTAATTTAATCGAATTCGCTTAATATATTCAACATCAAATATTTAATATTTTAATTATATCATTAATATGATTATACATATTAATATGCTAGCAGGCATTCCCTGCTTTGCTAGTCACTATATTTAAAGAAATAAAAAAATAAAAAATAAATAAAAACATTAATCACTACATTTTCAATCACCTTATAAATAAAATCTAAAAAAAAAAAAAAAAAAATGAAAGAAAGAAAAAGAAAAAAAATTACTGAAATCACTTAGAACGTCACTTTGGGTTCCCGCTGCTTTCGGCAGCATCTTTTCCGTCTGCGCTATATCTTTTCCGAGTCTTCATTGCTTGCACTTGCGCTTTAACAAGATATTTCAATTTATGAACTAAACTGACTATAAGTGGCGCTGCTATTATTCAAGAACAACGTTTTTCGGACAGACATTCCTCAAACAGATTATCATCTCTTTACTCTATTACAACAGATGGCAGCATCAGACAATCTCCCCAGAAGCAAATTTTTAATTAATTAAAAATAGTAATCAAACATTCGAAAATCGGGCTTTGATGTGCCTCATGCAAGGTCAAAATGGACCTCCATGTAAAATTCTGTACCTTTGCAATCAGCCGTTGCCTACAACGCAACCAACAAAATTGTTTTTTTTCTCTTTTCTTTTAATACTTTCTCATCATCCATACGGTTTAAGATGCTCTGAACACTCTGATTATTATTATTTTTTTTTTTTTTTAAATCTATACCTTTCCTATAAATTATCAGCAAAAAGTAACGGATTGGCCTTTAGAGGATCGTACCCACGACCTTTGCGATTTTAGCATGACGATCTAACTAACTGAGCTGATGGGCAATTTACTTTTCTATCTCCAGATCAATCATTTCAGAAATTTATATATTTTAAATTAATTTTAAATAAACTAATCAAAAATTCCGAAATTGGGCTTCGAGGTGCAACTGGAGAGGTCAAAACGGACATCTATGCAAAATTATCTGCAGCTTTGCGATCAGCTTTTCCCCTAAAAAGCAACGGACATACACACACACACACATCTTCTTTTACTTATTGCATGATAGATAATTAAACTTCATTAGAAAAAAATTCCAAAGAATAAAAATTGTGTTATAAAGAAATTTTCAGTGAATTATTTTTAATATCTTTTAATGCATTCCGACAAATGCTATGAATTTAAGTTATAGAAAAATTTCATTTTAACGATCTCTAACTTATGTCCCAGCAGATATGCCGTAAAAGCTGATAAACGAGAGACGTCCGGTTCGAACCCAGGTCACGTTCTTCGAATAGTCATTTGGAGTTTATCGTATTCTTTATCAAAATTATCATAAATGCAGCCTATGGCCCTTCAGAAAAACAGATTCTCATGGAGGGTATCACACCCAAGCCTAGGTACCTTGGTAGACAGTTGTCTTAACTCCAACACCAAGCCTCCGCCATCATTTTAGCGAATATATTTGTGCGTTTATTAGAGTTTGTTCTAAAGATATTTGATTGCACTTATTCCATTTTGTTTATCTTGTTGCTAAAAAACTAGAAATAAAAAATTTAACATTGTATCGACACTTGCGTCGCCCCGACTTGCCGCGTGAACGAACGAGACAGTTATTCTTAGGAATTCTTTCGTACTTAGGTTATCTCAAGTAGTAGTACTATTATAACTTCTTTTATTATTATTACTATTATTGCTATTATTGTACTTTTGGTTGTAATATTTTTGCTCTCGAGAAGATCATTTAACAGTCAAAATTCTAAATTTGAACAATTTAACTTCTTTTATTTTCTGTTTATTTATTTATTTATTTTTTAACTTTTGATAAAGATAAGTATTGGTTCAGACAGCATGGAGGTACTTCGAAACACTCACGTTGACGCTGACAGAGATTATGTAACAAAGTTTTAAAGCATAAGACAAAGAAAGAAATCAAAATGCAATATTTTGATAGTCTCTCTCTCTCTCTCTCTCTCTCTCTCTCTATATATATATATATATATATATATATATATTTCTTTTTTTCTTTTTTTTTTTTTCATTATTAACTGTGTCTTGCTTTTTATGGGCTTTGGTAAAAGTTTTTTTTTCGTACCCGATAAGTCATAGATAGATTATGCTTTATTCTAATATAACAACAGTCTAAAAGCCTTACGAAAATTTTGCACGTACCATTTGTTTACTCCGAATCGTTTGCCTTTCATTCATATAAATAAATAAATAAATCTTTATTTCATCTTCTAATATTATATGTAACTAAAAATAATTACATAAACTAAGAAGTTTAATGTATATATACGATCACTAAATTGAATATTGTACTTGAGGGGTTAATATTTTTTTCTCTCAGATTAAAAAAAAAAAAAAAAAAAAAAAAAAAAAAAATTAACTGTAATAGCAATTTTTTTTTTTTTTTGCAACAAACAAGATTACTGTCATCCATATTGATATCAGCATATATTATTCTCTTTTGGGTTTTATTTTATACCGAGTGTTTTTGCATCCAAATGTTGCCTTCTTTCAGTCATTCTACCAAACAGGAAAAAAAAAATAAATAAATAAATAAAGTTTTCTCTTTTTATTTTTATTTAAATTTTCAAAATAAAATTTTATTCCCTAATCTCTCTTAATGATATTTAATCTCTTAAAAACAATTTTCCCTATCAGAAATAGATTTTTATTGTTTAAAATATGAATAAAGAGACTTGTGTTACCCGTAGGGACAGGATCAAATGCATGTATTATATTTTTCCCAGTATAATTTATGGAATCGATTATACGGTAGCGCAAGTAATTAATTTTTTTCTAAATAACAATACTAACACAGATATTTAGGGAGATGGTGATTAACATTTCTATCCATCAGATATTCATCTCTCTTCATCTTTACTCATTCGCTCAAAAAAAAAAAAAAAAAAAACTACCAATAGATAAAATAGATACCAAAAATTACATAAGTAATATTTTTTCAGATATTACACAAATTATTTCCATTTAATGTAAATAATTAATTGCGTATTTATATTTACAAATATACTCTATGCTTATTTTAAAATTGAATTTATACTTTGAATAATATTTTTAAATGAAAAGGGTATGATTAGCATGATTAAAATTTGGCACTCTTGATGATTATACAACTCTGTATTAAAATGCATCGTCTCACTTTGGCTGCATTTACATTTACAAAATGCCTTTTTAACAAAAATCGCTGTTCT
The DNA here is from genome assembly GCA_963930645.1 of Salticus scenicus. Taxonomy (NCBI): domain Eukaryota; kingdom Metazoa; phylum Arthropoda; class Arachnida; order Araneae; family Salticidae; genus Salticus; species Salticus scenicus. The sequence continues at coordinate 210,192,658 of OZ005657.1, forward strand.
TAAAAAAAAAAAAAAACCCTTGTTTTATAATAAAAAAGAAAGAATAAATATTTGATTAAAAGAAGGGAGCGTTTTTGTTACATAAAACTATTGAAAAAACGCAGAAGTATATAAACAAGACCTTTTGAGATCATAAATTACGGAAGCATTGTTGACTGTTTCAGCTAACATCTTTCTTTTCTTCAGGATGTTCTTCATTCTTTTGAAATATCGCAAAGGATTAAGTCTTTCCAGATAAGCTTACAAATAATCCATAAAATATTAGAGTCGTTGACATTTTCAAGTGTTTCTAGAGGGCGCTCATTTACGGTTCAGATTCAAACAGGTTAGCAGATCCTACTTTAGTTTTCCTCTACTCTGAAGGAAGTTCTAAATGACAAAGCTTTATAACTAAAGTAATAAAAAAAATGACCCTGTATATATGAATAACAAATATTTATTCGATGAAATCATATTTAGATTTATATTATAATACAGTATATTACTAATGGAATTTATATACAGGAGGATCGACAGTAAATTGACTCAATGGTTTATACTAAGAAGTAGTTTCTCTGAGTGGGACAGAACGGGATACCCCCAATGGCATTTATCTAAAAATTACTGCAAAGAGAAGTAGGTATAAAAGACTCAAAGATATTTTAACAAGCAATATATATAATTATAATTATACATATATGTATAATCAGTATTTTTTCGTTTTATCTGTTTATTATAATACAAATATTTCCTCTAATTTTGTTCTCTGCTTTCTTATCTTATTTAACACCACAAAGTTTTGAAATTAAACATCGCATTTTTTAAGAATTTATATTATGCCAAGCACAGTAAAATATATGCTTACAAATACGATGTTTATTTTCAGAATTCGTGTTGTGATACAAGTAGAAAAAATCGTTCTCTTTTGTAGAAAAAAAAAAAAAAAAGTGCTTTATTTTATTTTTTATGTGCATCCTTCATTATTGATAAAATTTAAATAACTAACCAATATTTGTCATTTTTGGACATTTTCCTGGCATCAATAGCTTAATACAAGAGAGCACATAACAGAAGATCAGAAATTCGTGATTTGTATAACTACTGAAATTAAACATTAGCAGAGAATTTCTTCAACAAATACCAAGTAGTTACAAAGTTAAGAATGAATGCACGTACAACATAGCATTGCATAAATTGTATTTTAGAAAGCGGCATTAATATATGTTGGTTTACTTAAATGGGAAGTTGAAGAGGCCTCCAAGGCCCAGAAAACTTCCAAACCTGAATCTTGTGGTTTTTGTGTCGAGGCAAAAAATTCATGGGTTGGGGAGGGTATAATTAGAAGGCAGTTTTCTTACAAGTTTCCAGCCGCGTATTAATGCCATTGCATGTATCGTAGTAATTTCTCTAGACAAATTGTTATGTGTGATTTAATATGTTCTAAAAGTCTATAAAATGATATAAAATCATTTAATATATATTTGCTTTCACGTCAAATTTAAATACGGATTAAAGAGTATAATCAATAAAAATATACAATATGACAAATGACGTAAATCTCTCTAATGTGCAGTAATCTAAAGATAATATTAAATATAAATCATAAAAATCATAATTTTTTTTTTATATCACTTTAATTTTTTGTTTACCTTTAACAGGTTTTCAATGAAACTGGAGAGGAAAACACACGCGAGAAATTACGAGCATTATACAAGAAACAAAGAATAAATTGTGTGAGGAAAAGTTTATCATATAATAGGATTATATATATATGTATATATATATAGTCTAATCTCGTTAACGTGAACACTGTTAACGTGAATTACTTTTAACATGAACTGTTTCCGCAACCCCCATCAAAAGTAAGATTTGTTTAGTCATATGAAGATTAGTTACTGATAACTTGAACTACTGATAACATGAACAATTTTTTTTTATTCCCGTTAACGAAGTTCGACTGTATATATATATGAGTCCTTATGCATATATACAGAAAAATCACAAAATTTTCGCATTCATTCAGGAATAAGTGACTAAGTGGTAGTACAAGCGTGAAAAAGATGTTAAAAAAAAAAAAAAAAAAAAAAAAAAAAAAGGTTTCGTTTCTTCTTATATAAGAATTATTTATAAAATAGACTCTATTATTTCTTAATTTATGAACACAATTTATGTCAATTTTAATACAGAGTATGGATACATTATTAGTAGTTTAAATAAATATGTTTTATTCTTTATTAATATGATTGTTAATATTATATTCATAAAAAAAAAAAAAAAAAAAAAAAAAAAAAAGCTAAAGGATACCCCATAAAACCTAACAGTTTAAGGTTTTTGGATACAAAATCTTTCAAACATATATTAACCCATTAACCGCCAAAACTAGAAATAATGATTTTTTTTCTAAATACAAACTGTAACACTCATTATTTTGATCATGTATAACAATAATTTAAAATAAAATTATGAAAATTGGTCTTACCTTACTAAAAATCGAGTGTTGTATTTGTACAACTTCAGAGGAGTAAGAGCATAAAATGAATACAAATAAATGTTTACGGATATTTTCTTGAGGGAGCATGAAACAGAAAAAACTACAGATGGTTTCAAAAGTAATTATTTTATTATGAAAAATGTTTTTTTACAAGTTATGTAAACTCATTGAAATATGAAAATTTTCAAAAGATTTGGTTTGAAAAGTGCTTCAAGTTTGAAATTCATTTTTAAACAAAAAATTATTTTTCAGATAAAATTTTTTTGTAATAAAATAAACAGCTACTATTTTCTTACTTAAAAACAATACTTAATATAAAATATCTTTTATAGTTAACTGCTAAACGCAATTATTTCTGGTGTTGCGTGAACTCAACACCAGCGGTTAATGGGTTAACATATACGGCACAATGCAAATAAATAAATAAATGAATTATAAATAAAAATAAAAATAAATGAAAATAAAAATAAATAAAAGTAAAACACAATTTCTAGGCCTGTATCGAAAGAAAAGATATATCTAATGCAACTGTCGTGAATAATTTCAGATTGTAATGCCTATACAAAAAATTAGTCTTTAAACTAATTCCCTAGTCATTATATTTTCTTATGCAAATTAAGAACATTCTCTCATAAAAGTTGTATGCACATAATTCCCATTCAGTGTTGCCAGATTTTGTGACTTTTTTATGCAATACTCACCACTAGATTTTAAATGTAACGGTTGCCTAATCACTTCGAAGATTAATCGTCTATTTTGTATATCAAATATCACTTCTTAAAATTATTGGTGACTGTTGAATAAAAAAGTACCAAAATCTGACAATATTGCAAATGTTTTTTTTTACATACAATATGGTGCATGTAATAGCCTTATATTTCTCTCTCTCTCTCTCTCTCTCTTTTTTTTTTTTTTTCCGCAATCAGGTGATATTAATATGAGGAATTTTAAAAGAGTGTGATAATAGACTTTGATTTTTTTTTTTTTTTTTTTTCATCATATTCAATTATTTAGTAGTATGTGAAATGAGTTCAATTTAGAATCTAAAGTTGGTTTAAAACTTTTCCATTCCGACACATCCGGCGTTTAAACTATGCAAAACAGTAAGAAAAAACTTTAATTGTGTGTTACATATGTTAAATAAATCTGTTCCTAAATATTCTGGTCCATTTGGATATATTAAGTATTTAATACATTTAGCAATTATTAACGGTTACTTTAATTTAGATTTCTTCTTTAAACCAAAAACGACATAAAAAGTTCTAGTAACTCATGAAAATTAATAAATCTTCATGAGTTACCAGAAGTAGTTTCCATGGGCAAAATACCGACCGATTTTTTCGATATGAGATATCTCACATGGGGACTACCAGTGTGAAAATAATGTAAAAGCTAAAATTCGTGAGTGCTATTTTAAGGAAATTTTTTCTTAAAAATTTTATTTTTCGTGTGTTGCTTTGATAAATATTAGGGTCACTGGATTTCAGTTTTTCAATTAAATGTAGAAAAAGTATTTAAAAATAACACAAACAGAATTAAATTAAGCTTTGGTATGCTTTAACAAGTCGTCTTTTATGAAAGCATATCAAAAGGTCATTTACATACTGAAAAATGAACAAACTTTAAAAATTGCAGTATTAATCTTTAAATCCGACACCAAAATTCGATTACGTAAGAAAAAACCTATAAATTTTAAAATTACATTTTTAAAAGCCATTACTGATTTTATGTTCCTTTATTATTAAAACTTATATTCACTAGAATAATTGCATTATATCTTTTTTAGATATCCTTTTTTTTTTTTTTTTTTTTTTTCGTAATCAGGTGTTATTTATATAGGGAATTACAAAAGGGTATAATAACAGACTTTGAATTGTTTTTTGTCAACATGTTTAATTATTCAGTAGTATTTTAAATGAGTTCATTTTAGAAAAAAAAATCTAAAGTTTATTTAAACTTTTCCATTCCGATTCATTCGTCATTTAAGCTATGCAAAACAGTAAGAAAAAAGTTTGAACTGTGTGTTACGATTCAGTAAATTCGGTCGTGCGCAGTGCATGACCGGCATATATATTTTTATATTTGGCATGTGTTTCTCAATGTCGATGAAGGTACGATATAATATTTTTTTTTTTTAAGTAGATGTTTATTTCTGCTTGTTACTAATATTGATTGGATTTTTTGTACTATTTTTTAGATCTAGTTTTGTTGTTATAAGATGTTTGTTATTCCTTATACGGCGTACATTGTTTTTATTTTTAATTAATTTTGTTTATGTGGAATGATTGGATAAATGATGAGTAATGTTAGACAATGAGGTTATACCTATGTAGCAAAGAGAGAGAGAGAGAGGGGGGGGGACTTTTTAATGAATCATGCAGAATTCTTTCCCTAACATTTGTAATCTCTTTTATTTATTTATTTATACATTTACTATTTACAAAGTATTTCACATAATACGAAAATAGAAATTCTATTTATAAATCTAACAATAAATCAGAATCTTAATTAATTCAAGTTTAAACAAATTAGTTTATTTCAGAAGAAATATAATGAAAAATACAGCACAAAAGTACTAGTCAACGAAAATTTCCAACTTTTTTAGCTTTTAAATCTTAGTATTTGGTGAAAAGTTTTCGGCTCATAAATTAAAAAAAAAAAAAAAAAAAAAAAAAAAAAAAAGAAATATGAAATGAAAATATCTTTATCTCACTTTAATCATAATACTAGCATCTGATTTTTTAAGATGCACGAATTCTTCTAGTCAAAAGATTTAACAAAAAACTTTATTTTAACTTTTTTGTAGCATTATTATTATTATTATTATTATTATTATTTTCGCTTGTTCAACACCTACACCTTTTTAGTTTTTTTAAGACATTAATGAATATTTTCGTTTAGAATAGCTTATGGTATGCAAGTTCATTAATACGTTTTCTATAATAAAAAATATTCGACATATTTTGTTATGTTCTTTCGTTATACAATCTTTTCATTTTATAACCTTTAATTTTATATTGTACAGTGGGTTGCCAAATTAATGTGGACACTCGTAAAAATCAAGTTATCGTGGTTTTTCTTCTAAATAAAAATACATTATATGCTACAATTAGTGTTTTTTACTTTATTTTATGTTAATATATATAGCTAATAGCTGTATAATAAAAAATATACAATTAAAACATAAATAATGTAACATTATGTAAGGTCTTAATATTTGGTGACACTTCCTTCAGCTGATAATAGTACTTCAATGCGTTGCGGCATGCTTTCTATGCAGGATTGTGCATTTTCTTTAATTAAAGGATTGTGGTTCCAGACATTTTGAAGTTTTTAGATCAGTTTACTCTAGGTTGTAATCACTTTCTTGGCAATTTCTCTTTTTGTAATTTCTCATAAGTTTTCTGAGGGATTCATATCGGGCAAATTACCAAGCCACGATAGTACTTCAATATTCTTGGTCCGTAAATTCGTTAACACATTTGGCTTTATGGCAAGGGGCAGTATTGTGCATTAAAACACCGTGCTCACCTTCGGGGAACCATTCTTCCAGCTGTGAAAGAAGGTGAGTTCGTAGAACTTCCTATTTTGATCCTGTTTCATAGTTCCTTGAACGATGTATTAGTGTCCTACACTTTTGATATTTAAAATAGAGCAAACCATGACCTTTATTAGATGTTTCACCCTTTCTATTGTGCAATCAAGATGGAACTGTTCGCCAGGGCGCCATCAGAAAAAAATTCTTTTATCATCTAAAATTTCAAAAGTTAACTCGTCTGAGAAACACGCCTGAAATTAAAATAATTTATGGTTTAATTCCAAAAAACACTTAGAAATCATTGAAACTATTAATAAATATCATGTTTTGCTTTATTCCAATATTCCACAGTCATGCAATGATTGTCTGGAGCCTAGGGGAGTCTTTTCTTTTCATAGCCCCTTTAAGCTTAGGCTTGCGAACTATGGCCTGTCAGGTCCTCTTCTGCCAGTCTACGCTGCACAGTTCTTTTGGAAACAGCAATACCTGACTTCTGAATAATCTGAGACAGTATAGCAGCACATTTTCCCTCTTTCGTAAGCAAATGTACCTAATTTATCTGTCTGGTTCTGGACGTAGTCATACGTTTTTCATCACACTTCTCTGTTCTTTTCAATTAAAACGACAGATTTTTGTCTAAATTCACTTTTATTTTATTAACAGGAGATTTAGAAACCCAAACAATATCTGCGACTTTCCTCTGTGAATGCTGTGAGTGCTGCAGGAGAGATTTTATTTCGGATTTTTTTCTCTGAAAAATGTCACTTCCTCTGACCATAGTAAAAATTAAAAAAAAAAAAATTAAGTTATAAAAATGTAGTAAAAATAAATTTAATTGAAAATTAATAATCAAACTTTACTTTTGTTATTAAAGATGCGTCAGGATTCACACTAAATCTCATTTCTAAAGATCCAAAATGAACGTTCAATATTACACGTTGAGAGTACTTTGAAACATAAAATGAAGTGACTCTCAGTGCTAAGCTCAGCATGTTTTGTTTAAATCATTTAAAATAATGTGTAACATAATAAACATTGATAAACATGTATTCCAGCAACATAAGAACCACTTCTAGGAATTATAAGTGGCATAAAAACAGGAAAATGTAAAAAAAGTCAAGTGTCCACATTAATTTGGCAACCCACTGTATATATGTGTTGATTCGCTACTGGCACGACAAACTTACAGGAGATGTAGGAGACACAAAGGCGATAGCACTCACAACTTAATTTGAGCTTCTGGCCTTTAAACGTCATTTAATGATCACCATGTATTCATAATATCCTAACACTTCTGCGAGTGTCTGTTGACAGTTTTTCTCTAATAGCCCTTAATTCCTTAACACCCTTTCACGTAAAAACCACGGTATTTGATCACGCCCCTTGTTTTTTTTTTTTTTTTTTTTTTTTTTTTTTTTAATATTTTAGGGAACTAGAAATAATTAACCTGCATCATACTATTTAGAATATATTAAAGAACATATCAGGTGAGCGACAGTGCCTATCTTTCATATTCTTATTTTAACACAAGTGTCTTGAATTCAATAAAAATTGAAATCATCTGTGTGTGTCTTTAAACAATTAAAAATATCCTATCTCATTTGGATTGCATTTCCAACTCTGCAAGAATCGTCTTTGTGCCCCCTGCATTACCTGTAAGTTTTTCGCGCCGGTAATGAATCACCCTGTATAGAAAGTATAATTTTATCTTATTACTATGCATAACTCGAATATAAAAATGAAAACTCAAATTATGAACAAAAATAAAATAACAAGTGAAGATCTAATTTATAAATAATGATGTAAAAATTAAAAAAAAAAAAAAAAAAAAGAGCACAATTAATAAACATCTCAAGAAACAGCAATATCGTTATTAAGGGCAAATGATTATTGTAGGAGGAAAAAAAGCTGTAAAAGGTATTTTTCTGATAACAGTAAATGATAAATGTCTAAAATATTGCTATTAATTGCCCGACATTTGACTATAAATTGAAACATGAACCAGACAAATTTAAATACCTGAAAACAAAAATCAAACTTGATCAATTTCTGAAAAATATAAGAATGGCGAGCAGGAGTTGAAACTTTATTGTAACACGACGATGAGCAATGTTGAGTTAAGAAGTATCGACAAAATCGTCATATCCATAATTTCACAAAGGAAGATAGATAATATTTATATTTAACTAATTTAAAGTAAAAAATAAATGTATAGTTTATATGGTCACTGTAATTCTAAATCTTTTTTGTTTCTTTTTTTCACCCTCTAAAAAATGAACATCTCTAATGAAAAAAATTCCAGTTTTTAAGAGTTTTTCATTTTTTAAATAATGGTCTCACTATTCCTTTTTCTGTGTTCAAAAATCTCATGTGAATAATTATTTATCGTTTTCGTTAATTGATTACTTTTCAATCGGTTTATTAATCAGTTGCTTATCAAGGGGATATTAAGGATTTTTTGGTTCATTATCAAGTGTGTATTATGGATTTTTGTCCTATATTAAATATCTGTTCCTAAATATCTCTATTTTTAGTTCTTGTGTACATTATTAGAATTTAATACATTTAGCAATTATTAACAGTTATTTTAATTTAACTACCTTTATGAACTACTATTAGAAGTTTTTTCCATAGCCCAAATTCCGACCGACCTTTGGTATGAGATATCCCACATCGGGACTGTCAGAATATAAAAAGTGTAAACGCTAAAATATGTATTTACATCAAATTAATTTCATAAGTGCTACTTTAAGGAAATTTCTTCTTAAAAAATTTGTTTTTCCCTGTATTACTTTGATAAGTATTAAGATCACTGGATTTCAGTTTTTCGATTAAATGAAGAAAAAGTATTTAAAAATACAACTATCAGAATTAAATTACCCTTTAGTATACTTTAACGTATTTTATAGAAGTAAATTAAGGGGTTATATACATACTGAAAAATGAACAAACTTCAAAAATTGCAGTACTAATATTTAGATTCGACACCAAAATTCTATTATGTAAGATGAAACCCGTGAAATTAAAAATTTGCATAATATTTTTATCAATAGCTCTAGAGCAGTTTAAAATAAAATATTAACGGCGGCGGTCTAAATAGTGAAACCACTAACCCTTCAGTTATGAATCAGAATATTTGCTCAATTATCTTCTACAATTAAAGTATAATTTTGCTTGTAATATCTTAAGACCATTATCTTAATTTATATAATGTCTTTCATACATAAATGAATATTACTCCCCTAATAATTTATAACAATAACAACATTATTTCTACTAGTAAGTTCATTAATTAAAATGTTAACAAGTATTTTTTCTTTCATTACTTAAAGGCAATGTCTCCAGTGATTGAATTACCTGGTTTATGTGGCGAAGAAAAGAATGATATGATTTAAAAAAAACCTTGACAGGTTGCGACAGTGAAAGTAACCTTGTATTCTTTCGTCAAATCAATAATCTAATGTCTAGGATTTGTGAGGAGAGTACATGTCGATTTCATCAAACAAGGAAATTTAAAATGTATAAGTTTTTATTGCATAAATATGAAGCATCAGGTTACTCTTTTCAAATGTCAAAAAATGTTCTTTACGCAAGCATCATTTTTCCACCCAGAAATCGTTTATGATCAGAGCCACTTTAGGTCAGGGTCTCCTTTCACCTTTGCGTTCTACTGCATTCTTTATAAGATTGTCCCCAGTTTAATCGCTCACATTCACAGCGTTTACTAATACTGTCTTCGATCCTAAAATAATATTAGTCCATTATTTTACAATTGTATCCGCAATTTTTTTGGAAATTGTTTAGGTATGATTCTAATATATAAAAAAATTTTTTTTTTTCAATGCCAGTATCATTAAAAAACATTATTATTATTATTATCATTATTATTATAGTTTCAATTTTTAAAACAAATTTTAAATATGAATTTTAAAAATCAGGCCTCAGAACAGTATTTTAATTCATTTCTATAGGTTTTCAGAGAGAAAAATTAGAAATTTATGTGTCTGCGATTATTTAATAAATGTAATAACTGGTAATAATTGTGTATTAAATAAAATTCAAAAAATGTACTAGAAATCAAGTTAAAAAAAAAATACAATAAACATAAACTTCTTTAAAACTATAAAATTATTTAAAAAGTGAAAACATTCTACAGACGAACTCATTTTAGCCTTTAACACGTATGAAATTTGTAGTGTGTAGTGTATGTGTACGGTGAATATTTAAACCCTTCCTTCTCACTCCCCTGAAACTCACGGGGTAAGTTTTTGCTTTCTATTTCTCGTGCCCGTGATATTTCCGGGTTGGAGTGTTCAAAAGTAACGAACTAAAACGATTTATAAAAACAAACCATTTCTGATATGCAGAAATTTTTTTTATTTCTTAATTTACACTCTAGATGGAAGTAGCAGACTATTTAAAATGTAAATTGAGATAGTAGGTTTATTTTAAACTGTCAGCACTATCCATTTTTAAATACCTCTAATTCTTATTTTGTAATCTTAGCTCAGTTATACTTTTGAATGCACATGGTTTTGCACTCGGTGCTAAAATATTATTATTATTATTTTAATATTATGTAAATTATGTAGTCAGAATCACAAAGTGACGCGGATTCTAATTTTAGTATAAATGCATCGGAGAATGATTCGGAAATAAGTGATATTTATGAAAGTTCGGATAGCGAATCTGAGAACAGTGTATTATACGTATAGTGTTGTATTATACAAAAGAATTCTTTTCATAAAACTATCTTATTGTTCAAAATAGCTATCTTTTACTTTTTCTACTTTCTGGAAAACCAACATTCAGTCATAATAACCCTCATTGTTGTTTTTTCTACAAAATTAAATATTCTTGATTTCGAGCTAAAAAAATCCCCCCCCCCCCCCCCCAAGAAAAAAAAATAGGTAACATATAATGAATTCATACATTTTTTTTTTTTAACTGTTTTCTTGAAAATTATCAGATTGTTAAGGGATTAAGGTATTAAAACATGGATCAAAGGTTTTCGAACACCCTGTTTAATAAAACACTTGTTTGTGTAAAAAATACCCTTATAGCATAAACATGAATTCAAAGTTACAAGAAGAAGAATTCTTCTGAAATTTAACATTTCCCCCTTTTAATCCCCCCCTCCACTTTTTTCTTTTTTTTTCTTTTTTCGATATAATTTAAAAAAAAATCTAACATGTGGAAAAATATGTTTCGTGTGGTGAAAAAGAGAAACGAATTTATAATGGAGAAACGAAAGTAAAATGATATAAAATTATGCTTCGTTTTTCATTTAAATTTGCTTTAAAATGATGTTTGAACTTTATCTTGGGAATTATTAGGCTGATTTCATTAATTTTTTTTTTAAAGGAATGATGTTATTATAAATATATATATATTTTTAATTACTGTCTTAAAGTTATAAAAAATTGCACGCATATGCATTGAAATTTAAGATTAACTAAATTAAATTTTCTCGGAAATTCGTTAAATAAATAAAAATAAAAAAAAACAAACTATTTTTTTTTATTTTATTTTTAACTTTTTAAAACCTACCACGCTAACTAATTTTTAACTTATTCCCCTGATTTCCACATTGTTATATTTTAGCAATATATTCTAAACATATGTAGGGATTAGCTTTGTGGATTCATTAATAATTTAATTATTTTTTTCTTTTTTAAATTCTATTTGGTTGTTGAAACTTAATTACAGTCTTTAGTATTCAAACATAAAAATAATCAGGAACAAAAAAAAAAAAAAAAAAAAAAAAAAAAACCTTACCAATGGATTTTTAAAGTAATATCAAATATGTTAAAAATATATTGTTCTAATGTAAAATCAAAATATCGTAAAATCTACTTACCCAACCAACCACTACTTCATACTGCAATATTTATTTTATATAAAAACCAAAAATGCTGTGATTAAGTTAATAGACCGCGAGTTAAAAAAAAAAAAACTGCACTATTTGTCTGACAACCCTGTTCACCATCCAATTATTATTTTCCTCTCTTCATCAGCTCTTAAAAAAGGATAAGAAAAAGAAAATTGTAGCATTTTTGTAATTAGTGATGATTTTTTGAATTATTAGACGATATCTTTAACAAAATCAAATTTAGATTAGGAAAAGAAAAAGTCTGACCTATATGTTCAAATTTTTGGAAAACACTATAGTTCGTGATGCTTTATGCATAGCTGCCAACATTTTAATTTATTTCGAATATTTTTAGCCCAGCCTTTATCTCGCACCACTTTATTTATAGAAAACTTTCCTCCAAAATATAACTTCGATAAAAATGAAAAAAATTCTTTTAAAAAATAAGTGGTATGAATTAAAGGCTGGGCTAAAAATACTCCGGAATAAATTAAAATATTAACAGCTACATTTTTGTAAGATATTAATCTAAGTTACTTAGTTAATGTTACTAATAGTACTATTACTACTACTACAACTAGTAAATAAATAAATAAATAATTTTACCTAATTGAAATATGCTATGTGAAAATTTTCAAACTATTGCCCTTTTTATTTAAACTTATTTGTTAAATGAATAAAATGTTACATTTTTCTTTCATCTTTCTGATTATTTAAGTGTTTTCTAATACTTAAGATGCTTGTTAAGATATAGAAACAATTGTAAAAGAAATGTTTCCATAAAAAAAAAATATAAATAAATAAATAAAAAAAAAACTGTTGGACAAAATGAATTAAGTATATAAGTTAAAAGCATTTTTTGTAATAAAAACTTATAGAAAACTACCGAAATATAAACTGATGAAAAAGTGTAAAAAGTAAGACGAAAATAAATAAATTAATTTTCATTATACGATTATTGCAAGCAAAGTTTGTCGTTTTGAGTATTTTCAAAAGAACTAAGAATTTTTATAAACTCCAGTATCTCCCGAAAAAAATGTAGAAATCGATGTTTCTATATAGTTATCACACTATATAATTTAGATAGGAAGTTTTATTATAAGATATAAATAAATAAATTACAATGCTAAAGCGATAAGAATGAAGAAATAATAATTAAAATAAATAAGAATACAGTATTTGATGCGCAAAATTGCAGTTATAAAATTTTGTACTTTAAAGTTTATGCAAGTTATATTCATTTGCTTATATATATATATATATATTATATAGAATATAGAATAACTGTCAAAATTACAGAAATTTTTCAAAGATTCTTCAAATTATGGTATTTTGAATATTTAATCGATTTTTCTTTTTTTTTTCTTTTTTTTTTTAGAGATCGATAATTAATACTTTCCGTACAGAAGAAAAATTTTATAAACACAAGTTTAACCTTATATCAATTTACTTTCTTGTATTTATATCTTAAAGCATTAACATTAAACCACTCAATAGATAATTGCAACCTTGTTGTAAAATATTCAAACTGTAAAAATTAAAATTACTTACCATATACATATATTCTTACGTTTTGCTATAATAACCCATAATAAAGTGGTCAGTTGTTTCTATTTATTTAATCTGATTTTCGGTGATATTGATATGATGCACCAAAATATCTCACAAGAAAACAAGCAGAAAACCCACTTTTAAAGCAGTGAACCGGAAATTAGCAAACCCATTCGTCATTTCCTATCCTGGCTGTGACAGATCTGTAGTATTTTGACTTCCGATCAGTACAGGAACTAACTCGAGAAACAAATCAAATCTTTGCGTTCTTTGTTTAAGAATATATCAGGCTTCACTTCACGTTAAATATATTACTTCGTTGTTTTAAAAGTTTAGTTTTAATCAAGGTGTAAAAAATAGAAGTTAAAACATGTATTTATTTATTAATGGAATTAATAATGCACAATCATTCCGCTTTTTTTTTTTTTTTTTTTTTTTTAAGATATAGACTAAGGAATTTTCATTTGTCTAAAACTATAGCATTAGAAGGGCTTCAGTTTCATATTTTTGGATAAATCAAATTTAAAAAAGAAATTTGTTAGGGGAAGCCGGGGTAATAAGAGACAGGGGTTATAAGAGACGCAGTCAAAAATCCCACCAAAAAATATACTTAGACAACTTTAAAACTGTCTAATATTAAGTATCATGTGTATTCTTTACTACAATACACTTATTGAGAAGTTTATAATACATTTTGAATTCTTTTTATACGACGAACAAAAACCTTCACTTTGAACTTACCCTGAAAGTTCGTGACTTTTTCTAAATTTTTCTTTATTTTTTTTTGTAGGTAAGATGTTTGGGATTTATTAATGTGTAACCTTTCGACCAAGACTATGACTTTGATGTACAATTTTTTAAAACCTTGAAAGCGTTCTTTATTTACATGTTCTAGGCATGTTTCTTATTACCCCATTTTTATTTTTTGTGGGGGTAATAAGAGACATGAGTCTCTTATTACCCCCACTGTTAATTACTGTGCCCCCCACCCCCCATTGTAGTTTCTGTTAATTGTGCCTGACTAGTTTACGAAGAGTTTACCAAGTGTTAGGCCCAGTCTAAGTTTACCAAGAGAACATTTTTTTTTTTTCACTTTAAATCAAAAAGCAGTTTTACTGATTTGGCTAGACCATACTTAGTCGTTATGATTATGTAAATTTATGTTTAGAATGTGTATAAGTTAGTATTTAGTCATTAATACTTCATTACATAATAAATAAGTTCATTTATAATTACTAGAAAAATCTTTTATTACATTTTTTTCGCTTGTATACACTTCAAAGATACGTCTTTTTTGCCTACACTTTAGATTTGCATACTTGCCAACATCCTAATTAACAGGGGCGCGCCAGCATTGTCAAGCGCCTGTGTGCAGAGTTTCAGTTCGCGCCCTACATTAATTTAAAAAAAAAAATCATTTTATAAAAAGTTATCATCTAGCAAGTCAATTGAATCTTGTACCTTAATCCGCGTTTGTAATGATCGATAGATGGCGCTCTCTGAACTGCAGTTGTTTGTAAATATAATAGCCACGTGTATTCATAATAGCGATTGCATAATATGATGATATGCAGTGGTGTGATAATTTCACCTTAGCCCACCAGAGGGCGAGCATTTCATTACAATCGCGGATAGTAATAAGTTTATTGAATGGCTAATAAAAAAAGAAATGTATCAAATAAAATGAAATTTAAAAAGAAACGTATAAAAAGTACATGTTGCAGGAAAAAAAAAATTTTATACAAGGAGTTGCAAAAACACGAGGTACAATTGTGAAGGCAAATAGAGGAAACCAAAATAGGCAGAATTAGTGTTAATGTGGGAGCAGAAATGCCGCATTGAGGCATTACAGTAGATGGCTTAGATGAGAGTTGTAAGTGTGAACGTTTCTATTTGTTTGGGTCTAATTTTTAAGTAAATATTTAAACACAAAAAATAGTCTTAGTAAACTAAACGTTCCCTCATTTCATTACACCTTTTGCGAGTATTACGCGCATCATACTGATCCAAAATAACAGTCTCTATTCATAGTGTTACGAAAATTTCGATTTTCTTTCATTAAAAAAGTAATTGTAAAGAAACAGGCAGTTTTTTGTCGAAAGATAAACTTTATTCAAGGATTATTAAAAAAAAACCCAATAAATTATCGTATTCAAACTCATACTCAAAAAGTCATAAAACAATGTTAAAAACACCACAGAGTGGAATTTCACTCATCTAAGAATAAATATAAAACTATTTAAACCAAAATGAATGTTCAGAACAGATGTTCGAATACAACTGATGTTTTTTGGGAGTCTTCTGATCTCTTCTGTTTTTATAATTTCTGTCGTGATTTGGCGGACTTTCGAGGTTATTCTGCGCCAAACGCTAGTTGATAAATCCAGGAAATTCCAGGACTCGGATTTTATTGAAGATAGAGCTTCTAAACTTTGGAAACATTAAATTATTACTTCTCGTCAAGTTTGGTAGTCATGTCGCTGAATTCATTGCTAAGTTGCCAAGTCTGTATCCAAAGCTAACAATCACCTCCCGCCCCATCCTCGTTAAAATTGAATGAACTTCTTCTTATTTGCACTTTAATCGTAAATCTGCTTTTATTGCAACAACCCTTTCATTTAGGAAAGTGGTTTAACTTTTTGCAATACTAAAATGAAAAAAAATTATAATTAGTCGTGCTATTGGGGAATGTTTGCACATATAAAAGAGTTTAACATTTTCTACTAGTACAGATAAATGGAATTTATAAGTACATAAAATTAGAACACATGATAATAATAAAGGAAAAAAAATTCTGTAGTGAGTTTTATTTTGCTCAATTTCATTGTTGAAAACTCTCGAAATACTCTTAAGGTTGAATGACTATCGATATAATGACAAGATTTAACTTGGTTAATTATGTTTTTTTTTTTTTTTTTTTTAAGGAACAAATAAATTTATACATGAAATAGTAGCATATACCTAATAAATATCACTTGGAAAATATGGATAAAAAATACTTAACAAGGTTAAAAATAATCTAGTGAAAAGAATTTCGCCCATTTTCCTTATCTAAACATTTTACGTAATCTTTATATATATATTTCTTTTGTGCGTGTGTATCTCACTGAACTCCTCCTAAACGGATGGACCGAGTTTAATAAAATTTTTTGTGTGTCTTCAGGTGGATTCGAGAATGGTTTAGATTTACAATTCAGTCCAATTTAAATTGTTTATTTAATTAATTTATCAGCAGATATTAAATAAAAATTCCATTTTAACTTTAAAATGATTAAAAAGAAAGATATATTTGATGCCAAAATAAACATTTTTTTTTTTTTCCGGAAATAAAATATTTTTAAATTTCGCGTGATAAAATTAGAAGAAAAATTAATATGCTATGAAAATTAGTGCACTTTTCTATCGGGAAGTCGCGTGTAAATAAATATTTTCATAGAGATATACTTGGTATTAGCTTAAAATTTTTATTTCATTTAGTAGTACTTTTCTTTTCTACAGTAAAACAAAATTTTTCGTTTTAATTGATACTTTATATGTAACATATAAAGGTTCTTTTATGTTCACTTTGATTGTAAATAGTAATAATTTTTAATTTTTAATTTTTATTTTGTATATATCATGAACTTTTTGTGTGTCTTCAGGTGGATTCGAGAATGGTTTAGATTTACAATTCAGTCCAATTTAAATTGTTTATTTAATTAATTTATCACTTATAAATTGTTGTTGATTTTGGAATGTTTCACATTGGATCCGGCAGACTGCGCTACGATCGTAGTATCGAATATTCAATAATACGCAAGCGAAGTGATGACGTCACTGGCCGTCCGTGGATGCAAGAAAAATATTTCATATCTTAGCCCATTGGATTTTTTGTAAAAAATTACTAAAAATCGAGGAAAATTATTTCTCGATTTAAATCTCCATATTTGGGTATAAATATGTATTAGTTATCATGTGCATGCGTTAGATTGAGTTGTTTTTGCTGTAAAATTGATAAAATTTGAATTTTTAATCTCAAAACTCTGTCATCCTTGGCGGATAAAAAAATATCGCCATATCATCTGGCGAACATATTTAATTTCTTTCAAAAATAATGGTTATTTCAACAACTTATATTAAGAGAGTAATGATTAATATGAAACAATTTCGTACAATACATATTACGAAAATATACATCTGGCATGTATATTTTCGTATTACGTTTTTGATCGCCAAATACAAAAAACTCCAAGGAAGACAGAGTTTTTAAATTTAAAATTAAAATTTTGTCAATTTGAGAGCAAAATAACTCAATCTAACACATGCATACGATAACTAGTACATATCTATACTTAAATAAGGGGATTAAAATCGAGAAATAATTTTCCTCGATTTTTAATAATTTTTTATAAAAAATCCAATGGGAGATTAACATAGGAAATCTTTTTCTTGCATCCACTGACGGTCAGTGACGTCATACTTCGCTTGCGTATATTCTATTGTAATTCCAGTTTGTCCCGACAGTTGGTGCTGCGATCAAATTCAGGAAAATATTTTGTAACTTCGTGTCATTATTGTTATACAAAAAATTGTGTCCTAATTGCAATATTACATCAAGATGTAATTAGTGTTTGAAGAGTTTTGAAGTGTGCATAAAACACTAAACATTTTGCAAATTTAGTGCGGAATTGGAGTGAGTATTTTATATAATTTTCTATCAAATTTACACGCGCGTTGATTAACAACCACCCTAACCTACAAATTTATTTGTGTAGCTAATTTATTATATTTTATTTATTTTTTGAATGGAACACCTTTAGTATCGGATCCCTTTGGCAAAATTTGAAATTTGACACCGAAGTAGCTGGGACGCTTCTCGCCAAGATCTTTAGTTCCACAATTGAGATAGTCATTTCAATTCATCGCAAAAATGGCTTAAAATATTTAAAGTCACCAATGGGGTCCCATACTTTTGTGCGTGTGTATGACACTGATATTTTATTTATTTATTTTTTGTATGGAACACATTTAGTATCGGATCCCTTTGGCAAAATTTGAAATTTGACACCGAGGTAGCTCGAACGCTTCTCGCCAAGATCTTTAGTTCCACAAATGAGATAGCCATTTCAATTCATCGCAAAAATGGCTTAAAATATTTAAAGTCACCAAAGGGGTCCCATACAGTGCTGCCAGATTGAGTTAAATTTTTATGTAACTCCCACCACTAAATTTTATTTGAAACAGTTTGGTAATTAATTCGAAACATTTTTCACAGAAACCGTCTATGTAATTAGGTAACTGTTGCAAGTAAAATTTAACGGCGGCTGTTGAATAAAAATTTCCCTCAAATCTGGCAGCACTGGTCCCATACTTTTGTGCGTGTGTATGTCACTGAACTCCTCCTAAACGGCTGGACCGAATTTAATGAAATTTTTTGTGTGTCTTCAGGTGGATTCGAGAATGGTTTAGATTTACAATTCAGTCCAATTTAAAATGTTTATTTATTTGTTAATTATGTCTTTTACGTTATAATCGGAATTCACAGTCACCGTTCACAGTGCTCCATACCTGTTTCACTTATATACCACATCCTTACACACTTACAATAAGTTAGTTATTTTTTTCTAGCAAAATATTCTCTAGAAATAATTTATATGACAAAACAACGTTTGTCGGGTCAGCTAGTTTGTATGTAAATTTATATGTGTTTTTCCATACAGTAGTACGATACAAAAATCTGTTTTAAACTATTTTACCGCGACGTGACGTTTGTACGCTGCGTAGATATAAATAATAGATAAATTTATAAGTAAATAAAATAAGAATATATAGTAAGAATTATTAATTTTTAAAGTAGATTCTATGAACATTAGAACAGATAATATTATTTAGTGAAATGTAATTCATTTGCTTGAGATTTTGTGAATTCTGGAATAATATACATCCATTTGATCCAAAATATCTTATACTATCGGTGTAATTGCAAAATTTAAAAATCTGTCTGATACCGTTGTGAAGCCTAAGTAAGTTTTAATCATTTTAACTTTAGAAAAAGATTGTTCCACTGATGCTACGGTAATTATGACAAAATAATTTCGAAAAAAAATTAACCCGTATATAAAATTTATTCTTGCTGAGGTAATTTGGAGTAAAGTTATGCTTGGGAACGTACTTGTGGGGATTTCGTAAAATTCCGTTACAATAGTTGTCGGATACATATGAACAATTTACACACCGAAATCCGTGACCGCAGTTCCCAGTTCCCATAGATTTTACTCGACAAATTTAGCGCTAAATGGGAGGGGGTGTCTCGAATTTACCCCCCCCCCCTCTAAATCGAAAATTACGTAAAAACAAAAATGAGTTTTTGGAAATATCCTAAAAAAAGACGCTTACCTGTTTTCAACATCTTTGTACCATTTTTACAAGAATTCTTTTAGTAGAATTTTTTGGTAGAATCCGGAATTTGCGAAATTTCCCCTCAAAATTGATTTTTCTCTTCCCCCCTTAAAAATCGAAAATTCCAAAGTTGCAGAAAATGTTTTTTCTTTTTTTTTTCAACTCAATTCTAGTCTCCCCATATACTATTTCCTCACCGTTATGCTTAGAAACGTGTTTTTTGCCGCTCCGGCATTGAAAATTTGTATACTAGATGGCAAAAGGTTGTTGATAACGAAGGTGAACATATTGTTGATTAGAAATAAAAACTTGTTAAAAATGTAGTCGTGTGAATTTAACTTAAGAAAACGACATTACTACCCCCCTCTAAATCGAAAATTACGTAAAAACAAAAATGAGTTTTTGGAAATATCCTAAAAAAAGACGCTTACCTGTTTTCAACATCTTTGTACCATTTTTACAAGAATTCTTTTAGTAGAATTTTTTGGTAGAATCCGGAATTTGCGAAATTTCCCCTCAAAATCGATTTTTCTCTTCCCCCCTTAAAAATCGAAAATTCCAAAATTGAAGAAAATGTTTTTTCTTTTTTTTTTTTCAACTCAATTCTAGTCTCCCCATATACTATTTCCTCACCGTTATGCTTAGAAACGTGTTTTTTGTCGCTCCGGCATTGAAAATTTGTATACTAGATGGCAAAAGGTTGTTGATAACGAAGGTGAACATATTGTTGATTAGAAATAAAAACTTGTTAAAAATGTAGTCGTGTGAATTTAACTTAAGAAAACGACATTACTTCCGGTCCCCCTAATATCTAAACAATACACCCACAATTCGTGACCGGAGCTCCCATAAATTTTCCAGGACCAATTTAGCGCTATAAGAGGGAGCTCGAATTTGTTTCCTCGTACCCTCCCCCCCCCCCCCCTCCCTCAAGATCGAAAATCACAAACATCAAAAGTGAGTTTTTGGAAATATCTTAAAGAAGAGGCATGACTTTTTTTTCAACATTTGTGTATTATTTTTAGTAAATTTCTACTCCAAATTCTGGAATTTACGAAGTGTCCCCCCGAAAATTGATTTTTTTTTCTCCCCCCTTAAAAATCCAAAAATCGTAGACAACGACTATTATTATTTTCTTTTTATTTGTACTGAAATCTAGACTTCTCGTGTGCAATTTCTTCTCTGTGAAGTAATTTGAAGTCAAGTTATGCATATACGTAAACTGGTTTTTACCTCTTGCCCCCATCCCCCCTAGGGGGAAGGAGGGGGAATTTCCAAAAGTTGATAGATATAATCTTAAGTTGGGTAATTCCTGCCAAGTGTCGTTGAATTCTGTCCAGCTGTTCTCACGTGATACCCAAACAAACATGTTATAGACGTGCAGACACAATAACCGCACACTCACCACACACGCACACGGAAAATTTTCTGAAGTCAGGTTTGGCTTTCACGATGTGTAAAACGTGAAGATATCGCTTTTTTTTTTTTTTTTTTTTTTTTTTCCGAATTTGAGAAATTTACAAAAATCTGATATTATCAATTGTTACATCAATAATGCAAAGGGGGGATAAAACTACTCTAAATAAAATCTCCTGTTCTATTAAATTTTCATGTTTGCGATCGAATTATGTTGCCTTTTTACTAACCTAGTGGTCTTCTTCCGACAGAAGAGAGGGGGGTGTGTGAAGAGATTAAGGCGCCCTTTTAAATTTTAACAGGATGCTTTGATATGTTAAAAAAGTCAAAGAAAATTTTGCTGAAGGTATAGGCGCATCTTTACAATGTTATTCCACTTTTAACGTGCCCTTTCACAAAAAACCTCCTAAACTATTTGAGGAACACAAGTTCTCCCATTATATTTTTCAAAGTGCCTCATTTAGCCACACTAGTCGCATGACTTCAGACCGGCATTATGAAATCAGATTTAATAAAGCAATATCTATATTCTATATACATATTATTTTATTTATTTTTTCTTTTTAAAAATTTATAATCGGCTGGCGCCTTTTTAACTTGGCGCCTGTGTGCGCCGCACACTTCGCACACCGGGTCGGCGCGCCCCTGCTAATTAATATTCCGTAGTATCCTTAGCCACGCCTTTTATTTCGCACCAATATTTTTTTAGCGTATTCTTCTTATTATTTAATAGTAATTGAATTTGGAGAATATTACTTTTCAAATTTAGTGGTGTGAAAAAAAAAAGGGCGCGGCTAACGATACTACGGGGTATTAATTAGGATGTTGGCAAATATGGATTTAATTTGAGTGCATATCGGTCGACAGGTGGCGCTGTTATTCAACCATTTTTTGTATTTCGGCAGTTTTCCCCGATCTGTTAATATATTAGAAAGATGTGGAAGAAAGTTTTTTGATTTCCATCTAATAAGTGTATTTAAATATAATAAATACTACAAGTTTCTGGACTAAAATTTTAAATTGTGTTCCATATTTATTTTGAGTGAAATTTATCTTATTTCTTTCGAATGTGAAAATTATAAGAACATTTTATATTCGTTTTCTTTCTTTCATTTCTTCTTCTACTCTTTTCTTTCTTCCTTTTTTTTGTGTGTGGGTGTGCGTGCGTGTGTATGCTAGTATAAAACGCTAATTATGTATACTAATTATGTTTAAATAAATAAATATATATACTATATAAATATGTGATGGTATAGAAGAATGAAAATGATTCAAATGAGTAAATTTAAAAAGTAAAGAAAATTTTGTTTCTTTTTAAAATCAAAACTTGATAAATAAGATAAGCGATGTTAATCTTTGTTGAAATAAAACATCAATACCAATCGTCATCGTAATTTCATTTTACTGGCATGTGGTCGCAACCAATGCTTGTCTACATCAAAAATGGTTAAAAGCATAAATTTTCCAAAAAATAGAAAAGCGAAAAAAGTTTAAATTTTTAATTTTGTCTCTGAAATAAATTTCTTTCAGAGTAAAGCTCCAGCAGTACACAATGATACAATGATCTTTAACAAAAAGAAAAAAGTAATGAAAAAAGAAGACTGAGAATCCTCACTATACTGATCAGATTGGCTAAAAAAAAAAAAAAAAAAAAAAAAAAAAATGATCGTGAGAAAGATGTGCCTGAAATCTACGCATCCAAACAATTTAATATAAAGAAAATTCTGATTTAAACTCAACAAGTTATGGTTCAGCGATTCCGCTAACTAAAATTGAATATAATTTTTCTCGTTAAATCAGAAAGAAATTTTGAGCGGGGACAATGAGTTAACGTTCTACTGCAGAAATTCTATTTTTAAAAAAAGCAATGCTAGTTTTTCTTTCTAAATTCAAAATGAGAATTAGCATGATCAGATTGATGTTGTTTTCTTATCAAAGGTAAGCAGGACGAAAGAATCAGTTTACTGCCCATTTTGTTTTTTGAAGTCCTTGTTTAGTGACCAGATATCCTAAAGTCCTTGATTAAAAGCGAATATAATATAACAGAATGATGATAAGATAAAACAATATGAGGAATTGAAGAATGTATTAAAATTATGCCCCCCGCTCTATTTTTACAAACTATAGTTTGGAAGTATTATTCACAATTTGACTAGTTTTAAATCAATCATTTTTTCAATCTTTGATTTTTTAAAACTTAATTTAAGTTTTCGTTATACGAAATGAACAATTAGACAAGAAAAAAAATCACATATAGAATTATTATATTTAAAGCTTTTGGAAAGTATCAAATTAAAACTTAGTAAACACTCACCACTAATGTTGAATAAATTAGTTAGCCAATGAAAACAGAAGCATAAAATTTTCATTACTTACCTAAAAGGAAAAAAAAAAGAAATGCATTAAAGCAAGATCTATAAAACACTTTCTGCAAACAATATACACAATAAATATACACAATAAATTCTATTTAGCTATATTTTAAAAACATTAAACACACGAATAACAAATTTCAACAATCACGTTTGAAAAACTATTTACAAAATAAATATAATCATATTAAAAATCGTTTTCTACAACATTATCTACAACAATTTTCTTTGACTACTAATATAAATTAGCACATTTGGAATATTTCTTGCGAATTTTTGGCACTTTACAAGTGAAACACCCTATATTATCATGATAATATCTATACCCAGAAGGTAAAGCATACTATGTCACAAAAATGCATTTTTTTAGGAATGATGTTATAGTGAAATTAATTAATGACATTTGTCATGAATAAAGAAAACGGTCATGGTTTTATGTTCTAGGGTACTATTTCCTTTATTAGTATCAGAACATAATGCTTAATGTCTCTATATAAAGCAAAAAACGCACATCAGGAACATGATGCCAACTCTTTTCACAAAATGGACATGGTGTCCTTTACCTCCGGGGTACAGATATTAGTAACATTTTATACGAGGGAGGGATGCATATATTTTCAAAAATGCAGTTTTTTGTTTTATTTTTAGAAGCAGTTTGGATGATTTTGTGTAAGCTATCAGAGACTTTTTTTTTGTTGTTGTTGTGATACTGCCAGAATATAAACAAAATAATTCTTATGCATAACTTTAATATGTATTGTGACAATATTTGTTGCAGAAAGCATTTAACATGTAAAATTCTTTATGTTGTATTCTACAAGGTTATTTCAGATTTACCATTTAAACTCACTAAATCCAGAGCCCTATAAAGCCAAAAGTGGACCCATGGTTTAATGGGCATTCGAGTCCACCAACCTTGTTTTATTAATCTTCCAGAAAAAATTAAACATTTTTGGCGCATTAGAATACATTATATGATCATGTAAATCAGCATTGGTAAGACGCTTTTTAACATTTGCAGAAAACAGTTTTCCATGGTTTTTATCACTTTGAAAAAAATCCTTAATTTTTTTTATCTATTTCACACAAAAATGCATATTTGACTAAAATATTCTCCTTAAAACTTTTTTAATTTCGCTCTTAAAAATAAAATTTTCATGAAATGTTCCTTTCAAGGACGTTTATATATATAAATATATATTTAAATATTTTTTTTTTAATTAAATGCAAAAATTTTGGCCCCTAAGAGAAGTATACCTGGGCCATGGCCCAGCGCAATCAAACCCTGTCAGACCCACAGTTATTTTGTTTTTCTCTTAAAAGATGACATCTAAATAAATTAAATCAGAGAAAACAGAAAACATAATAAAAAAAATCTGATGTGGACAGCACATGATTTCCTTATACACCCATTGGAATATACATATTGTTATGAATATACTGACTTTTTTTTGTGAGGTGAGTGATTCGTAAATAAACAGGCAGGTTACAACCGCGGAAAAAAAAAAAAAAAAAACTGAAAAACTGCTACACTCCAACCGCAAAAATCATGATAATAGGATTTTATATACCGCCAAACAAATATACTAGATTTTTCAGGAATGGATTATTGCAGAATCTCTCATTGGCAAATTCATAGCTTAGAGCTTAATGAAAACCATTCGAGTATAGATGGCCTACTTGTGTTCTCTTTGTCGAAAATTAGAAGCTAAAAACGATACATTTCAATGAAACAATTAATTCAGTTAAAATTGAGAAATAATTTAATAATTCTGTCTACCCTGAAACAATATTTGCCGCCAAATTTGATCGCTAATCTCAACAAGTCGCCACATTTGTAGCCAACGCTGATTTTTGTCTTGGCATCGATTTTGGCGATTTTGTGTCGAATTTGGCAACTTGGTGCCTGAATTTGGTGAAATTTTTCAATTTAAGTTTGCCAAAGTTTGGAAGCTGTAACTTCAATAAGAACAGAATTCTGGAATTTTCTGGAAAAATTCATTGGTTTATAGCACTGAACTAAATTCTTCGAAAATTCTTTAAAAGACAAACAAGACTAAAACAAAATAAAGTGCATTCGTCGACTAGAACCTGCTTATGTATTATATTCCTGCACTCAAAAATGTCGGCAACTTTCTGAACAATATCATTACGTGCTCTATCTACGTGCTGAATATTCATCAATTAGCTTATTTCGAAATCTCTATGATGGTTGGTAGGTCATATACAATGGCCAAAACCTTTGTATATTTGACCATTATGAATATAATTTTCGTAAATATATCCAAAACGGAAAGTCACAGAAAGACCAAAAAGACAAGTGTACAACTAGATGTTATAAAAAACCTATATACCAATTTACAACGTTTTACATCCAACCGTTTTTGAGTTATGCGAGATACATACACACATACAGACGTCACGAAAAATCGTGTAAAGTCACTAATATCTTTAAAACGAAAGCTCGTATTAACCTTTTACAGGCCAATGTTCCCAATTGGGTACATCAAATTAAAACTTATTTAAAAAATTAAATTGCACTAATATTGACTTGAAAAAATTAGCGGACATACTTAAAAGATGACTTGATTTTTTAAAACAGAAGCAACATTCCTATCATTAGTTGGTAACTGTACAAAAACTCCCCAAAATGATCATTTTCATATTTCTTCCCAAAGAGTATAGATAAGAAAATGAATAACAATTTGAAAGTATCCGATGACTCTGAATATCAGTTGGTTTATTTTAAACAGCACTTATTATCAAAAAGGACATCAAACTTGATAATATGAATCAGATTTTATTAATAATCTATAATATTAATCTTAATAATTTAAGAACATTAATAATTATTATTAATGGCAATTAACATTTATGTATGTATTTTTTTAAATTTAAATGATTAAAATCCCTTAACTAAAGTATTATAAAGTAAAATATGCAAATAACTAATGAAAAATATACCTGAATCTAAATTCGGCCTGTAAAAGGTGATGAAACTTGCAGTGTACAACTAGACATCATGACAGTCACAAATATAAATTTGTAACATTCTACGATGATTCGTTTTTGAGCTATGTGAGATGTAAAATCCGTTTCGAAAAAAAGCTCAGCTTTCTCTCATAAAATAACTTCTATATAATCACAAAAAAAAAAAAAAAAAAAAATATTTTTAACCACTTCAAACGGAAAAAAAAAAAAATATGTAAAAATCACATAGAGAATCCAAATTCCTAAGTTGCACAAAATCAATTAACTTTAATTGCAGTGCACATTCTGCCTTACATTTTAAATCCTAGCAAAAATAAAAAATAAAATAAAATAAATAAATAAATAAATCATCTTCGGAATAAAATAACCTATTTAACAGGCACTGTCGGAAAGATAAATTAAATCAACAAGTAGTCGGCACTGAAGAAAACCGATTCTTCCTTTAGAAAATAAAAGTAAGTTTAGAATGAAAGAAAGAAATTGAAAATGATTTGTAAAAGAAATACTATTTCCAAGAAGAGCCGAGATTTAGTAAAACGATGAATGAGTAGTGAAAGCGTGTAATAAATAAAGAAAATATTGATGAATACTCTTATAATATCCTCTACTAGTATATAAATCTTTTGATAAATTAAATAGTAAACTGAAACATATAAATCTTTATAACATTATTTATTATATTTTTGTTCTTGGGTAATTATTTAAAGGAAAAATGCTAATTGGTCCATCAATGAATGGAAATATTTTGTTAAAAAAGGTTTATTCTAAGGTATGAATTACAAATTCACGCAGTACAAATTATTTATTAAATTATTATTTATTAAAATTATTTTCCGTGATGAATGCAAATGATTTTTATTTAATAGAAGTATAACGCTAAACGGAAAGAAAGTCAATTTTGTACCAACATCAGAAAAAATGCGATTTTTTTTTTTTTTTTTTTTTTTTTTTAAGTGAAAAAATTTGATAACTTTGTTTAAATTATCACAGATTTATAGTTAAACAATTCTTTTTAGGTATTGATGAGTTCTTTTGAAAGATACCCATATTGAAATTTGCACATACCCCGAGGGGGAGTACTTCCCCCATCAGGGGGAGAGGGAGCAATGCTCTTACGTGTACATACTTTTTCTCATGGTTTACTACTACTATTATCAATATTTCATATTAATTTTATAATCATGTGTTAAAATTCAATCTCAAGCACATTTATACAAAATTTCGTCCTATAATGTCATGTAAAAATTTAGAAGAAATTGGATTACAGCGCCACCTGTTGAGTGACTGATCCCCAAATGTAATCAGCCCCAAACTAAATACTAAGTTTGGTTAGATTTCATTCATTGGTTCGTGAGATACAGCGTCCACGAAATTTGTGATACACACGCACAGATACACAGACAGTTTCTAAAAACAGTCAAATCGTGTTCAAGACATCCCAAAAATCCACCGAAAACTGGAGTTCAAAAATTTCCACTAACCCTAGTGAAAATTTTCACTAATCTACTTTCTTCCTATATATATAGAAGAAAGTAGCAAAATGGAGGACTAAATAAATTAACGCATCATTATATTTATTTCTTAATAGTAGTAAGCTACACAATAATATGATAGCTGTTAGTCTTAAAATATCTAATTAGTTACTAAAAGATTGTGCAAAATTATAATTTTTGAAAGTACTTGCGTCTGAAGAGAAGTATTTAAGCTCATAATAGCAAGAAAAATTTTTCTTAGTCTGTTCATTTTCTAAGAGATTTATAAATGCCCATAATTCAACAAATATCGCAGGTCGGCAACGAAACACTGCCTAGGACCTTTTTACTGCTCGAAAAAAATAATTATATAGTTCCATTACCTTATTATTATTATTATTTATTATTATTATTATTATTTATTATTATTATTATTATTATTATTTGTTTTATTTATTTATTTGAAAAAAAAAAAAACAAAAAAAATCATACTTTCAGTTTAATTTTGCATGAAAACACGAAATCTAGTATCCTATTGTTGATTATTTATTAGAGTGAATCTTATATATATATATACAAAGTTGAAAATAGGAGGGATATGGGTGGGAAGAAGCGAAAGCGTGTTCGGAGGGGCATCAAAAGTAGAAGAATATGTTTCATAGAAATGAAAACAGAATGCTAATAAATCATTAAAGACTTGGTTGTTTATTTATGAGAAATAATATGTTCAGTTCAATGTAATAAAATTAAAGATTTTTTTTGTACAGCCTTATTTTGAGAAAAAAAAAATGAAAAAACATTCATGATGCGCGTAAATAAAGATCATATTTGGATACAGCATTCTCAAAAATATAAAGTTTACCAAAAAAAATTACAGCTGACGTTTCTTCACCAGACCTGTGTAATCACATTTTTTACCTTTTCCTCAAAATATAATACACGATAAAAATTCATGTCATATTAAGCCGTTATAGTCATACAATTAATCAAGTTAAATCAATCGCACGGTGAATTAAACTTTATTCTGACTTTTTCTACATTCTTTTAATAAGGAAAAGAAGCTAAAAATATGAGATACAATTTTAAATCAACTGAAACATAAGCTATATTAAGCACCACAAATCAAAGTGTATACATTTGCTGAATAAAAGATGTCTCCAACTAATTTTATTTAACGATTTAACGAGAATGAAATTTTGAATTGACTTGGAAAATATTCATCTCAGGGCCAATGATAAAAAGGGTGTGGCAAGTGCAATGCACTTGTGACCCACCCTTTTAAAGACCCTCAACAGGACTAGGTTTACATTTTCTTTCTTTATTTTTTTTTTTTATTTTTTTAACATTTGAAAGAAAAATCAAAGTCCCCAAAAGGTTTTCATCTAGGCCCGTATTTATTCTCCATGTCCTTATAGGAACCCTAGTCAGAATATAAGAACTTTCCTTTTTAGAAGTGCTGTAATTTCAAAATCTTTTTCCATGCAGCGTACGACTTTTTGGTTGTCATTTTAATATTTTCCAAAAGGTGTTGTCGTTTACAAATATAACACGTGTATATGTATATTAAGCATTGTAGTTTAGTAGTATTTACATGAAGAGGGAGATTTAATATATATATATATATATATATTGAAAGGAAAATGAATCAGAATTTTAAAACAATTTTAAAATTTTTGCGTTAACACCATTAAGAATTGCGGGCACTAAACTTTTTCTCATATCTTAACTTGATATGCACTAAGCAAAAATGAGAGGTTTTTCTGACAGCAAACTTTAAAACGAGTAAAAGAAAACTATTAATAATGCGTTTATATATTGCTAACCAATTTAAAATTAAATTGTAAATATTTATGCAATAAATATAATGCATTCTAAGAAAAAATTACTTGAGACAAATCAGCGAACGCATAGTTGTAGTTGCCGTAGATCGGCAGATCTTTGTGCAGCTGTGTAAAATTTTGCAAGGCCTTATTGGATTGGGAACTTGCGTGTGCGGACCTACGCAAAAATGCACTTGGGCGACGCAACAGGTGCGCAAACGTAACGTTTCCGCGTGTACCTCTGCATACATATGTGATATTGCAGAATGCAGAATATCATAGGGGATACTCACTAGAAAATCCTTTCATGGTAAAATTAAGTATTAATAAAAAATTTAAATTACGGAGCATGGGGGTATGAAAATAATCTCGTGTAGAAATGTTGTATAAATTAATATCGATTAGTTAATTAAAAAGAAAGAAAATTATAAAGTAGCTTAGCCGGTATTCATATTAATTTCAGATATCCACAAAATATACAAAACGGCTCGTTCAGCAAGCGCGATATGGATTCGAATCTGGTCCTCCCACATACAAACTTTAAGAGCAGAAGCTCTCGGGTTTTGATGAGACACCTAGCAGTTCTAAGTTTTCCATGGTTTTCTCTTAAACTCACGTGAATACAGGCTGTTATACCCTAGGAGAGCATTCTACACATAACA
The DNA here is from genome assembly GCA_963930645.1 of Salticus scenicus. NCBI lineage: Eukaryota > Metazoa > Arthropoda > Arachnida > Araneae > Salticidae > Salticus > Salticus scenicus. Next base: position 210,223,200 of record OZ005657.1, read on the forward strand.
AGATTGCACGTGTACACCTTAACTCATATACCACAACCTGAAACATAACAATATCAATTATGGGATTTTATTATTTTTACTTCTTCTAAGCATTTTCTCTTTTTCTCGTTCTCCCATTCACTCAAAAAAGATAAAGACAAATGAAGAGAATCTATTAAAGCAGTGGCGAAAAACATACAGAAGAGTGTCTATAATCTACGAATATAACAAAAATATATTCAATTAATATGTATTTAAAAAATAATGAGCGATTTCTCAAATGAAGGTTTGTTTTCTGTATCTTTATTCTTTGACTAAATCCTAAAAAAGGAAATTTTTCGTTTTCTGGATAACTTTGGTAACATTAAAATTTCATAATGAGAGACGAATAATAATATATTTTATATTCAGAAGTATTTTTCATAAATAATGACAATAACTTATAGAAATTTAGAGTTTAGTATAATTTTATATATCATTAGTAACTAAGCGATCCTATTCGATCCTTTATTTTAACCCTTTCATTTCCAATTTTTTTCCTCCAAAAAACAATAAATCTTATATTTAGTGATAAATTTATTTCAAAGGTAATATATATAAATATGTTTTTTAAGTAGGAGTAATAGCAGAGTACGAATTAATATAGCTAACAAAGCAACTGAGAGGTGTTTATTTATGTTTAATATAACCACTGATGCCATTTAAAATCAATAAATCAATAAATTCAATAAATAAAAATATCAAAATTTTGGAAGAAATACATATTGCAGTTAATTAAAATACAAATTATAAAAATTAAAAAATAAAATAAAAAATATTTCAAACAGTTAATTTACTTAAATTGCCCATGATTCCAATATTATTATAAGAATAGAGTAAAATATACTTTCAATTATCAACAAGGACAGTGAAATCATCTAAAATATATTTTTTTCGGGGAGAAAATGTATATAGATTTTAATATTGTTCATTTTGAATCAGCGGGAGTGTTAGATGGTAAGAAAGAAAATCTGAAATGTTATGATTCCAACTGGCATCACGGGGAATGAAAGGGTTAATTCTTCAGTCTACTCTTACATGATGTTTTTATGCTGAGACTATCTTTGTTAAAAGACATCCTTCGTATCTAAATGACCACAACAAATGCGTTTTTATTTAAAAAAAAGAACATATTTACAATTAAGCAGAGCATTTTTTGGTTTCTCGCTGATTACGTATTAATAATGTTTAATGGATATTCTCCGACAGGTATTATCAATTTAAGATTTATTTTGTTATTTAAAAACTCCCAATAAAAATTAGCTAAATATCAAAATTTCGAAGACTACGATGGAATATAAAATAATAAAATTCAGTAGTAATGATTAATCAGTAATAATCACCATTCCAAAGATGAGAATGGCGATTAAACAAACAAACAAAAATAGCCCATTACATTCTTACCTTGAAAAAGTTATTCACCAAAACCTCAGACGTATTTTGCAATGGATAAGACGTTACGTTTCCGAAGTAAAAACAGTTCATTTAAATATGCAGCTAATCATACTAGTCTAAGTTTAGTAAATCTCGGAACATTTTCTGTCTCTATCTGTCTCTATTGTCTGTTCTTATCTATACTCTAACAGTGGTCCAGGCTTTAGTGTAAAGATAACAAATCACTTAAAAATAGATAAATAAAAGGGTTAGGAGATAAACAAATGTATGAACGAATGTAGGGAAGTAAAATTCTTAAAATTGAGTATTTTCTAAGTATATAAGATTGATTTAAGGAGATTTATAGATTAAATAATACAGAAATCTATTCTTATAGCTTATTTCAAATTTAAAAAAAACAATTCGAGTAGAAATAAATTTTGTAAAAAAGAAACAATAGAGATTCAGAAATCCTGTTTTCACCTTAGAGTAAAATCTTATAATAAAATCAAAATGCACTTTTTTTTTTCGTTCTTTTAAAAGAATTCTTGTACTGTTTTGTGAAATTTCAGAAGCGTATGTTGTGGTCGTTTGAATTCTCCATAGAAAATTATTTTTGATATTCAACAAGTTAAGTTTTCTTGTAGATTTTCGGTAGTTAAAGTGTATTATTATTTTTATTTTCGTCTATTTTATCAAAATTTTGGAATAATTAAACGGTGAAAACTCGAGGTTAATTTCGAGGTTAAATTAAGTAAAAAAATAATAATAGGGGAAAAAAAGTATGTGTGTGTGGTGTGTGGGGGTAGATATGTAAAAAAAAAAAAAAAAAAAAAAAGCCAAAAGTTAGACTTTCCAAATTAAAATTACTCAGCACTTTAAAAATACATGCTTATAAAGAATGTATCAAAAATTCAGTGAAATAATGTTACAAGTAGAATAAAAGTTCAATCATTATAAACCATTAATGTTTTAATATAAATACCATTTCTAAATTTAGATCCATGTTTAAATTGGGTGGATGGATGGTTGGGTTTAACGTCGCACACGTGCTGCGCACATGGGCAATTGGCGATGGACTGGGACACACCCCTAAAGATGGTCCGGAGACATGCCATCACAATTTTGATCCTCCACGGAAGGGATGGCTCTCCAGCTTCGGTGACCCCCAGTGTTTAAATTGGGAATACGTTCACACAAGAAAACTAAAAAGGTGTGCCAGAAAAGATGAATTCACTATAACAATCTTTTACCAATTATTAAAAGTAAAGATTTTGAACATATACACTCCTTCTCATAATTATAAGGACACCCGTATTTCTATATTAACTAAACACTGAACACTATTATTTAAACAAATATATTTTTAATTAATTTGAATTTCATTAATAGACTATATTTTAAATTTTTTATCCTTTTTCTATCTTAAAAAACTTTAAATATGGTAAAAAGATGATTTTTCAGGTGTTCACAATTATAAGGACAGCTCGAATTTTAGTAATTTTTTTCTGTTATTCTTTAAATTAATATTTTATGGGGTCTCTTTTTAGGGTTAAACAGTCAGACATTCTCTCTGGTATATATATATACATTTCTTTTTAATATTCAGTTTCAATACCATTTCATATAGCATTTATGATATTCTTAATACATTTAAACTATCTAAAATTGCTTTCCACTTGCATGCATTTTTCTAATATCATAAGTTAAGGTTTTTTCAACTTTTAGGCCATGGGAAAGACAATAATACAGAAGTTTCTTTCTTCAAACTATTTCCTATTGCTCTAAAAGTAGAGCAAAAATGTAAGTCTTGTTGAAAAAAATATTATTACCCCACAAAATCTAACAAGAATCTGATAATTCCACGTTTAAAATTTGCGGATATTCTCTTGATGTTCATAATAATAGAAAAAATTACTAAATTCATTCTGCCTTCAGTAGAAGCAGCTCCCCAGATCACCATAGATCCACCTTTAAAATGCCCGATTCATGTCTGCCTTTAAAAAATCTGCTCTGTCTTTCGCTATCTTCAGATCGTGCCAGTAACTGTTAAAACCATTTGGTTAATCAAGAATAAAATGTTTTTCATCCGAAAATGCAACATTTTACCATTTAATATTGTCTTTATTCAACTTTAACACAGACGTTCGTTCCCCCATTAAATGCTGATTGATTATTACAGGTTTTTTATTCATTTTAACATATTATTAATTATTTTAAACTTGCATAAATGTAGACCCTAACCTTTCGTTAAAAATTACGAGCAAATTCGGCAGCAATCATTATGGAGTAGAACAGTAAGAGGAATTACGAGTCTTCGATCTCTGTAAAACAACTCTGATTTTGCATCCGATCTCTCACCTATCGAACCAGCAGTTCAATGTTTGATCACATTTCCTTCAGCAATTTTAGACCTTCGAATTTCATTAGAAATTCGGCGGATTGAAATTATCCTTCCACTTAAAAAACACATTTATCATACTTCACCACTTGAACGTTCTTTTTTTCGAGGAATTATCAGTAATGTCCGTCCAAGAAAAATTGAAGGCTTATATATGAATTAATCTAGCCCAGTAGTTAACAAATTCGCATGTCAACTGTAATTTATCCGCTTGTAAGTTAAATAAAACGAAAAAATCTGGATTGTCCCTATAATTATGAACATCTAAAAACGTGGAGAAAAACGCATTTTGCATAATTTTTTATTAATTTTGTTTCATATTAAAAAAATTATAACAGTTTTGGTTTTTAGAATACTAGATATATTAAGTGCACTTAGTATAATCTTTTTCACAATTATTTTTACATTAGTTATTTCAAAATATAGTGTCCTTATAAATATGAGAAGGAGTGTATATCCAAATCTGCAAATGAATTTCACACAGTTATGGAAAAAGTTTGATGTAATTTTGATACATTTCTGATGAGACACCAATTTACAAAATATTTGCATTAAACTGAAAATTTTCATTACATTCAAAATCGATGCTTTCAAAAGTGATATGTTAAATTTCACCTGTTTTATAGTTTTCTTCCTCATTTGACAAGTTTCGACTGGTCAAAAATGTTCTGTAATCATCTATAATCCCAACAATATGTAACGCAGTGTCACAGAAGTGATTGACCCAAAATGTATTTTTTTTTTTTACCTTTTCCATAGCTGCCAACCTAATCCAGAAGATTGTTATTACTCGCCACTTTTTTCATAATACTTAAGTTTAATAGTAATTCTCTTCAAAAGTATTTATGATGAAATAAGTAGAAAAATATTCTAAATAATCTGCTGTGTCACCCACACGACTTTCTCTTACCCTGAAATTTAATACTATAAATACAGGTTGATGATTAAAAGGTAAGATAACGAGTACTGTAATGTAAACCTGCGTTAAACAATTCATATTAGGCTTCTGAAGAGTTTTATATGATAATTAGTTCTGTGTGAGGGGGGCTACCGCCCCCCTCAACCCCCGTTTCATTAATGCACCTACATTTATATAGAATTTAATTCGGTTATTAAAAAATAATTCTGTTTTTAAAAAATAATTTAATAATATTATTATTTAAAAAAATTATATTTTATGATAATGCAGACTATTTTCATATTAGAGAAGTAGTATAACACCAAATATCCAAAAAAAGCCCATTTTATTCTCAATATTAAAAAAAAAAAAAAAAAAAAAAAAAAAAGATTTTTTTTCCAAGTTTTTTTTTCGTTAAAAGCTAAAAAAATCGATAACTTTGTTTTAAATTATCGCATATCGATGGTTCAACCATTCGTTTTAAAGGTATTCGCGAGCTTTTTTGAAAGATACCCATCATAAAAATTTACTCCCCTCGAGGAGGGACTTCCCCCCCAGGGGGGGAGGCGAGGCTCCTACATACACAAAATTTTTTTCCCAGTTAACTATCTCTATTACAAAAAATATATATTCGTTTCATTTGGTTTAGTGCAGTCTATAGACGTTAAACTCTACTTACCTGCAATTTCCCCCATAGACGTAATGTATTAGAATTCTCTTGATTGTCCTTGTACACGAACCATTTGTTTGATCTTAACGAAAAGCTTACTGTAGCATCCCTATATGATACACATTTAGAATACCAAGTTTGAACTTTCTGCCATAATTTGTTTTTGAGATATGCTGATAACAGACAGACACACAGAAATACACACAGACCATTTGCTAAAAACATGATTTTCGTATTCAGGGTACCTCAAAACGTGTAAATATAACAAAATCTCGCGTTTGAAAATTTGACCCAAAAACAATACTTTCTCTACCTTATGGGTAAGAGAAAGTAAAAAAGACTGGTGGGGAAAAAAAAAAAGGCGAGTACTTACAATCCTTCGGTTTGGTTTTGGGAGTAAACCGATTGACTAGTCTAGGATCCCATGCCTGAGGGGGAGTGCCTTCCGTGGAGGTCTTTCTAAGGGATCTTAGCCCGTATTGACGAAAGTTTCGGAGAAAGCTATGGAAAACTCCGCACGGCTAGGTTGACGAACGTGACCTAGGATCGAACCTGGCACCTCACGTCTACCATATTTGAGCGCAAAACAGCTCGGCCGCTGGTGGGCCTACAATCCTCCGGATTATTAGTAAGATGTTGGCAGCTTTTATTTTATTTTATTTTACTTTTTATTTTATTTTTTTATTTTTTATTTTTTTGCTTACATGATTATATATATATATATATATATATAAATGCTAGCATTTTGTCTGCATAGCTTCAAAAGGTTTGTTTGATATGTCATGAATAATATCAGAATATTTTTATAGTAAATCTGACATTCAACGTAAATATTTCCTAATTAAGTACCCTTATAGAAAAAAGAATGCGATATTGATTTCATATTGATTTAATAGGAGTCTGTACTGAAAGTGCGGTAAATTTAAAACAAAAATACATATATAATAGCGATTGCCAATTGTTCTACATGATTAATCTATTCATTAATATTATATCAAAGCTCAGTTTAACAACTAAGAACCAATCGAATTATTATTATTTTTTTAAAAGTTAAGAACATTAATCGCACACGAACAGCTTATTTTAAAGATATATATATAGTAGTAAAAATGTAGAACATTATTCCATTATTTTTTTTTAACAATTAGCACATTAATTTTAATTAATTAGTAACACATGTAATATGACTATAACAAAAATTAGAGTTTTTTTTTTTTTTTTTTTTTTTTTTTTTTTTTTTTTTTTACAAGTGCCATTTTTGTTAAAGTAAGAATGCAATGAAATCAGATTTTAAAATAACTCAAATTTTACATTTTAAGCTCTAATATCATTTTTAATTTCAACATTCGAAATAAATCTAGGAAGATTTGATTTCAACAATTTATCTATATTTTTAACGAAACATTAAATAGAAAATTAAACCACTTGAACACGAGTCCATTATATATAGATTATAAGACATATTTTTTCTCCTTTTATTTCAATATTTTATTATATTTTAATAATATTATTAAAAACAATTACGTAAATGGAAATAAAAAGGAAATCTCTAGTTTGTTCATATGTAATATTTGAATTTCATTTTAGAAGTGAAATTGAATATTTCAGAGTTATTCTTTTAAAGTTTTTGAAAAGTTATCTGAAAAACAATTTCTTTAAAAATATTGCGCTAACAAAAATTTTCTCTCCGTAATGACCCACGTATCTCAAACCAAAAACACTTCAAATGGTGACTTCCAAGAAGAAGTTTTATAATATGCAGCAAAAAAATAAGTAAATAACTAGATTAAAGTAATGTTTATTTGGTCTTTATATAGTTCAGTTTTACAAAATAGTTCAAACATTAAAATAAATTTCTAGCATTTTTTCCAAACTGTATAATGTTAAAAACACTTTGTAAAGATATAATTAAAACTCGTTAACTTAAGCGAATAACAAATACTCTAAATTTCCACGATATTAATCGCCACAATTATTAATTTTTTAATTGAAAATTGATAGGCATATGAGTCGTGAATTGTTGCTAAATATTTGTTTCTTAGTAGTTGCATAGAAGTTAATAAGTAAAAATGTATGAATAACAAGAAAAAAAGGTTTATGCAATATTTGTTTCATCTCATAAATTTTTTGACAAAGATAAGGAATAAGGAATTTGCTGAATTTTTCGAAAGCAATGTTTTATAATATTTAATTTTCAGTATTAAAATTAAATTTTAATATAAAACAGGCGTATTTATTTATTTATTTTTAACATAACTTTATGGTTATATCAGAATTTTTTTTCTTTTCTCGTTATTAGATTTAATGTATTTTCTCTTTTTTATCTAATCTTTAAATCTTATCTTTAACTAATTATAAATTATTTAATTTGTTTAATTTAATTGCATCGATGTCATACATTATTCCAGCAAAATGTTATTAAATTTGCAGTTTAGTCATTTTCAATGTAAAAACTTCTCTAAAGTTTTTGCAATGATCTGACAGCTGACGCTTTTTTTTTAATGCAAATTAAAATCTATTAAAAATTAGAAAATCTACATTTCGACATACCATATAATTATTCTTCAACTATAAATCACAGTTAAAATATTGTAAAATAAAAATTTAGGGCATGTGGGGAAAAAAAAGTGAAAACTCGAAAAACTTATTTAAGTTTACTTAAGTAATTTTGAAATAAAACTTTTAAATCCTTCTTCTTTAAAAACCTTTGTAACCATAAAGTATGCCGATAGTTCAGAAATAAGGAAAAACAAGAATTTGAAAATAAATTATTTACATATATACGAATTAATGCATGGCAATTTTACACGAAACCGGTAATGTGAAATACGAAATTTAATTTTCTGTAAATACGAATCATGACAGAAAACTTTTTCCATAAAAATAATTATTTAAATGTTTTAAAATGGGGGAAACAACCATTATTTGTTAAATTGAGTATTATAATTTATTTAAACGGCAATTTAAAATCTAGGTGGCAACTGTAAAGCATCTTCGTCATTCGTGACATATTCTTTGTAACGTCCAAGGCAAATTCCTTGTTTGAATGTATTAAAAAGTGAAAAATCTTGTTAAGCAAATCTTCGGACCTGTAACTTGCAGAGAAAGTATTTTTAAATATAATGAAGCAGCCTTTTAATAATCTATGCGATTTTATTCTTTGAAAGCAGGTTCATGTGATTAAAAGAAAAGGAAATAGCATCTTTTGGCGTCCGAGTCGGTTATTCATTTCGAGATTTATACGTGTAAATATTACACACCTAGGGTTCACGGCAGCAAATAGTGGTCCTAAGTAGACAAGCGTTTACAAGTGATCAGTTTTTTATGTTTCTAATGCAAGCATCTATATTTTTAAAAGCACAAGAACTTTAAATTTGAGATTATACAAGTGTTTCTGTTTTATGAATATTAATTCCTGGAAAGGTTTTTAATTTCAGTAATTAATTTAAGCATATAAGTTATTCAACATTTTTACACAATTTTCAGTAAAATGTACAAAAAAAAAAAAAAAAAAAAAACTGGCGTTGAAAAGTGAGAAAATAACCAAACCCCATAAATTCCAAATATACACGGTAATTGTATAAGGTCGAAAGAATTAAATATGACTCTTCAACAGGAAAAAAAGTAGGCACGAATGCAGTGTGAAAGCAGCAACACAATATAGCCAACTAAAAGCTGTACTGCCACAAACATTGAAAGTAGACGTATCTTGAAGTTCGCTGTGAACTTATTAACGATGCATACCAAACAAACAATGAAAATGGGGGGTCAAAAGTTTGTTTTAAATAAATGTATTTTGGTTTATAGAGGTTTTTTTTTTTTTTTTTCTTTTTTTAATTGATGTTTTTGTAAGAAAAGAAAATACATTTTTATATTTTTCTTAAATAACAAAAATAGAAATTAGAAAAAAAAATAGGTTTATTAAAATATTTCAGATGATAAATTTGTCGTCCATGCGTGCGATTTTTTCGAAATTTGTTAATGACTTGGCGACAATGGTCAGCTTTTCGCCATACTGGCATGTACCTTACTCGTACCTGTTTAAGAAGAGTTTAAACAAACCAGCAGAAAGTCTTCTCGTATTAAGCAGGATCGCATATGTAATAGAACTCTTATGTTATTTTATAATATCTTACAAAATGCTACGAAATTATTACTGTTAGATGTCTAGTTCTCTAAACAAGTTTTAGACGAATATTTTACGTCTGCAAATTTGCCTTTTATACTTATTTAGATTAATATTAAATTTAGATTAATATTAACTGAGTTTATTCACGTGAATATACGTTAGGATTCCTTATAAAGACCATACGAAGGGCACGCCACACACTCGCATAGTCATTTGGCCTTTGGCCTTAACCATAACACCATCACCAACACCATCCTATTTCATATTTTTATTTTAAGCTTAACTAGCATTATAATGAGAAACAGATACAGAAAGCAAGCAATTTGGTATTAGTATTAATTAAACTAAAGAAAAGCAAAATATAAAACTAAAACAAAAACATGAACATAAACAAAGCTAAGAATCTCGCTAATGTCATTTTTATTCAACAAAATTAAAAATATTAACTACTAACCGTATAATTTATCCAGAATATTTACAACTAGTGGAAGGATCAACAGATCAGGAGTCCCAAATTTTCATGTCTGTTACGCATTATCAGCAGTTATTTTTTTTAAATTAATTTTAAATTATATGTATTTATTTATAAGATTAACACGTTTAAATATAAAATGTACTTCTGTATATATATAAAAAAAAAAGTTACTACTTCCTACAATCCCCATATATATACATATAGACTTATATACAGTAGAGTCTCGAAAGTTCGAGTCTCAGAAGTCCGAGGTTCCGCTTAATTCGAGGTGCCAAATTTTCCCCCTAGCAACCAAAAGCTCTTCCCATTTCCTCTCGCAACCGAAAGAATGCAGGTCTTATTTTTCGTTTCTTCCTGGAAAGAATTTCAGTAACCCACCACCTTTTGTTCTCTTTGTTTTTGAAGGTGGCTAGGTAGGGGTTGGTTTGAAAGGAAATTTTAAACCAGATCTACAAGAGTTTTATTCTTCCAAGTTCAATTGTACTACTAGCTTAGATGCTAGTTAGGGACTAGCTGCGTTGTTAGTTGCTCATTTAAATTCAATACACGTGCTTGATCCTTATCATTTTGGAAACTTATTGCTGTTGAAAGTGTTGCGTTAAGGTGCCTGCTGCGAAAATGAGTGGAAAAAATAAGAGAAAATTTGTATCTATGATAACTAAATTGAACGCTATAAAAAGATTAGATGCAGGTGAAACAATAAAAAGTGTTGCTACGATTTGGGTGTTGGAGAGGTAACAGTTGGTGACTGGCGCCGCAATCGAATAAAAATTGAGCAGTTTTGTTCACAGAAGTGCAATGAGACTCCAGGAGAAAAAAGAAAATCTATGAGAACATCAGACTATGAAAAAACTAGCAAGGCTTTATTTCTTTTGTTTACTGAACAGCGTAGCAAAGGTACTCCTATAAGTGGCCCTATTCTTCAGGAAAAAGCTGTGTTTTTCAGAAATCAGTTTAAAGAAAGGGAAGAAGATTTCGCAGCAAGCGTTGGTTGGTTAGACCGTTGGAAAAAACGATATGGTGTACGTCAACTAAATATTTGCGGTGAAATACTCTCGGCAGATACGTCAGCTGTGCAGGCACTTCAAAAACGGATTGAAGACATTATATTGACGGAAAAGCTCACACCTGACCAGTTATATAACTGTGACGAAACAGGTTTGAACTTTAAGATGTTGCCCTCAAAATCCCTTGCTTCAAAAGAGGAAAATTCAGCTCCAGGTCACAAAAAACGGAAGGAACGATTAACCATTTTAGCATGCGCCAATGCATCTGGAAATCATAAAATGAAACTGACTGTGATTGGGAAATCTGCCAAACCTAGAGCCTTAAAAAACATCACTGAAGAAGCCTTACCAGTACATTACACAAATAAGAAAAGTGCATGGATGAATCGAGAAATTTTCAAACAATGGTTTCTAGAACATTTTGTTCCAGAAACACGGAAGGCATTGAGAAAAAAAAATTTGCCTTGCAAAGAAATTTTGTTTTTAGATAACGCTCCATCTCATCCGGACGATGATGAGCTACGTTGTGGTGAAATCTGTGCTATATTTTTTTCTGCCAATGTTACAAGTTTGATTCAGCCAATGGATCAGGGCGTATTGGAAAATTTAAAGAAAATATATCGACGCCGTTTGTTACAACATTTAGTTCAGTCTGATGATGAAAGTGTTGCGGATGTTTTGAGGAATGTAAGTATGAGAGATGTTGTCTACTGGATAGCAGATTCTTGGGAAGAAGTTCATCCTACGACAGTAATTAAATCGTGGATTAAGTTTCTACCTGAATTGGTTACGCCTATTGAGAAAATTAATGATGATGATAGTGAAACAATTGTTTTGAAAGATTTGGTGAAGGAATTACCAGGCTGCGAAAACTCTAATGCAGTTGATCTAAATGAATGGCTAAATAGTGACGACAAGCTGGAAATAACAGACTCAAATATTATAGAAATGATGGAAGATGAGGAAGAATATGAAACAGAATAAAACGACTCTCCGTTATCAGAAAAAAAAATATCTCATAGTGAAGGTTCTGCAGCCTTAGAACTAGCCTTAAAATATGTAGAACAGCAAACTGAAGCCACCCCTGCAGATGTTTTGCTTTTGAAGCGTTGGCTGACTATCGCATCAACAAAGAGAAGTAATATACTGAAGCAACAAAAAATTGACAATTTTTTTAAATTGTAAAGAATCTTTTACGTCATTATACTAAAGAATAAAGGATTTTAAGGTAATATGTTCATTTTATTTAATTTCATTTGTAGTTGTTAAAAATTTTCTACTTTTTCGGAAAATCCGAGTTTTCAGTAATCCGAGGTAGTGTCAGCCCCAATTACCTCGGATTTTTGAGACTCTACTGTATATACGTATACATATTTACCTAATGTGACCACAACACAATCGAAAATAAATGCACATCCAGTAGTTACCATGCATAACAAATAAGTTATCGGGATTTTTTGTGTAGCCCAGCAAACTGATTATTAATTCTATGCACGCCACTTTTTTCCCCCAAAAAAAACACGCTTTTCTGCATTTTAAAAGCATATTAATTTCATTAGGTTGAATGCAATATTACTGTAATGTTAAAATGTCTTTAAAAGAAATGCTGCCCATAAACCTAATATATCATAATTTGTTTGTGTGTCCCAGTACACGAGTTACAATAATTATGTGTACTAAAAACCGTATAGCTAATTTTATGTTGCTCATAAATAATTGTACCAAATTACATACCGATGAGAGGGGGTTTTATTTTATTTTATTTCTATTTAATTATTTTTTTATTTTTGTGGCCACTGTACCGATATTTATAGACATACAAGTAAACAACAAAAACTTTCGGTCAAAACAAAGACGTTATACTTAAGTTTTGCCAATTATTACTTATAATGTTACAAATACTCAATAAATAAATAAATGAATAAAATAAATAAATCTGTACCCCGGAGGTAAAAGACACCATGTCCATTTTTTTTTAAAGAGTTAGAACCATGAGAGACATTAAGCATTATGCCCAGTTACTATAAAGAACACAGGACAGTAGAACGTAAAACCATGTCCATTTTCCTTATTCCTGACAAATATCATTAATTAACTTTGGTACAATACCATTTCTAAAAAAATTCATATTCGTAACATAATGTCCTTTACCTCCAGGGTACACAAATAAATATTAAAATAAATCTATTAGAAGGGCGTAAAATAAAATAATAATGATGATAATAACAATAATAAAAAATACATAGAAAGATGTAGATTTTTTTTTTTTTTTTTTTTTTTTTTTTTAAGGTGGTTTTATCACTTCACTCCCAGGCCCCGATTTGGAAACGGGATGGGGTTTTGAATTTCTTGACGCCCAGACCGAAACTCTTACATATTTAGCAGAATAGGTATAAGAGGAAAATAATATTGTTCTTATAAGGGAAGAAAAAAGCATGCAAAACAATTTTGATTTGAATTGCATTTTCACCATAGTACATTGCTTTTATACGATATGCTTGTTCATTTGTGTAAAATGACTACCTTCGACGAAAGATTTACTTATTATTATTATTATTTTAATTATAGTCTAATTTAATTAAAATAATTACTGAGAATAGATATTAATCATAAGTGTCTGCTTTTGTTTTATAAAAAGTAAGTGAGATAATTTGTTTGAAATATGGTTTTGATTTTTAGAAAATATAATATTGGAATTATTATTTTATTAAATAATAATAAAATTGTATTATTACTTTAGAAAGTATAATATATAATTTATAACCCATATGAAATTATATATTATATTTCTTCTTTATGAAAAAAAAAAAAAAAAAGTAATATAATTATTTCTGTGATGCAGGCCTACTCCATTTTTTGATATTAATAAACGCAAAATATTTACATTATTGATTTCTTAACTATTTCATTATTGACAAGAGAAAATAAATATAAAAATATATCAGAAGTTTTAAAATGTTTTTAAAATGTTTTAAAAAGCTTTATATATATATGCATTTTAAAATAAAAGTATTAAAAAAATATCGTGAGATAAATGAAATAACCAAAATTGAAACAAAGTAAGTCAAACATAAATCAGTTTAAATTATCTCTAAAAAAGAGTGTTAAGTTAAAACACGTGCCATTTGCTATTTAGAAATCTAAATAAATCAGTTTCTCATAATAAAAGAACTTGTAGAATTGAACGAAAATATGTCTTGTTTGCTTAAATGTAAAAGAAAATTAAAGAAAATTGATGTAATTTTGGAACTTCAAAAATAAATAAATGAAATAAAATAAAATGAAATACTTCCATGAAATAAAAATATGAAGTATATTTAAATTAGAGTAAACTATTTTATTGTTTGATTTTTCAGGTCAGTATCTCTTAATAATAGTGTAAGTATTAAATAAAGCACATAAACTCCTATTATATATTTTTTATTATTAATTAAATGTCTTACCATTCATATACTTAATCCAATCTTTAAACATGCGCGAAAGTAAAGAAAGAAGAGAAAAACAGAAATTTTCGGTGTATAAAAACTTAAATTCTGTAATTATAAAAATTGAATTAGATAGTTACTTTACAAAATATTATTAAATAATAAATTCCAAAATTCGATTTGAAAACTATGGAAAAGCATAATTATTTCTGGATAGTATAAATATAAACATCCTACATAATATTAGTGTGATTTTTAATTTTAATTTCTTCGAATTTTACTTATGTATATATATATATATAATATAGAGAAAAATAATATATCTAGAAAAACGTAAAAGAAAAATATCTAAATATACAGAGAAATATCGCTCATATATTCATATATACGCAATATTAGTAAAATTTATTTTTATATTTTTTAATGCCTCACATTATAAATATTTTTTTAAATTCTTCCAGCGCTATAATTCTATTTCAAAAGAACTGCGTTCTATTTCCCTTTTATTTTCATAACTATCTAAATTTAGTATTTACGATTGTATGGCCGACGGTAAATATAATACATCTGACATTAAGTAAGTAACCCTAACAGCACAGTTAGGCTTAACTTATCCACAGTACATCTTAAGGACGTTTCTGGGATGCCTTTTCATCCAGCAGACATCTTGAAGATATCCTGGGGAAGCGATGTGCTGTCTGGGAAGTGACAGGCAGAAAAGAGTCCGCTGTTGCAATTAATATATATTATTTGGTTAAAAAGGGGTTATTTATCAGATATTTCTGTACAAGGACAATTATATACAATTTCACCATAATCGTTTCTGTTAAAGCGAAAATCAGACGCCATTTTTTTTCTTCCTCATAAGGTTTTTATTTAGGCAAGATACCTAGGCGAAAAATATTTATAGCAGCCATTTTTATAATTTATAAACGGCATTTATATAAAAACTAATTAAAGTTACACAATTTATAAACATTTTAATATTTTTAATGTTCTTTTTATGTTTTTAAAATATTCAGAGGAGCTACTTTTATATTTAATAAACAGCATTTATATATATATATATATATATATATATATATATAACTGATTAAGGAGACACAATTTATAAATATTTTAATATTTTTAATGGTTTTTTTTATGGTTTTAAAATATTCAAAAAATGTTTAAAAATTTTAATTTATGATGTATGACTAAATTCACTACAAAGTACCCTATTGTTAAAACATTGATGTTTAATAAAGACCAGAAAGTTCTATCTAAAATTAGATAATTCATCTGATACTGAATAATTCACCGTTTGGTTTTTCACTTTGAATGACACCTTTTTCTGTTACATAAATGTAAAAGAAGCTTTCACGCTGTTTATAGCAGAAATTTTTATGCTCATTTAAGATTTTTTTTTTTTTTTTTTTTTTTTTTTTTAATACTATATGTATTTAAATTTCCGTCACAATAATGCTTTTTATAAACTCATATGACATAATTATTTTTTCAAGCGTGTTACAGAATCAGCTGCATTTGATTTTTTAAGAATTACTTTAAAATATTTTTCTAAAACTTCTAATCAATTACTGATAATGAAAATAAATAACAAGGCAGCTATTAAATAATTCAACGATAAGTACTTAAAATGTAAATGAGCCATAAGTATCAACTTATTTTTTATTATTAAATTAATTGGTATTATATATAGATAAATAATATATATATTATTTATATATATATATTATTTATATATATTATACATTCATGTAGAAATAGGGAACAAATTGCGTATAAAATCTTATGTATCTTATTGTGAACAAGATAATCATTTAGAAAGATTAATTTAATTGATTTATTCGATAATTATGTATTGAGAAAACAAAATATAAGCTTCCACATAGATATTTAGAAAAAACAAAATCTGCAAGTTCGTTTACAGAATAAATAACATCGGTTATCGCATTAAAAATATTCTATTTTTGTCTAAAATATACTTCCATGCAGGAAACTATGTAGCTAACCCCCTGGGGTTATCTTAAGGAAATTTAGATAAGACCTCCCTATGGTTTCCCATACTGGGTAGAGACGAACCTTGGCCAACCAAATTGAAAAGAATTATTTTCACTGTTCAAAAACGTATAAAATTATATTTTCCCCCTTTTTTTTAATATCAGGTCAATTTAAAAGTTAAACTATGTCCGTATATAAGTTAATCTAACGGAAGAAAATGTTTTGCACTTTCTTTCCAGTAGAGGAGAAATACACACACATATTTTTCTTTTCTTTTAAATTTTATTTTAATTAAAATTAGTGTCTTCATATATATGAATTCTACTGGATAAAAGTACGTTTCAATACTTTTAGTATTTTAGAAAATACCATGATACGACGCATAAATACTTAATGTTAATTAAAATAATAAAAAATATATTTTTAGTGTTTTTATTGCCTGGGTAACTTATCAGAAATTTAACTTTTTTAAATATTTAGTCCGTTCTCCTTAAATAAAAATTTCATATTATTTTAGTCAAAGGACATTATTAATACATTTATATTATGATTCTGTTGTATTTCTATATTTATCTCTTTCAAAAAATATGAATTTTTTTTGTTAATTTTCTCATTTGTGCGCTAATTCAATTAAAACATTTAATTTTTATACTCCCAAATAAATCTTAATTTTATAATTTTACTTTTCTCTTTAATTTAATGTTAAATGCTTGTTTTGCAATTTTAGGTGCAAATGAGAAAGAGTAAACAAATTTCAAATTAATAATGTTAAATTATGATTAAAATAGAGATGATAACAAAAAAAAAAAAAAAAAACTATCGATGAACATAAACAGACGCGTATAAACATATTATATGTATGTAATATACATATAACAAATATATCTGCGCTTAGATATATGCATAGGCATACGTATATGCATTCGTGTGCAAAATTTAACGCCACCTATAAAAATAATGACATTTATTAGATTTTCGTAATAATAGGTTTTTAGGAAAGAACGAAATAGACACACAGGGATATTAAACTAAGGTCAGTATTTTGTAGCACCACTTTTGTTTTAATTACTCCTGCAGTCCTTTTAGTCATGCTATAAATCAGTCACTGGTAGTAAGCTTAAGAAAGGTTTGTACACCAGACATTCTTTATTGTGTCAATAAGTGTTGTAGCAATGGGTGGTTGCTTTTCCGCGACTTTATCTTTCACAATACACTACAGGTTCCCGAGTGGATTGAAATCTGGACTGTTACCTGGCCAATCAACCACTTGGATTTGTACCGCCGTCAAATAGTCACTAACAGTCCTTGACATGTGACACGGAGAGACATCATGCAAGAAGATGGAACATCGATGAACATCCATGTTTAGTTTTATTTTATCCTGCTGACTTCCATTCATAGTGGTTTTAGGTGGTAGATATACAGAGCAGCCATACCATGCATTTCACACCATATCACCTGGCTTGGAGGTTTAAGTAGTATGCACACCCTCAACGCAGACAAATGTCGTAAATTATTCGTTATCAAAATGATCCTTGAAATCCTGGACGTGTTAGGGGGAGTGGTTACAATCGATATTATTTTAATTGCTTCTTGAGGAATTTTACGAAATAAATCGAAGTTTACATGCCAATTATCACAACAGAAGTTGGCAATAAAATTGTCAAGATACAGTAAAACAGCCCTGTTGAAGATAACAGTAGCCAAAACAGTTCATTAAAGAAATTGTCAATACAACCGTGCTTAACACTTCAGTTCTGGACCAAGCTTTAAAGCTTGGTTAAACGTGAACCGTCAAAAACGGTTTTATTGACATTTTTTTTCATGTAGTTTTTCAGCTTCTTTTCACGTCACCAAGCGTTTTCTGATCCAGACCTCTTGCCAGGATAACTGTCATGGTATACCATGATTTCTTTTGTAAATTTCTTCAATGAGCTATAATAATAATTTTGATTGACTGTAAACTCGCCCACCTTATGTCCAGAATTTCAAGAGTCACTTTCTGTTAACGATATGGTAGATAGCGAATACTTATAGGACGTGCAAAAAATGGCTGAACACTTGATTCATAGAAAAATAACATCTTACTTCTTTGTTGTACTATCCAATTCTTATGTTTTCGAGCGAAAGTCAGTCGTTCCATTTTCATACTCGGGATAAATCGAGGTTTCCTCTAAGAAGTTTAAAAGATAATAAATCAAAATCTATCGTCAGATGTCTTGAAAAACATTCTTACTTATGTCGATGCCCTTTAAAGCCCCAATATCTTCAATCTTTATGCAGGAGGTTGTTGGAGATCTTACGACCATACTTCGAATAATATGATCACCACGTTCACTCGTTTTTCTTGAGCAAAAGCTTCTCTTTAAGTCTGAGTATTTTCCAGAAATGTTGCTATTTCAGCCCTTTTTGCAACTGTAAGTGACGATCGTTTGCCAACTATGATAATACACCACAGCGTTGTCTACAACTAATTTCAAGAAACAACTACAAACCAAGAAACAAGACGGTTACATTTATTTATCGCAGTCAAATGCACTTGATGACTTCAGCCCGTGAGATAACACAGTAACACAGTCCTACGGTGAAATTTTTTTCTGTAAGGTGTTGTGTTTTTCTGGTGTATTTTTGGATGCTTATTAAGGAAAAACTATTTAAAAATTTCCGTCACGTACAGTTTTGACAAAAAAAAAAAATGAATTTTTTTATCTTAAAACGACACTGTTTCAACTCCTATTTAAGTTATATCCCGTAAAATCTGGGTGATATGATTGAACAACACATCAAAGAAATGTTAAGGAGGTAGCAGGGTGGATGGAGTGTTAACATGTTAGCAGATTATTCTTGGATGCTGCATAAAGAATACCCCCCCTCCAAGCTTTCAAACCATGCACAGATGATAAAGGTTGATGTAAAGAAACACATTTAAAAGGTAATGTGGGGTAAATAGCTAATTTTAATGCATTTTATGGATAGAAATTTACAAATTTGTTATAGATTTTGTGTCGATTCTTCTGATCTTCATCCTAACTTTGTGAAAAAAACCTTACATGAGAGGAAGAAAAACTAGCATTTCTGTGTTTAGCGTATCAAACTACAATAAAAACAACCAACACAGTGAAAAAAAAAATGAACAGTACGATTTCGCAGGCTTGTGCAATCTGTAAAAATGATACAATGTGTTAAAATACCGAAAAAAGGCTACAGGACCTAAACTTTTGCACACGACTAGATCACCTTTTTTCATTCAAATGCGCTTCATGCAATCAATACGTGAGATGGCACATTAATTTGTAGAAATGATACAATGTGTTAAAATACCGAAAACTGGCTACTGGGCTTAAACTTTTGCACACGACTGCAGTTACAGATGGATTATTCCAAGAAATGTCACGCATAACACAAAAATTAAAAAAATAATTTTAGAAAATTTAACTGAAGATTTGTTTTGCTTTATAATATGTCGCATCAAACTCTAAAGTTAATCGTTGCGTTTTGTGATGGGTATGGAATGCTCCATATAGATACATTTGTCTGTGTGTTATATTATTAGAGAGCATATTAGTAGATGACAACAGTTATCGAGTAATGTAAAGGAAAATATTTTAAGAGTAATTATTTTTTAATTTTCTTTTATACTTAATATACAAAACTGACGATAAACTTATCACATGTTTTATTCAAGATTTTTACATTTGAGTTAAAAAGATGTTTTTCTGCAAAATATTTTTTCTACTGAAAACTACTGCTGCTATTACTACTACTTCTAATAATAATAATAGAAATTATTATTATTTTAAAACTTTCATTCACATTCACAAGTTTAAAACGACATCAATTATAATGCACCATAAAAAACATCTCCAGTTCTATATCTTTATTTTATCATTAAAAATACCATTCTAGCTTGTAAATTAACCTCTTGAAAACATTTTTTTAATTAAACAATATTTTATTTTCTTTAAGTTTTCTTTTACTTTTCGAATCTAATTCGGTTTGTGTTTTATCATTTGTCTTTGTCTTCTCTCCCTCCCTCCCTCCTTTTTTTTTTTTTTTTTTCTCAGCATTTAAATGTTTTTTTTTTTTTTTTTTAATGTCATATCTGCATATTTAATTACTGGTTCGTCTAATATTTTCCAAATAAAACAACAGTAAGCGCTTTTATATTTGTTTTAATAAGTAAATGAATAAAAATATAAAGAAATTATTATTTCCTTTTTTTTAAGTGTTTTAGATCACATGTGCATTTTTGTTTATTAATACATTCAAATCACTTTTTACATATACAGTATTTGTATATTTTGAATAAAGAGTATACATTTTAAAAAGACAAGCGCCTCCCTATTTCTTCCCCCCCCCTTCCCCAAGCAATTTTGACATAAAGATAAATACTTGATGCTCTCAGTTTTAAGTTACGATACATTTTTTTTTTTATTATATAGTTACAGAAATGGCGCTTTTTTTAATTTCAAGTGCAAGTTACGTTTATCTATAAATTAAGAATTTATAGATTAATGTAACGTTCATTATTAATGTAGGGGATTTTATGATTTTTTTTTTTTTTTTTAATGGTTTGTTCATCAAAATTAGAAATTATTTATAGCGCGCAGTGTCCGAAAAATTAAAATGTTTGATCAATCTGTAGCGCGGTATTGTTTCACGGGCAAGAAAATCTAGTAATGCGAAATCGTATTGATATTTGGTTTACAGTGATAAAGCACTCGTTTGTAGTTTTTTTTTTTTTTTTACCAATTTATGCTGTTATCTAGCCTTAAATATGAACACGCAATGACAACTCCTCAATTCGAAAATAGTACACGGGATCTGACATTTGTCATTTTTGAAAAGGTGAGTATATTTAAAACAAGAGAATGTATTTCAAATACAATAAAAATCATAAATATTTATAAAAGTATAATAAATATGAAACATTATCACAGCTAATAGCTTAAAATAATTTAATTAATAAACTAAAATGTTAATAGATTTGTGAAATATACAGTTAATAAATTAATTAAAAATAACTTAAAAATAACTCCAATAAAAAAATTATGGTTCGACTCTAAAAATTTTGGATTGACTGTAAAAAATAAATTATGTTTATATTTTTATTTATTCATTAATTTAATTTTTTTTACAAATCAAGAAATTACATGGTGATTCTAAATAACAACAATAAGTTTTAAATTACAAGCATCCCTGTTTGAGAATACATAGAGTTTTTTTTTTTTTTTTTTTTTTTTTTTTTTTTTTTCATTTACCATACGGGACTTGATGTTAATTCATATTTCTGTATTGTAGAATTTTTTCGAGGACATCCAAAATCTAGAGAAAGAAAGTATTTAAATGGTAACACAGTATAACAAATAAAATACCATAATGTTTTTCTTTTTCTTTTTTTTTTTATCTCTCTTTTTAATTACGCAATTCAATTTTATTAAATGTATCGAATTTTAGCGCGTATGAACTGAATTTTACGGTAATAATTAATATTTTGCAGCATAAATAATTACCCTAAAATTAATAAATTTATAATACTACTTTATATAATGATGATATAATGATGAAAATTTCCTCGAAAGGCAACATTTCAAAATCTCATCAACTATAGGTTAATGTGTAAGTAACACTATAAAGTTATAGGATCTTATATATACTGTGCTCTGAAAGTTGCAGAAATTACTCCCTTTGTTTTAACTTTTATATAACATGTAATTCTCCTATAAACATTAATTCTAAATAAGAAAATTAGTTTTATCAAAGACATAACGATTTTCACGAACATTCTATTTTTAACACCACGGATAAAATACAGAAATAATCTCACCAACCACCCTCGCTTCCTGACGTCAGAGTATCCAGTAGGGCCCTCTCTGTGACGTCACTGCTTAGTCTCATACTCCAGGCTTTTTCCATTTTATTTATTTATTTATTTATTTATTTCATCCCACGCCAACGCATCCACATCAAGTACCACTTTCTGTTTAGGAAACATTTGGAAAATGTCTGTGTTGTCTGGGAGGAAAATGACAGGATATATTTTATAATTTTTTCGCCAGTTAGTATCTTGTCGATTAAAATCCTTAAAAGGAAGGAGTGCGCTAAGTAAACGTGAAAGCAGTTAATGCTAATATAAATAAAAGTTATATAAGCATTAGTGCTAATGAAC
This sequence comes from Salticus scenicus, assembly GCA_963930645.1. Classification (NCBI taxonomy): domain Eukaryota; kingdom Metazoa; phylum Arthropoda; class Arachnida; order Araneae; family Salticidae; genus Salticus; species Salticus scenicus. The sequence goes on from OZ005657.1 coordinate 210,245,767, forward strand.
ATTAAAAGGGTTGTAATACTATTATTATATTTCTAAGTTTTCTTTAACATTTTATTTTATTTTATTTTATTTTATTTTATTTTATTTTATTTAATGTGAATTATGTTTCAGAAGAGGAAAGAGCAGTCAGATGAATAATTCTGGTTCCAAAAATCAAAACAAAGAAATGTTTTATATATTATGTATATACGTATAAGCTAAAAAATAATATGAAACTGTTTTATATATTTTTAATTTTATTACTGTTAGATAGATGTCAAATTATGGTAGATTAATCGACATATTTTAACTTAAATTATTTTCATTATATATAAATTAAATCGATATGTCTTTATAATTTGAATTTATTTACAGCTACAAATCCTCGTTCATAAAAAGTTTTCTAAAATGTATTTAATATTTCACCGTTTCATTAAAATAAAGTTATTATTCTTTTAATTATGCGCTTTTATAAATTTAAAATTCTGGAATTCTTTTTATTGTATAAATAATAAGACGAGGTTGTTTTAATTGATAATTTCAATAATATTTAGTTTTTCTAAATTCTAACTACTACTACATTTTTTATATTTTTTCTTAATCCAAATTGCTTATTGTTCCTTAATATTTAATTATTTAATTTTTGATTTAATTTTTGAAAACATTTATCTGCTCACACTGTTAAGATTTCGTTAGAATATTTAATTAAGCTCTATAATAATATAATTTGTTTAAAAAAGGCTCTTCAAAATGAATACGACAATATATATATTTGAGTTTATTAACATTTACTAAATTTTTTTTTATATTGTGTATAAAATTTGTTCATGTTTCTGCCCGTATATCTATGTCTGTTTTCTCATTCCCATTATTATTTTTGAACGTTTTGAAACTTATATATGTTATTAAATTTTACTATAGCATGTCTTCGGTTGAAAATTATATTAATAGCACTACTGTATAAACCACCCCCGCGAACGCAGTGATTCACAAAAGAACTCGAACGCATTGCGGCATATGATATGTATCTCTTTAACGCATATTTTAAATCATACAAGCATCTTCATACTGCACAAAATATAATGAAACTAGCATACATTATTGAAATGGACAAAACCATTACACCTTTATAATGGGAAATAATTAACATTAATTAAATTACAGAGCCACACAAAAAACATTTACCTACATTGTGGATTATAAATGGAACTGGATTGAAGTTAGTTATGCCATGAGATTTTTTTTTCTCCTTAATATGCTAAATTTTCAGTATACTATGTAGTGATTATTCAATTTTTAACATTAAATAAGGTTAGACAAAAGTAATACTTGTTATACTTTTCCTTTACAATTAAGTATATAGAGACAATTTTTCTGAGATTTTTTCCTCCCTAATTCAAAATATTTTTTTGCATATTATTATTTAAATTATTTATTATTCATTTATACAGCGATAAAGCTTATGAACCTGATGAAGAAATTTTCATTTTTTAGTCTTGAAACCTGTCACTAATTTTCTGAATATTCTGAGGTTCTCATAACTTTTTAAAATCTCCAATTTGTTGCCAAATTTACAAAAAGTAATTTGAAGGTAAGTATACTTGCATAATAAACTGTTTAGTTATTTCGCTTGCCACCGTATTACAAAGAAGATTAAGTTATCAGAGTCACTAAAGTGACATTTAAATAATGAACAGAATGTCATTTGTACACTTTATCTTTATGAATGGTTCCGCTTGCATCTTAATGACTTCCGTTGGCAGTTCCTTTTTGAAGCTTAATCCCGTATAAGAATAAAATATTTGCTGCACAAAACCAGAATATATGTCAAGGTTGAATTAAAACTATAAAACACATTATCACATGGTTAAAAGACCTTATTTAAATAATTTTTATCAAATCTTCAGATTTTTCTCATACAAAACTGCGAAATTAATAAAAAATTATAATTAAATGAGTTCCAAATCACTGAGACTTCGAATGGGTAATGCAGAATCCCATTCACATTGTCCTACATATTTTAATAGCTTGCAAAATATACATATCGAAGAAATTATCAGTGTCAGCTGTAAGTACTTCGTCAGTAACAACAACTACCCAGAAATCTCTCTTTAAAAATTTGCATGCCGTTAATAATCTACCAGTTCCAGGAAAAGTCAAAACATGTTTGCATCTCTTGCTTCAGTTGAAGTTAAGACGTATAACTTCACTGACTGGTGAAATGGAATTTTACGTAACAAGAAATCATTTTTTTTTTTTTTTTTTTTACACTTTGTTGAAAATATATGTCAGAAAATATCCGCATGAGGGTATATAATCAAATTGTAAAACATTGCAGTAAAAAAATAAAATAAACATATCGATGCTGCATTGTTTCAAGAGGATTGGTCATACAATTTAGCCAATGTGCATTGTCTTAAGAAGGTAATTAAGTTTTGCAGATATCTGAAAGATTTAACAAAATTGAAGAACAAAGACAACAAAGATACTGTCAGATTTAATTACATTTTAATTAAATTTACTCTTAATAGGTATTTTTCAACTAAAACTAAATATTAAAATCAGTTCAAAAATTGCAACTTAGAATATAAATGGACAATAATTAATGCATAATTTTAATAAAACACACTTATTATACTGTTTTTAACACTTTCTAATAAAGTTGAAAAGTGTTTATAACTTCGATTTGCTTGTCGGTCCGTCTGCCTGTACTCCCATAAATATTCATGGAATTTCCTTAAATTGATATATCGTATTCAAATTCACTATAAAATATTCCCTTTTTAAAATAGAATAAATAAGACCACTGGTTTGTGTACAGGGACACCCAGCATAATTCCAAAGCATTGCGTTCTATGAGAGATAATTCTATAAATCCTATTTTAGTACTTTTATTTTGTACAAATAATTATGAAATTGGCATTATTATTTATATGCACAATTTTTTTCTATAGAATACAGTATAATTATCATTAAGATTTACAGGGCCACGCAAAAATATTCAGATAAATTAAGGGCTATAATTGGAAATTGCTGCAATAGTATTTTTGTTTTATTAAGCGTTTTTAATACTTTCTAGCAATGTTTAAGAGTGATTATGATTTGAATTAGTCTGTCTCTCTTTCTGCCTGTCCTCCTGTCCGCCTCCATTGTCCACAAATATTTTCAGAATTTCTTCAAAATGATATACGTTGACAAAGTTTATCATTGCATGTTCCATATATATATAAAGGTATAAACAGCACAACTGGTTTGTATACAAGACACCCAAAAGAATACCACTGTATTGCGTTCTATGAGAGACATTATTATAAATTATATTTAAATAATTCTGTTCTGCACAAATTATACTGAATTGGACATTTGTTGTTCATATGCTAAAGAAACTTTTTTATTTTAGAATATGGTGTGTTTTGTATTAATATTTACAGGGCTACACTAAAATATTCAGATACATTAAGTGCTATAATTGAAAATCGCTAGAATTCAATTTCCGTTTGTGTTAAGTGTTTTTAACACTTTCCAATGATATTTTGGAGTAATTATGACTTTAATTAGTTTATCTATCTATCTTTCTGTCCATACTCGAATTTCCGTTAACATTTGTGGAATGCCTTAAAAGTAATTTATGTTATTCAAGTTCCCTATGGCATGTCTATATTGAAAATTTTATAAGTAGCGCAACTGGTTTGTGTATAGAGACTTTCAAAAGATTTCTGATGCGTTACGGTCTCTGAGAGGTACGTTTTTTATGCAAATTTCTGTCATTCTACCTGTCAGTTATGTGAAAACGCAGGCAAAGTGCATTGAAGGTTAAAAAATTTACCTTCATAATCTGTGTGAACCGCATGATTTTTCTTTATTGTTTATGAACAGGAAATAAAAGGAAAAGAATAGCAATAATTTCCATTCTGTTATAATTTCCATTTCTTTTATATTGGTAATAAAAATATATAAACATATGCTGTCACAGGTGCATTAGCATTAGTATTTTTTTTTTTCTTTTTATTTGATTTATTTTCAAGGCAGTCATCGTTTTTAATTAAACAAAGAATGGCTTTCAGAGGATGAATTTAATTTATTAACATTTATAGAAATGTAACAAGCCAGTTAACGGATTATCGTGAAAGTTGTGGATTAGGATCGTTGTTCATTTGAGATTATATCATATTAGCACGTAACCAGGAAAAGGTAGTTTTGTGAACAATATTCGTTCTTTTTGAAGGAATGTTTCAGCTATTCGCTGTTGGGGATAAATACCGACTAACTAGGAAACATTAATTTCTATTTGTTAATAGTTTATTGTTGCTATTCAAGCTAACTTAAAAAAATTCCCGTATATTAATTTTGTTCAATTTGCGTCCTCCAAAACTGAGGATTGTTTTTATTTTAAATGTTTTTACTTTAAAAGTTGTTTTTTTCTTTAGAGTTTCGCGTTATAAATGTTAAAGTTAGAAATTTAATAATGAATTTTACATCTTTTAATTTTGAATTTTTTTTTAAATAAAATATTAATTTTTTATACTTTAATATATATTCAGAACTTTCAGCAAACTGCATATTTTAAAAGTGTTACTGCAAAGATTAAAAATATTGGCATCTTACAATCATATGCACGACAGAAAGAAGCAATTTTTTTCAGCAATTTTTGAGTATTTTCCTGGAATTATATGAATATATATATATATATAAGTATTTATGTGGGTATATATCTTTATATATCTTTTTTTATTTTTAAATAACTTATATGTACTAAACATTTTGCAATTATGAATATAAAGTTTTTTTTCTGGTAAAACGATTAGTAAGTATAGTTAATTTTAGGTATAAATTCGTAAATTTGTAAATAAAGTAAAAAATTAAATAATAAAGCCACAGCTGTAGCAACAATGTTTGGCTAGGCGCCTGGTGCTGTTGCTGTGACAATGCTTACACCACACTTGCTTCTTTTCTGAATAAATCATTATTTGAATTTCTTAATAAGTAAGTCAAAATATAAATGTTTTAGATTTCTAAAGTATCTGATTTATTCTCTGCAACTTTTATATTAGTTTGTTTAAAGAGAAAAAATAGGCTGTTACCGTTCATTGGTTTCACTGTGAAACCATAAATTTCTGGAAAATAAAAAATGCTATTTTTTTTTTTTTTTTTTTTTTTTTTTTTTGTATATTTAGGATCAGTGACGCGTCTAAAAGTCATTTTTAAGGTGCCTGCCTGCCTACCTACTTTTAAAATGCAATTTTCGGTCAAAACTCCGATTTTATGTTTTTGGTTTAGTATTAAAGCCTGATATTTTAGCTTTCTAAATCAGTTTGAATTTTGTTTCTATCTTGCTTAGAACTTGAGTTACAGGCATTTTAATATTGCCAGTTTTTGAAACCGGAAGTGACCGTAAATGACCCGTAAATGTTTGTTTACATAAATGTTCTACTCAATATAAGCATCAAGATTTGTTACTGAATATAAATTGAATTTAAAAAAGGAAACAAGAAGCTTTGAAATAAATCAGGAACTTATTAAAATTATTATTTGTTTAATAGGTAAAATCTTGTTTTTAAATCTGTTTTCTGCTTTTTTCTCAAAATGAGATTTTTAGCATTTTGCTTTATCCCAAAACATCATAGCTCCAAAAGTTATAAACGTTATGAAACTTTGACAAAATACTCTAGAGGAGTTGTTTTAGGGATTGAACTACGACGATGAATCTAGCTAAAGTATTTTTTTTTTTTTTTTTTTAATCGATAGAATTTATGAACTGTCATGTAAATTCATGATTTTTTCAGCATGTAAAAATGTTATCGTCTCTAATGGTTATAGTTTTGAGAGTAGTTCACTCCCTTCCGGACCTTTCAATAAACAAAATAAAATTTACAGAATAAAAATATCTTTATTTAAATTCGACTTATGATGTTTTGTAAAAGTGCTTTTTTCGCAAATTTTATGCATATTTTGAGCCTAAATTTCAAAATATTTTAAAATTTGCAAATTTTTTTCAGGTTATTCACTGTTTTTTACTATATTCTATCATATAATGCTCATAAATAGGCAATTTTTCAATTATTAAAAAAAATCACCTCCGAAGGTAGGGGCAGACACCTTAAATTAATTTAACAATTTTCGAAAGGAAATGTGTATTGAACTTTAAAGGGTTAATCCTTTTTTTTTTTTTACTTTCAATTGAAACAAATTAAATATATATGATATGATCGTGATGAATATGCGATATGATTTTTTTTTTTTTTTTTTTTTTTTAAATAATGTTTGCATTTTTCCCAAAATTTTATTTTATTTTTATTTCATTTCATTTATTTATTTATTGAAATTGCTAATAAATTGTGATTAAATTTTGAGGGCGGTACGTTAAATGCTTTCGAAGTAACTATCTGCTGGTCTATTATTTCTTTTGGCATTCAAGGCGTTGTTTATTATTTTTTCATCGCTCCTTGTCCCCATAAAAGTCATATTTACCCCATGCTTTCGCCTATATTCCACTGCAGATCAAACAATTTTCACGCATATGTATGAAAAACAAAATTAGTAAAATTAGTTAAAAAATCATGAGTTTTGTTCTTATATTTAAAAAAAAAAAAAAAAAAAAAAAAAGGGAAAACTAAAGAAATCTAAAACAAACTAAAGAAATTAAGAACAAATAAATGCAAGTATGCAGTCAACTTAATTTTATATTCTTCATTTCACACATAAAAAAAAGATAATTTTTTACGACTTTTGGTGGTAGCAGAAAAATGTGAGGAAAGAAAAAAGGAGGTAAAACCAAACTTCATTACTTAAGGAAGTCACAAATTTAGAGAAAAATAATTTTTCTCTTCACAATGCATTGTCTCAGTAGAAGGTCAGCAGAATATTTTGTATGGAATTACACTTAAAATTCATCATGTTATGAAGGTCTGGCGCTGTCTAACTATTTGAACTGTAGCTTTAAAAATAAAAATTATTCAAAGCTTAAATAAAAGTCTTATGAATTCATCAAAGTTGGAAACTACGTATTATAATTTTAATAAAGAAAAGTATGAAGAAAATCAATTTTACTAGGTATTTTTGAAAGAGTTCAGATTAAAGCTCATTATTTGAAGAAACAATATTTATTTTAGCTTAATGTTTCTTTTTCTTCATCCTTTTTTTTTTTTTTTTTTTTTTTTTTTTAATAACAAATCGCGTTAAAATTTGAGACATGCAGCAGTCTGCGTATTAGAATTTTTTTCAATCTATTTTTTAAGTTTGAATAACAAAAACTATTCGGTTTCTTTAACAGATGAATGCAAATCAATAAACAAAAGTACATTAAAAATGAAATTTTTTAATTGCTAATAAATTGCTATTTTCGAACTACAAATTTATATTTAAAATCTGATATTTCATTGTTTCCTATTCATATCACGCGTATAGTTAATATATTACTTTAAATTTTATTAATTCAGTCTACGAATAACAATACTCAATTTAGAGGAACAAATGATTTAGAAGATAAAATTCTATTTGTAAATTAATTATCATATTCTAAATAAGCTCTTTCTTATTAATGTACAATATAATTTATGATCATTCGCTGGAATAATATTAAAGTAAGTATTATGACTGTTTTCAAACATTTATTAAAATTCATACTAGTCAGTTTATTCATATGCTTTTAAAAATTATTAATAGTTATTTTTTATTATAGTTATTTAATAATTTAATTGGGCTTTTGTGGATTAAGGTGGCATTTTATCATCTGTTTTGTTTTTAAATTCTACTTTTTTGTTACAATACACACACACACACACACACACACACACACACACATATATATATATATATATATATATATTGTATTTTTTCTTCCTTCCTTACATTTTTTTTAATCAAGCTTATCAAACAAAAAGTGATTAAATGGAGGGCGAGGTTAATTTTATCTGATATCTCAATAATCCACAATAGTTTGAAGTTTTATCTGTTATAAAAAGAATATTTTTTAAAAGGAGTTCTTTGCGTTATCTCTTATTGAAAGGAGTTCGAAATCAAAATGTTACCACTATTCTACTCTTTTCTTCCTTCCCTTAAAGACAGGATTCAACATATAAACTTAAAGGAATGTAGGTAGAACATACAGTAACTTTTTTTTTTTTTTTTTTTCTGGATTGGGGGGGGGGGGCACGGTAGCAATTCATTTATGCATTCAAAAACACAGGAATTATTTTCGTAATTTTTAATGAATATTACAGAATTAAATTAGTTTGTGTTGAACCCAAAAGCACACTTTAAGTATTTAAAAACGCTGCAGTTTGGCTAGCAAAATTGTAATTACCGGCTAACTACTATAAGTACCGCTGGAATTTTATTCAGAATCTAAAAAAATGATGAAAGTATTTCGCGATTTTATGATAAAGCAAGTTTTGTTTCGTGTAAAAAGTGACAATGTAACAAAACGTCTATAAATGGCCAGTTTCGAAGAGCAGGCGATAACAAACTATTTTTAATAAAATCACACAATCAACAGTGGAAGATAATCATATTTATTGATTTTTTTTTTTTTTTTTGAAATTTTATTGAAAAATAAAATTTCAATAAATATGATTATCTTCCACTGTTGATTGTGTGATTTTATTAAAAATTGTATTTCTTTCTCCCATTGTTTAATGGTGTTTTCCATTACCTGCGGTTTATTTCTGTTGAGCTATCTAAATGATAAACCAGATTGTTTCTGCCTAAAGGTTGTCTGAGTGAGTAATGTCGATCGTGTGTCGGCCGGGATAGCTCAATTGGTAGAGCCTTGACCTTGTAAGTCAAAGATCCGGGGTTCGACTCCCGGTCCAGGCATTATTTTCACTCAGTCGGAAAAATAAAATTTCGATAACAAACTAGTTCGATTAGTTCGAAATAAGAAGAGAGTAACGCTATCACACACTCATAGGATAAATACATCCTTCATTTCATATTATGATATCATCACCTAAGACTACCAAAATGAATCTGCTGAAAAAATCCCTAAAAATTCTTCATTACTTTTAAATTAAATATATATAAATATATTCAGCAGAAAACAAGGCATCCTCTCTAACTTTATAAAAGAATATAGTTTATTTGATATGTATAACATATTATATTGCCTCTTAACAAGATTGTACATGGATTTTCATCACACCTTACGTATAAGAAAAGACTAACTGCGTCAAAAAACTATGAATGTTTTTTTTTTTTTTTTAATTCCTTTAATTCCATCATTAAGGTAAACATGAAACGCGCTTCTGAAATGAAATGAAATAACATTACACAATATATCAAATTTATTTACAAATTAGTTCTAGCCAAAATAAAAAGAAAAGAAAGGGGGGGGGGAGGAGGGGGGAGAGAGAAAAAAATACAAACAAAAAATATTTTAAATTAAAAATGTTTACCATTTTATAATTGTAAAATGGTAAAATTGCTTACATTTTTAAATACTCTTTTTAATTCTTCTTCTTTTTTTTTTTTTTGTGTGTGTGTGTGTGTGTGTATGTGTGCATGTGTATGTATTTCTTTTTTTTTTAGTGCGAAATTAGATTTGGTATCGGAGTTGGCTATTTTGCAATTTAAAAATGTAAGCAATACTTAAAAGCAATAATTTTAATTAATTTACTTTTACTTTATATGGACTCTAAAAAAGTTCTGTTCATAAATAGATATTTCTGTGACTTTCCTTCAGAATTTTTTTTTTTTTTTTTTTTTTTTTTTTTTTCTAAAACTACACAAATTCACTTTAGAATTACATTTGAATCTGTCAAAAGATGCATTTTTCTGTAAACAGATAAAATCTATAACCACTGATATAGATTTTAACTGGTATGTGTTCAAGAAGGATTGAAAAGTACTAAATGACAGCCAAAAATGGGCTTCTGTGGCTATGATAGGTAAGCATCACCACCTAATCTGCGGTAGATCTTCGTACGATTCTCACCGATTGAAATAGATAATTTTATTTAATGCGGGGAGTTTTATTTATTTATTTACTTGTTTTGCAAAGTGCAGGAAGAAGAATCTGCTCTGTACGAATGTTTCCTGTTTTATTCTGTTACGTAAAATTTCTGTCAACGTGTTTTATCCATAACATAAAGGATATTTTCTGGTAACTTTACTACCAGATATTTTCAGTACAATAAAAAGACTTTTTTTCTTTCTTTTCTTTTCTTTCTTTTTTTTTTTAGAATGTGGCTGAAAACTCTATGTAAACACTACTTTCCTAACATTCATAATAATAATAATAATAATAATTTCTCTAACGGAACTTTTTAAATTCTAAAACTTTCCCTTTCAAAAGATAATTTTAAAGATAAACTAAACTGCCAAAGAATTTTAAATGGCTGTTTTAATATTACTTTAACGAATAATTTAAAGCTTAATAAAAATAGATTAAATATTATGATAAAGCAGTGTATTTCTTCTGTCTGGCTTGTTTGTTTGTTTTTCAATTATTGCAAAAGTAGAACAGTAGAAATGAATACAGAAATGCAATAGGTATTTTTTAGATTAAAAATATATATATATATTAAAATATATTGTTTTAATAAAACCTGCATACTTAATTATATTAAATAAGTTTAAATATTATGAAACACGCTAATTTGTTTTTTATATTGTGTGATTGCAAAAGTTTGTAACCGACTTTATAGGTCACTTATGCTTGATTTCATTAATTATACTCCATATAATACAAAAGAAAATATTGTTTAGAGACTGAATATTTATAGCTCTATTATTTTTCACCAGTATACACTTTGAAATTCTATTTCTCTGAAATCCCACTAGATGCACTTTCGCTAAATCTAACTAAAACTTTGTCATAGATCTTCTACTCTTCCAGATTTATTTACTTCTTTACTTCTTTATTTTTAATTAATTAATTATTTATTTATTTTTGTAACTGATGTTATGCCAAACCCATATTTTACCTCCAGTTATGACTTGATTCAAGAAAGGTTCGTTTTGTTAACCAGCAAGGTTTAGCCTTTTTCTGTTCTGTCAAAGCATGCGAAATCTATGTATCGGGTTTCTAACTATATTCAAATTCTTTAAATGCTAAAACACAATAGAATTAACACAATTTAATCTACCAGTAACCTTTTTCGTGGTAATATACGGATTGTAATGATCTAAATCACCGATAAAGTCCTCTATGAAACTGCTCACGAAAATTTACAATAACCCAATTATATCTTTACCTGTCTTTCTGACACTAAACTGCACACTTTTCCTTCTTGATTAAATTTAAACAATATGACTTTTTTATAAAATTGTTTCAGTCATTCATAACAATTGTGATTTAAATTTAGGAATTTTGTCTAAAAAAAAAAATCACACTTGAAAAAGGTTATAAAATTTTAATTATGCGAGATTAATACCATATTTTATAAATATTTCATTTTTTTTTTAACTTGTATGAAATTGGTTTACATTTCAGAAGAAAAAAAAATTAAATTTTAAATGCTAAATATTGTTACTCTTTAAAAAATCTTTAAATTTAAACGAAACATTTTAACGTATATACACATGGTTCAAACTGTTATCGTTAGACGATCCTTATTTCCGCAACTGTTCCTTAAAAGAACGTATTTCTCATTGTAAACTTTTTTTTTTTTTTATGAAGTAACACTATCATACTGACGTGAAGTTGCCCAATCCAATTTTGTAAAATTTACAAATGTAAATTTTTATGTGGTCCGCAGGTACTTATAGTTATCTTTTGCAAAATATTCTCGACACACTAAAATAAAAAACAAATAAACAAGCATTTTTCTTCAATCAAAAATGACCGAATTATTTAGTTTCAAAATTTGCTATTTGAAAAGCGTTTTTGGTTTTAAGGAGATGTATGGGTTTCGAAGGCTGAAAAAAAAAAAAAATGCATATTCTCTCTCTCTCCTTTTTTTTTTTTTTTTTTTTTTTTTCCTTAATGTAATAAATAATTTGTTTTATTCAAAATTTTGAGGATATAAAAGAGCAACATTTAAATAATATTTTATAAAATTTTCACTAAAAAATTTGGAAAATTCAGCCAGTGGGTTCTGGTTTCCTGAGACGCTTTAGAAAAATGGTGGACAACTAATGCACCTATCTTACTGAAATTTTGCACTCTTCTTAAACTCAGAATTCATTAGCGCTTGAACGAAGGATTTAAAAGCAAAATGAAAATCGAAGCGATAATCGGCGCATTAGTTTTTGAGAAATCGTGTCCAGTGCTTTCTGAAGGGCATCTAGAAATTTTCACGCACTTCCTTACTAATAAGGGTAATTTTTTCATAATTTAGACGTGATGCATAACTTTTTTATTTTACTATAATACGTATTTGACTAATGCACTTGCAGATATGCACCATACCATTAAAATCTGATTGCATATATATCCAGCAATCTGCTCACGAAACACTGTACGCACAAAGACACGTAAAGCACCAGAAAGATGTGAATTAACTCAAGAATTCCAAGTTGACAAGTTCGATTAAATTATTCCAGTTAGTTAAAAATATATTAGTTTAAAACACGAAGCATGCAGAAGATAAGCGGCACAACAAATTGTTAAAAACGTGTCCGGTTACAGGAGCGCCAACTGTCTAAAGTGGTTTTGCTGTAAAATGCAACCAGCGGCAGCGGGATAGGCTAATGAAACCTTAAAGTCCAAAATTATATATAGTTACACAAAACGAAATTTAAAGCGAATTCAATATATATATATATATATTTTTTTTTTTCGTTTTTTCTTTTGTTTGTTTGTTTGTTTCTTTTTCTTTTTGAAAATGTTATTAAAAAAAGATTCAATTTTTCTTTTGAAAATTAATTTATCTAAGTATAGTGAGCAGGAAAACGACAAAGTTTTCTAGTAATTAATTCTACGTTTTCACTTTCCAGGAGTTGCAACCATATTCCGTACTATGGAAAAGTGTTTCATCGAACCTTATTCAGTTCGTGGATATAACAACATGTCAGATCATTTTATAATCCTTCAAAGTCCCTTTATCCTTAGTCTTAATGAAAATAGTAAATTTGTTTTACTTTCTGTATTAGTTTTCATCGGGATGAAGATTAAGTTATTAATAAAAAATATTTTTTGGGTGAAATACAACCATAGTTATACAGACATAGCAGTTCCCACTAACTTTAAGGCTTGGTTTCCATCGAAAAAATAAAAATCGTTTACTTTGCGTAATGTTATTCCTGAGCAAAGCATGGGTTACCAGCAAAAACTAATTTTCTCGGAAGACAATCTGCCAGTTCGATTTCTAAGCAAAAAAAAAAAGAAGTACTCGAATTCTAAATTCTAATCCTCTAAATCTGTTAATTTTGATCAAGATCTATAACGGAATTCGTGAGAAACTATACAAGATATAAATAAACTTATGAACAAGATTAGCTAGTTTATTAATTAAAAAAGTAATGACTACTATAAAATGCTACCAAGACAGTTCTCTTTGGGATTTAAAAGCATTACATATCCACAAAATGCAGGTCATGTAAATGTTATGCTGGTATTTTATCAGACTGAAGAATAGATGCATTTCCAGGTTGAGCATAAGTTTGTGGAATGTACTTGTGACACATATATTTTTTTCCTATCTCTTTTATTGCCTTCAGCATCAAGAATCAATGGCATAATTCACAATCAACCTTCATTCTTAATTAACAAATTTCCATTTTACACAGTGATCATGTATAAAATCTATAATAACTATCTATCACTGCAAATTACTTTCAAAAGCATTCCGGTTTTGTACATTTTAATATACAACAATATAAGAAGAAATAAACCGCTTTTTAAACAAATAAGATAAAGTAATCATATTAGTTTTGTGATTCAACTGTTGATTTCTATCAAATCTCTCCATCAGCTGCTGGTAAAATATTTTGCCAAAAGTTCGTGGCAGATTCACAGGAAGATCGTCTCAGCAAGGAGTAAGTGGGAAATATGCCAAACTGGAGCAGTCCCAAATAAATTCTTGGGTCATTGAGATACGTGTGTGAATCATATGATTCACATAATACAAAAGTTAATCAACCCTCTTAACCCAAACAAAACAGTATTTTACCTCAAACATTGTTAAACTTCTAATTAGGTTAATGTTACAAATGAATAAGGTAAAAAATTGTAAATTATATTATTTTTCCAACATCTTTAACTCGTTTTTCTTTTTGTTACAAAAATCCCTATTATCTTTCTAAGGAAATAAAAACCGTTTGTTCATATTTTTTTTCTGTTTCTCTAGAGTTCAAACAAAATAAAAATCCTCTTTTCATCCTCAGTTGCTTAGTCATTGATCGTGTTGGTTAATATGGTGCTCCCCCCCCCCCCCTCTCAAAATGGTGAATTTTGAAAACGTTAGTCAGAAATGTGAATTTTGAAATATTTTCTTTAGGGTCTGTCACAATGAGGCAGCTATTACCAGAGAAAACTGAAAATAATTAGCTCAAAATGAGTTTAGCATTTTTCTAGTTCTTTCAAAATCTAAGTAAACTGATTATTATCCATTGATCCAATTTACATTACTATGCAGATGACTAAACTGGAGTGAAATACATTTCGTACAGCCACCAGACTTTACAACAAAATAAATTAATTTTTCTTTATAACATAATAGTTTATTTAGGTTTCCTATTTCTTGATAAGGAATGGGATAAAAAAAATAATCTGGTCTGGCACACACTCTACTTTCTCGTACCTTCTTGCTATAAACACATTATTACAATTTAAGGTGTAACATATGAAGTATTATAGCTGAACATTTCTAGTACATTTTAAAGAGTAGTTCAAAAGAGTTTCAAAAACATTTTTATTTGACGAAAGGTATGAATTATGAATGAAAGGAAATTATGAATTACGTATGAAATCTATGACGTATAAAGGTATGACGAAAGATTCGGGTCTAATTTTGACCCATCACACGAAATTATTCTGTATGAAGAGTTTTACTGTCCCCTATACTCCATGATTGTATATTTTAGCTACATCCGTAAAATATTTAAGGCTGTTTAAAAAAAAAAAAAAAAAAAAAAAAAAAAATTTTTTTTTTTCGAATTATTCAGATAATTTTCGCCTAGAGGACTCTTGAAAATTTACTAGACTGATATTGAATAGCCCGAAACATTATCTATAATTTAAATACATACTAAAAAATATTCTTAAACTTAGCACAATAAATAAATAAATGAATAAATGTACGGCAGAAATTGAAATGCACTTTGAGCAATTTCCAAATATAGCACTGACAAACCAGAATTCTTTTGTGCGGTTCTGTTTAACTTATTTCCGTGTTATATTTCATGTAAAATATGCTTTTTTGCATATAAAGAATGTATGCCAATTTCATTTTGTTTAACGCAGTCTAAAAATGTAAAACTATACCTACCGGAAATTCCACCTACAGTTGTAATGTATTTGAATATTTTGTATGTCCCTGTATATGAACCTTTGCCGAATCAAGTTAACAGTTTCAAGTAGACCCTCCATACGATATAGAATCAAAATGGTGTGTTTGGTCATTCTACACATACTTGGTCTTCAATTATGCTGATAACAAAGCGAAAGGTCGTGCGCAGTCATTTCGACCTGCTGCAGTTACGCCTTTTGAGTGCTTTTGTAATATATATATATATGTATATATATATTATTATTATTATTATTATTCCTAATAACTTGTGTTTTTTTTTTTTTTACTTGGAAGCGATAAAGAAACTACAAAACTTATCAATACATTATTTATTTACTGTCGCGTATCTTCTTAAAAACCGAAGTTCTTGCACAGTAATGAATTTAGAAATTAAATTAAATAAAATGTAATTATATATATATATATATATATATATATGGAGTGACCAATTGCATTTGCTCTTTGCTATTTACGATTTTTTTTTTTTTTTTTTTTTTTTTTTTGCGAAGTTACGTAAATACAACAATTAGGAGAAAAATTTTATTTGAATAATAAAAAATTGGATCTTTGTAAAGTCAAAAAGAGTTTACGGATTTGGTTCTCTTATCCCTCTGCAACTCATTTTTTTCTAATGGAAAATGGTATAAATATATCATCAGGTTTATATACAGGGACTCGCAATAAAATTTGCATACATAACGGTCTAGGAGAGCTGTTTCTTTAAAAAAAAATTTTGGTGTATTTATAATGCACAAAAGATAACAAAATTAACATACGTTATTTTGACGCATAAAAGCCTATTTTCTCTATAATATGGCATGTTTAATTTTAATAATTGCTTTATAGTGCTATACAGAAGTATTCAGATATATTAAGAGAAATAAGTAGAAGTCGCTCGAAGTATAATTTCATTTCTGTTATGATTTTTTTCCCCTAATCTAATAATTTTACTACATTATATGAAGCATTTACAGTTTTTAGATAATAAACAGGGTGATACAGAAAAAATCTATTTTATGACTTTTCTATAAAAAAAAAAGCTATAAAGATTCTTTTCTACATAACTAAAACTAAAATATATTTTACATCATCATATTAGAAGCAAAATATATCGAAAATAAAGCAATAAAATTGGTAAGTTAAGTTGGGAAATAATTCATTATCAATACAAACCATGTCAATTATTCTGTCACATTTTTTATTAAAGTTGATGCATCTTGAAACACTAATAATAATTTGCTGTATTCACAAATCTGACTGACGTTCTCAATTTTACACATTTACTAAAACATTTTTTAATTGTATTACAAAATGAGATACGTCATTCTATATCTGCCCGTAAATTTTATTTTTGTATAAATGCAAATAAAACTTCATGAATATATCTCAGGTAGTTTGTACTTGAAAATAACGTTAATTTTTCGAGAAGCATTTAATACTTTTATTCCCAAAAATTGTTTTCATTTTCATTACATTAAATACGAGACAGTTTAACCTTTTCTCTATATAATCAAAGAAAACATTATCGATTACAAATAAATAGTACACATAGCGTAAAACATGTGATTCTTGAAAGATACTTTTCCCTTCATACTTTAAGCAAACATGGAAAAATTCCTTCAAGATATGAATCAAGCAGCATGTTTAACTCAATTAAAAAGGAAAAGAAGAAAACAAAACTGAATTACATATAAAGAACTCTGCGCAAAGGTTATTCACGCATTAAGGCATGAATGATCCTGTTTCAAACCTAATGTTTTCTGGGTTGAGTTCTTCCATCAACGAAATTCAAAAGAAACGGTGCTGTCACTTCATTAAAAGTATTAAATTTCGCATTCTGAATTTATTTGAGTGACTGCGCTATTTTAAACATTTTTCGCTTTTTAAAAGCTTTTTTCACTTAAAAATTGAGAAAAATAATTTAAATTTTAACAAAATCGTTTTGTTATTATTATTATTATTATTATTATTATCATTATTCAATATTTATATATTTTTACTTATTTGTTTCACGTTTGCTTGTTTAAATAATGTAATGTTTAACCTTGTATCTAAAATTTAATTGTATAGTTTTTCTTTCTTTCTTTCTTTTCTTTTCTTTCTTTCTTTCTTTTCTTTCTTTCTTTCTTTCTTTTTATTTTGGTACATGTAGATTTTTTTTTTTTTTTTATTTATCTCTGGATTTCTTTTTATCATTTTACTTTTATTGCATATATTTTATTACCTATTTCATTGTAATTTCCTCTCTTGAAATTTTTAGTCATCCAAAGATCTCATTTTTAAAATAAATTATCTCATGAATATATAAATCTGAACCTTTGTCATTCTTTAATTCTTTATAGATTTCAGTAGTAATCTTTTAAAGATTCTTGATTCTTTATTATGATTAATTTTAAATGATCTACTTTAACAGTTTTAGAGTATATATTTTTTAGTATTCAGATACATTGCTACACAAGAAAAAAAAAAAAATAATCATTTAAGTTGTAGTGACTATTGAATGTATATATTAGAGACTTCAACTGCGCAAGTTGCATTTATTAATATCAAAATTTCTTCCACGTTTAATCAGACTTTCGTCTTATCTGATGTTAGTTCTACGGGAGTTTTTTTTTTTTTTTTTTCTTATGAACTTTCAATAATGTCATTTAACGTTTACATCTTAAAACATGGTTGTAATAAATTGATTCTTTAGAATTTCTGTTAATTCTTGATGACTTTTTTTAAATTAAAAATCACTGTAGTCTTATTATTTAATACTTTTTAATCTGTATGAATTGTAATTTAATAAGCTTTGATCGAACGAACGCGACCTTTTTAGACGTGGATTTTAATTTAACTGGAATCTTAGTTTCCAGTGATATTCTTTTCTGTTTCAGGAAAAACTATGTTACTCACTAGTCGTTATATGATGATTCATAATTTGACGCGGCCGAGCGGTTTCGCACTCAAAGCTGGTAGGCGTGAGGTGCCGGGTTCGATCCCAGGTCGCGAACGGCCTATCCGTTTGCAGTTTTCCGTGGTTTTCTCCGAAACTTGCGTAAATACGAGCTAGGATCCCTTAGAAAGTCCCACATACACACACGGAAGGCACTCCCCCTCAGGTCTAGGACTCTAGAGCAGTCAATCAGTCTTACTCCCAAATCCAATCCAATCTATCTATAATTTGACATTACTTTTATTTTTAAATAATAATATAAGATTTTTCAAGTAATGTATTCGTTAGAAATAAAAAAGCAAATTCACCATGGTATATGATTACAGTATTTTTTTAAAACCATTTCATATTATGTTTCATTATTGTTTATATCGAAACTTTTCTTTTTACTTTCTCTTACCCATAAGGTAGAGAAAGAATTGTTTTTGGGTCAAATTTTCGAACGCGAGATTTTGTTATATTTACACGTTTTGAGGTCCCCTGAATACGAAAATCATGTTTTTAGCAAATGGTCTGTGTGTCTGTGTGTCTGTGTGTGTGTCTGTTTGTTATCAGCATATCTCAAAAACAAATTATGGCAGAAAGTTCAAACTTGATATTCTAAGTGTGTATCATATAGGGATGCTACAGTAAGCTTTTCGTTAAGATCAAGCAAATGGTTCGTGTACAGGGACATTCAAGAGAATTCTAATACATTACGTCTATGGGGGAAATTACAGGTAAGTAGAGATTAACGTCTATAGACTGCACTCAACCAAATGAAACGAATATATATTGTTTGTAATAGAGATAGCTAACTCGGAAAAAACAAATTTGCATGTAGGAGCCTCGCCTCCCCCCCCCCTTGGGGGGGGAAGTCCCCCCTCGAGGGAAGTAAATTTTCATGATGGGTATCTTTCAAAAGAGCTCGCCAATACCTTTTAAACGAATGGTTGAACTATCGAGCTGCGATAATTTAAAACAAAGTTATCGATTTGTTTTACTTTTAACGAAAAAAAACTTAGAAAAAAAAAATCGTTTTTTTTTTTTTTTTTTTTTTTTTTTTTTTTTTTTTTTTTTAATTGAGAATAAAATGGACTTTTTTTTTGGATATTTGGTATTATACTACTTATCTAATATGGAAATCGTCTGCATTATGATAAAAGATAATTTTTTTTAAATAATAATTTTAATAAATTATTTTTAAAAAACAGAATTATTTTTTAATAACCGAATTAAATTCTATATAAATGTAGGTGCATTAATGAAACGGGGGTTGAGGGGGGCGGTAACACAGAACTAATTATCATATAAAACTCTTCAGAAGCCTAATATGAATTGTTTAACACAGGTTTACATAACAGTACTCGTTATCTTACCTTTTAATCTGCAACCTGTATTTATAGTATTAAATTTCAGGGTAAGAGAAAGTCGTGTGAGTGACACACCAGATTATTTCAAATATCTTCTTAATTATTTTTCGTGATAACACAATACAACAATTTTCTTCTGTCACTCTTTCAAAAAAGTATAATTTTCTGCTATTAAAAATTAATTGAAATCTAATTTTTTTTTTCTTTTTAAACACCATAATTAATAAGTAAATTGACAGTTGTATTAATTGTTTTTAGATAATAATCTTTCAACTGTAAAATTTATAATTTACAGTGCATATTCTGTTTAAAATGAAGCCTAATGTAAATAAATGTAAAACCGTAGCAACTTAAAATCTACTTGAAAATAATGAATTGTGATTTTATACTATTCACATCCCAATAATGCTATTATTGCTGATTTATTAATTTGTCTGCATTGAAGTTAGAATTATCAATTTAAATTTTATATTTATTGTTTTTCTTAACAGTTGCCATAGTAACAATTAGTGTATTATCCCAATCTAATGAGGAAATTTTGATAGCGAGAAAAAAAATCATATTTAACTTATTTGACCGCGATTTACCAAAGTAGCAAAGTAGTTCTCTTATTATTACAATATTTATTTACAGACAACCTGGTTTAGAAAATTCATATAAATAGGTATGCATGAGATTGATAATAAATTTTATTAAAAAAGTTCTTGTTTTGTAATATTTTTAAAAAAGTATTCACTTTAAACAGAAATTTGAAATTTCTGACTAAAGTACACCGAAAAAAAAAAAAAATGCTTTGTTAGGAAAACCAAGTTTATTTTGTAGCTTTATTTTGTCATTTTTATAATAATTTTGTTCACTTAACCAAATGATCTTGCTTCCATTGATCAAATGAATGTGGTTGAAAAAAGAGTAGTTGTCACTGAATAGTCCGATAGTCTACATCATAGATCTCTTTGTAAACAGCCAATCAGCAAGCGACGTACTCCTTTCAATTCTGGAAACAAAATTTTTATTGGGACTTTGGTTGATTTAACAACATTTTTTTGTACCAAGAATCTAACCTGAAATGGCCAGAATTCGACCCGAGCCCTCGAACAAGAAAAAAGAAAATTAATAATCGAAAAGGATCAGAAGAATCAAAGTGATTTACACAGGTAGTTAAAAAGTGTGATTTTAAACCTCCGACACTTAGAATGTCTGGTACGGAGTTAAATAATTTGGATATGCGTATAAATAGTTATATTTAGGATGCATATATTAGTCATGCCGTTATATTTATATAAAAGAAATTTTTTCTTATTATTGGGATTTTCTTTAAAATATTTTAAAATCTACCCGACTCTTAAAAAACTAACCTCGACCCGCAGAACGACGAAAAAAAAAAAAAAAAAAAAAAAAAAAAATCAATAAGCACGATCCGAACTCGACCTCCCTTCAGAAAAAAAAAAAAAAAGTGCGTGCTGTTCTAGCTTAAATATATACTGTACTAAATTTGAACCTCCGTCGAAAAATTTCCTGGCTACGGCATTGTTTCTAACAGAAGTAAAATAACAAATAAATAAATAAAAACATTTTATTTTTGGTTTCTCATATCCACGAAAACATCCTTTCGTAAAAAAACGGTTGAATGTATAAAAATAAATGAAGAATTTAAAAAGAAGAAAGAGTTTATAATTTCGTACGACGTAGTCGACAGTTAGTTCATTGATTGCTGATATTGTAAACACACGAGATAATGACTTGATGCTAGATTATTTCTTACTCAAGTGTAAATAAAAGTTACTAACAGAGAGCACTCTGTTTCAAAATGAAAGATACGGAATACAATTCAAATCCTTCACATTTAATCTGCAGTGATAAAGTATTTTTTCTTCCTATAATAGCATGCATAATATAATGTTATCGTCAAGTTAGCATGCTGATATTATTATTCTAACGGCAGTTTTGCAGTTAGTGATATTTTAAAATTTTGTTAATGATTATTTATCTAAATCTTTGTGTTAATATTATACTATTTAGATTTTTTTTCTTTTTTTTCCCCCTCCTAAGACACATAGTAAAATCCCTTATAATACTTTCCTCTTCGTACAACACTATTGGTGGTTTCTTATTATTTTTCTTTTCTCTTTTTAATTTCCTTTTTCTGTTTTTCCATTAAATAACTGATTAAAATATCTAGAATAAAATAGAGTCTGGAAGTGAAACTTTAGTACTAATTTTATTTCATACTTCACATACAGTCGGTAACAAAAGTGTCCGAACACTAGCAAAAATTCCTATATAAAAAATGTACACTTCATACGGTTTTGTTAAATAAATCCTTATCGAATCATTTTCTTACACTGACTAAGAACAGGATTCGACAAGGATTTATTTAACAAAACCGCATGAAGTGTGCTTTTTTTACATAGGAATTTTCACTAGTGTTCGAACATTTTTGTTACCGACTGTACATGTAGTAATCATTTTAAATACATATATTTAATAATGTGGCTGTTTCATGAAACTGACGCTCATAACAAAACACAGTTTCCTATAAATATATATAAAAGGTACTATTATATTTATAACAGTTATATTATCTATACTTACTATAGAATAACTGTTATACTACGTGTAAAGCAACGGAATAAGAACCGCAAATTCCTAGCTTTTCTCTTACTAAATTAAACTGTATAAAAGCGAAAGCCAATACTTATCATTTACACTTTAAAATTAATAAAGTAGCATCATTGTGCTCATATAACAATTCCCTATAACTTTAAACATAAGAAATTATTCCTACGGTAAATAATACTTCACTAAAATTTAAAATTCAAACTGTATGAAAAAAATGCAACTAACATCGTTGCTCTCTTTATTCTATTCTATTTCTTGAATAAAAAAACAAACAATGGATGCCACACGCACCACATAATCTTTACACTTAACGAATTTTTGAAGATAGCACGCGATATTTTACATAAAAATTAAAGCATTAAATTCATTTAACTCTTTTCTTTCTTTGACATATTGTTCAGCACGTGAACTTACAAAAAATAGAGGATAAATAAAAAACAAATTTATACACTGAAATTGACAAAAAAGCTCAGTTATAACACTACGTATATAAGCCCTATCAGTAAGACAATACTGTTAAGCTGATTGAAACAGTTTTAATCTAAAATTTCTCTTAAAAAAAAAAAAAAAAAAAAAACAGCTTTTAAATAATGTCACACATTTAGAATTTTAAAAATCTTGATACAATTATATATATATATACTAGCAGGCTACGCCCGCTTCGCTGGTCACTATATTTAAATGAATTTTTGAAAGAATTGAATTAATATTTATTTTTTTACACCACATTCTTGAAAAAACCAAAAAAAAAAAAAAAAAAAGAAAAGAAAATGAAATTGCTCCAAACTTCGCTTAGGGTACCCGCTGTCTACGGCAGCTTTTTTCCCGCCCGCACTGCATCAGGTCTAGATTTCCCGTGACTGTAGAAAGATCTTTTCCGGGCACTTCAATCTGGATATTTATCGACGGTAGGGGGGATCTGCTACAATTTAAGAACTACGATTTTAAAGATGACTGTATCTCAGCATCTATTAAATATTTTAGTTTTGAACCATGTATTTTATAGCCCATGCTATTTACACTTTATTACAATTTGATTCCGACCAATGAAATAAAATAAAACAAAACAAAAAGTTGATTAAAAAATAAATATAACATATAAACAAATAAATTTTAATCATTTTAATCCTTTTTACTACGTATATACTACTATTTTTCCCGATAAATACTGTAAATTAAAAAATTTAACAAATAAAAGTTTTTTCTTTTAAAGGAATTAATTAAAAATTGAAAAATAAGAAGTTGTTCTACTATAAAAAATTAAATATAACTGTTATAAATTTTTTCTGCTGCATTACGATTAATAAATATAACAAATTAAAAAAAAAAAAAAAAAAAAAAAAAAAAAAAAAAAATCGCCTTCAAATGAATGTATTCAATAAAAATAAGTTGCGTAATAGCCGTTGCTAAGATACGCAGACGATAGAAGCAAAATAATAAATCTATGAAAAATGAAGCATTAAAGCCAATATTTAAAATCGAAAAAACTTTAATTTAAAAAATTCAAATTCGAAATTCGAAAAAATCTCGATGAGGTGCACACATGCATGGTCCCAGGTACCTATATGCCAAATTTGGAAGCTCTGCGATCAGTAGTGTGAGCACCAGAGCGCAGATACACACACAGACACACACACAGACACTTCTCTTTATTTATATAGATGAAGATGATGAGGTCATTTTATAGTAAAATTATCCATTATAGCATATATTATATTTCACTCCTCCATAAAAATTAATTTTAAAATCGTCTGCTTCTTTTATACTTTTATTTTAATAGAATTTTAATATAATTTAATTTATATATTAGTCATTTTAGCATTTTTATCCTAAGTAGCATTAGCAATAATATATATCACTTCTCCATTAAAATTTATAAGACCCTACAATAAAATTAATTTGTGCTTAATATCAACTCTACGAAAATTTTTATCAATCGCTTCCAAATTTTGACCTAATGTTCAAATCTCAATCCTGTGGGTATTTACATCAGCTACAACGTTTTCGTCTTTATTCGTAAATAATAATTTAACTGTATTAAATAGTTTACTGGAATATAATTCAACGTATAACTTAGTCACAGCAACGCGTGACCGGGTCTGCTAGTTGAATTATACGAAATTTATTAATAGGTTAAAAAGTTGAAGATTCTTTGTGTAGATGGCAGCACCAAATATATTTCAGCTTTCATTTCAACCCAGTCGAAAGGTATCGACATCTGTTAGAATCATTTGGAGTTAACAGATAATTGTGACTGTCAAATAATAACAGACAAATAATTAGCAATAAATTAAAATTGCGACTATAATTTGAGATTTAAAATATCCTATCTCTCAAGTTGGATCGAACTGCACATGGTGTGCGAATTTTATTATAATCGGTTAAGTGGTTTAGCAGTCCAATGAAGATAAACATTGTGACACGAGATTTATATATATTAAGATAATTGGATCAGCATTAATTATACAGTTGTATCTGCATCCTCTATAGTCAATTCTATAGCTTCCTCCATTGACTAAATGAAAATAGAACATTCAGATTATGAGCGTTGTTCGGAGAATGGTTTATGCATGTGTATGATTATGCATGTGTACATTTGGGAAGAACTGATAAATTATTGATGGATTAATTAAATTTCATTAACACCCTTTAACTGCCCCGGGCGTACAGTCGGTAAAAAAAGTGTCCGAACACTAGTAAAAATTCCTATGTAAAAAAACTACACTTCATACGGTGTTGTTAAATAAATCCTTGTCGAATTCTGTTCTTAGTCAGTGTAAGAACATGATTCGATAAGGATTTATTTAACAAAACCGTATTAAGTGTACTTTTTTTACATAGGAATTTTTGCTAGTGTTCGGACACTTTTGTTACCGACTGTATATATACGTCTTTCTTAATTATGATCCTTTGTATTCTACTGCTACCAAGGGAACTATTGATTCGGCTTGACAATGCAATAAAATAACCTTGAAAGTGATCTTGACAATGTTTTCAAAAGATTTACTCATTTTAGAGTTGAAAGAGAGCTGTGATACTTTAAAGCGAATCTCGTAAATTTTCATCGGCAGGTAAAGGGTATGAAAAAAAAAAAAAAAAAAAAAAAAAGGCATTTGCATTTATTAGATATTTTATTTTTGTCTAAAATAATAACTATATTATAACTGCAACATAATTATTTTTGTAACTATGCGTCCTTCTAATAACATTCACTTAAGCATTCACTAACACCCTCTTATTTTTACTATAAAATTGTCCGTATGTTGGAAAGTATTTAATAATCTATGCCTTATGATTGACCTTTAATTTAATTTTTTTTTTCTACAGTGGTTTTCTTTTTTGATAATGTGCTATTGCCTAATAAAATTATTATTCAAATCTTTCGTTTTTAGAGTTTGTGTGTTTTACTTGAAAGAAAATCTATAGTTGTGTAAATTAATTCTTAGGCTGATTTTAAAGACTTATTAAAAGATTGATTAAAATATTGTTTAAATTATATATATATATATATATATATATATATATATATATACAAATATTTTCATATCATGTACATCTACAAATTTACGATTTTAAATTATACTGATCATATGATTTCATAAAGTAATGAAGGCATTTTTTAAAACATCACGCGCAAAACACATATATAGGCTTTAAGCTTCCAGATATACAGAAATTCATTTATTATTTTCCGCAGGTTAATTAATCACTGCCAAGGAA
The DNA here is from genome assembly GCA_963930645.1 of Salticus scenicus. Taxonomy (NCBI): domain Eukaryota; kingdom Metazoa; phylum Arthropoda; class Arachnida; order Araneae; family Salticidae; genus Salticus; species Salticus scenicus. The sequence continues at coordinate 210,271,764 of OZ005657.1, forward strand.
GTAGTATTGTTTTAATGTATGTTTACATTTTTGGATTTTAATTATCTTTATTAATTACGTCTTCCATTGATATTTTTTTTTTACCCTTGTGAAATGTTTGAAAAGGTTTTTCCTATATGTAGGTTTTAAGTTTACAGATATACAGATATACAATAATTCGCCTATTATATGTATATATTAATCAATCACTGCCCCTGAAGAAGTATTGCTTTAATATATGCTTTCATGTTTGTATTTTGAATATCTTTTGATAAGCTTGGATAGCAAAGGAAAAAATGCTGCAAACGATGAAAATAAAGCCATATTCAAAAGAAATACAAAGGAAAAAGGAATTTTAACATAATAAATTGAAGTACCTAACAACGATCGCAGTAAAATGGGGTCATTATCATTCGTGGAAAATAGTAATATTGGAAAATAAGATCGATATGTCCAAAAAAAAAAAAAAATAATAATAATAATAAATGCTGTTTAGTGTTAGTCGTTTGGTTTTCAAACTGCACCAAAAATAATTAAAATTGGTTATTTAATTCAGATTTTTTATTTTTATTTATTTTAGGGGTGTCACTTTGAGATTTTTTTTTTTTTTTTACATATTAAGTCTCATTATAGAAAACTCTACAACTTAAAGTAAATTCCGAACCGCTGCAAACATCTGTATCTAAACTATGATTCGAACCCGAAACTTGGGAATTAAGCGCTAACCATTTTTACACCAGATAGGCCAACATCGTCTTGAATATGGACTTTAGGTTTTTTTTTTTTTTTTTTTTTTTTTTTGGCAATCAAAAATGCAACCAAAGTTGTCATCAAGGAAGCTTGCAATTTTTTAATTTCAAGAGGTATGACAATTCTAACAGCGCTTCTAGGAGGGAAATACGTTTTTTGTAAAATGCAAACACTAAAACACTCTATTGGTTTCTCCTTCTTAATTCTTTAAAGTGTGTGAGATGTGTGAATAAAATAATTTGAAAATTGTGATTTGAAGCATTTACTGCCAAATTTATTTTTTGCTGTGCTCCCGTATTTGATACGATTCCGAACAACCAGACATACAACAAGCATTTTTTAAAAATATAACTAATTGTCACTTAAATAACCAATTAAATATTTACAAGAAAAAAAAAGTTTTTTCTTGAAATTCCAGATGGACACACCAGTTTTACACACGTGTGTTGACAAAAAAACTATGTATTTTGATTAAAATAAATGCAATAAATTAAATTATATTGACTTCATAAAATAATATATTTTTCAGTAATCATTGCGCTTAAAAAAAGTATTTTAAAACTCAAAGTTCAAATTAAAAAAAGACTTTTTATCAGAAAATATCCTACAAATAAGATAATTGTAATATTTGTTCTAGCTTTTTTAACTAAATCGAAACATTACATCATAAAAAGAGCCTAAAATACGCTGTCTAATAAAGAAATTACGCAATAACTTACTATCTTAGTTCAAAATCTGTGCCTATTTAAACATAAAAAGTAAAAATACATATTCCTTTCTTTACCTAATTACCCTTAGCTTCATTCTATTAGCCTCAGTAAAATTTTATATTTTCAAGATTCTATGAATCACCGATTAAAAAAATATTTTTCTTTTCCACAATCAATATTTTTTAAACCAACTTTTTCTTAATCTATTTTTCAGAATAATAGTTCGAATATCTGTATATTAATTATTGCAATTTCAACTAATGTTATACATAATTCCTCTTAATAAAGATTATTGAAAATATTTGTCGATTTAAAATGCTTCAAAAAATCATAACATTTATGAATATTTTTAATGAATTAATTACAAATATCTTCATATATTATGAATATCTTTATAAAAATAAATTACGCGCACAATTTAATGAGATAGATTTATATGTAAAAAACAGATAGAATGTTAATAACACGAAGACCTAATAAAATGGTTAATTCCCAATTCACTACCATAATAATTATCTAGCAATGAATCACTGATATTTGAATACTTTAGGGACAAATCTCATTCATTTAGAATATTTTCGTTGAAAATATCAATTTTTCAAAATAATTGTTCGAATTTCTATATATTAACTATTGCAATTTAAGCTAATGTTATACATTATAATTCCTTTTAATAAAGCTTATTGAAAATATTTGTTTAAAATGTTTCATAGTCATCAAAAATCATTTTATAACATTTATGAATATTTTTAATGAACTAATTACAAATATCTTTATACATTATGAATATCTTTATAAAAATAAATTACACGCACAATTTAATGAGATATTTACATGTAAAAGATAGATAGAATCTTAATAACATGATGAACTTATAAAGTGGTTAATTCCCAATTCCCTACCATAATAATTATATAGCAATGAATTACTGATCTTTCAATACCTTAGGGACAAAATCCTTCATTTAGGATATTTTCGTTGAAAATATCCATAGATTCAAAACATTTCATACTGTAAAAGTTTGTTTTTTTATACATATTCTAAGAAAGTAAATTATTAATGCAAATATAACCGCTTTATATATAAAGGTATTCGATAAAAATTTTAATAGTGTTATTGTTATGACGTTGTAACACGATTGAAGCACACCACTCTACCATCATAAAAATCCTAGCAATGAATTATTGATCTTACAATAAGTTGATATAATATGCTAATTCAGGGACAGCCCTAAGGTGTTTAACCCAATTCTGCTTACATTCTACCTAACCTGCTACCTAACAAAAGACGGATCATAACTAGGCTGTAGAAATTATACAAGTTTCCACACCCGATATCTACACTTCAGTCTTTATATTCTAATTAATACGAGCAGAATGGGTCATTATATGCAGGTTGTTAAAGCACGTTTGCGATGCAACGAAACTTGATTTAATATGATAGAATTTTTTTTTTTTTTTTTCAGTCTTAAGGAACTAAGTAAAGATTACTTAGCTTTCAACCAGTAGAAAGTGTAGATTGAAATTTTAACTGTTCCAGATTTGTCAAATGAGATGTCTCAAAGAAAGTGTGTTAAACGGTGAAGTGGAAGATCAGGGTTATAATTTAAAAACGCTAAGAAAAACAAGTTTTTCTTTTTTCTTTTTTAAATAAAAATGATTTATAAAAATTATCAATCTTTTTCGAACAATAACCGCCCATAATGTATAGTAAATTTGTTTAAATGTAACTGTGTTAAGAAGACAAATTAACAAAAGTAATCATTTAGAAAAAGAGATTGTTACAATTTGAAATATCTCTAATGGAAAACAAGGAACAATGTCTGAACCCAGGCTATATATTTTTTCTTTCTTTCTTTCTTTTTTATTTAATTTTTTTTTTTTTTTTTTTTTTGGATGAATGAAAATTCGAAGAGTGTGCGATTTAAAGGATATAAGTAGAGTTGTTGGGGAAAAATAACAGATGCATAAATTTTCAGGGGAGCGAATAAATATCAGAAAATATTTTGTAGTCATAAAAATTAAGGTTTTGTTCTTGGTGTTACTAATCTCGACTGTAATCCCTAAATTTTCATTAAGCTTACAGGACTCTGTATGTAAATCACTTTAAATATGTTAGATTAAGTTAATAATGCAAAAGTTTAACGCAAAGGTAAAAATATATGGGGTGGAAAAATTCATGAAACGTCACTTGATTAGTTGTTATTTGTTGCTGGGTCATTTTATGGAGAAACAAAATACATATAAACTGTAACATCTATGATTGTTTTATTTAAACATATATTAAACTTTTAAAAATTTCCGTTATTAGACAATTATAACGATTATATAATAATCTGATAATAACTTGCAATAATATAATAATATTATAAAATGCTATAATACATGTTATTTTATATGATGAGAAATTAAAAGATCCTAAAATTATAGCTCCCAACTTGTACTTTTTTTGTCACCGGAAATATTTAACAGAAAATTTTAATAATTTGTTTAACAGTTTTCGGTGATAGCATGATGAATTTTTTTGCAAAGAAATAGTGGTGTCAAAAAAACCGTACAAGTTGGCACCGATGTAAAATGAAGTACTAGGTTGAAGTAGACTACTCATGGTGGTATTCTGATTGTTGAAAGGAATTTTAGTTTATATAGCCCTGTACATTTAAACGAAAAACTATTATTTCATCCAAGTATAAATATATACATACATACATATATGTATATTACTTTCTGTTACGTCACAAGATTGTGTTATTATTATTATTATTATTATTATTCATATGATTTCAATTTGGAACGTAATTAGCTTTTATATTTAATCCAGCGTTTATCAGTAAGTTTCAGAGAAATAGTTTTCACAATTAAATTACTATTTTATCAGGTCAAAAATATTACGTTTGACACAAACCGTTATTATGGCAAAAACGATTGGAAATTAATTCACAATTTAATATTCAACATGCTTTTCATGATTCCTGAACGTATTATATTATTATTAGATATTAAAAAAAAATTTCTATGCAACTTTTAAGATGGTTATAAATAAAATAATTTCTTTACTTATTGTAAATATTACCTTGATCATCATGGGATTATTCTGCTTTTCCTCTAGCACAGTAGGAGGAATATTATGGAAATTACTTTATTTAGTTATTTAACCCTTAAATATGTTATTACTTTTGCACCAATTTAAAAATGTTTTTCTTCTTTCCTCTCTTAAATAAATCACGGGAAAAATAGTTTTAAAAATTATACTTTATTTTAACAATGGTTTACGGCTAAAAAGCAATTAGTTGCCAATCGGTAAACATGAGACATTCGAGCTTCAATATTATACTAATAATACTTGAGACGACAAAATTGGGTATGTTGCCGAAAGGCAACACTCGGCATTCAAGGGTTAACTTGTTTGAATAAGGATACACTCACTACACTTGTTTTACATGTTTTTTCAATTAAAGATTGACCGAAATTCATTTTCGAATATAATGTGGCTTATTAAGGTCGTTATTATAATTCATTTTACAAGTTACATTTTTGTAGATAAATTGAAATAAAACAGAAATGATAATTTTCCTCGTTAACAAATAACAAACCATTATTATCACGAATTTCTGTCTAGAATGCAGATTTAATAACCTTAAAAAATAGTTCAAATAATTAACTATCAAGAGTCTCGTAGAAAGCTTATTTAGCAAAAACAAAAAGCGTATCCGTCTAGTGACCTAATGGTCAAGGTCTTTGCTTGACCGTCCCGTCCGGAGAAGCTCAAAGTACGAATGTTTCATTAAAATCGCTTAGTCGGATTTCAGTATACGCTTTACAAATATCTCCTAAAGCAGATTTTTCTAAAGTCTACACCAATGCTGCCAACTTTTGTAGGAATTTTTTAATTTAACAATTACCACTAATTAAAAAAAATTTTGTTTGATGTAATACGATAGTTGAATAGACAGACGTACAATATGGCAAACATTACAATTTAAAATTAATGATGGATATTGAATATATAAAAGTCCCAACAAGTTAGTAATACTGGTCCACAACTACTTTACATTTTCTTTATGAATGAGTAGTAAGTTTTATTTTTATGTTATTATTTTCATACAATTCATTAAATTTTTTAAAATATAAATTGTCATAGAGTAATAAAATAAAATTCTATTTTTGTTTGCATAATAATGACGCTTGCACACACACACACACACACACACACATATATATATATATACTAGCAGGTTACGCCCGCTTCGCTAGTCACTAAATTTAAATGAATTTTCAAAAGAATTGAATCACTGTTTATTTTTTATATCACATTTTGGGCTTTTCAACATAATTAAAAATTCCTTTTAAGGTCAAAAGGTCAAAATAACATATTACCAACTAAAATAAATAAACTATTTCTTCCGTTTTGCACTTGTTTTGCAACAATGCTGTGTGGTCTTATGGAATGATTCTCAAGAATGAATCAACAATTGTTTACAAATTTAATGGATCATGTATGGGAAATCAGTACGCTGTAATTTAAAAATTGCAGCTCTTAGAACTTCAAACCAGATAATTTTTAAAAAGTTATTCATTATTCTTTAATATTAGACTGTTTTTTGTTTAATATTAGACTCTTATTTTAAGATAAAAACAATCGAATGATATCGCGTTGTGCAAGTTTACAACGTAATATCTTTAAATCTAATAACTTGATGTATATATGTGTCCTCACAAAAAATGAACTGTTTTTAGAGCTCTTTTAAAAAAAAACAACATCTATGTAGTATCTTTTAAAAAAATTCACCAGTTTTTACATTAAAAAATAAATAAATAAATAAATAAATAAATGGCCGACTTTCATCACCAGAGTAGTTAAAGCTATCAAAAAATAGGATCAAAAATAGGCGTGGTCCGCCCGGATGTGTTCTGCCGACAAATTCTTTGCTTTATTTATATAGATAAGATATATATATATATACTAGCAGACCCGGCCACGCGTTGCTGTGGCTATGTTATACGTTGAATTATAATGTAGTAAAATATTCAATATATTAAAATTATTATTTACGAATAAAGACCATCCTTGATAACATCCTTGATCTTAGCAGACTTAGCCCGCTTCGCTGGTCCCTATTTTTAAATGATTCACTATAATTAAAGAATTCTCAAAATTGCATTAATTTTTAACATGTGAAAAAAAAAGAGAAAAAAAAAATCTGATCGGGAAAAATGTTCGACACTCATAATGAATCCATATATTATCGAAAGGAAAATGATATAAAATACAAAAAAATCTTCTCTCATTGGTGGAATAATCTGTTCGGACCCCCACTGCCTGCGGCAGTGTATACCTGCGCAAACCATGCGCACCGTTTCTTCATCCACCGTTCCCGCCCTTCTTAATAACTCTATACTTTCGAAAATATCCGCAATCGATTTATCGGGCCTTAAAACTTAATAATACTAATTTTCAAAGTTCTAACTCTTATTTCTATTATTTTGCCCCTTTGCCCTCCCCCTCCCACTATTCTAAATAATTTTACAAATTCGAAAATATCTACAGTTTATTTGTAGGTGTCAAAAACCTGTATGCACCAATTTGAACGATCTAACTATATTTTTATTTTTTGCCCCTCTGCCCCCCTTCCCGCCCCTCCTAATAAATTTACAAATTCGAAAATATCCGCAATCGATTTGTTGGTATCAAAAATTCTATGCACCAATTTTGAATGATCTAACTCCATTTTTATATTTTGCTCCTCTGCCCCCCCCCCTTTCCCGCTCCTCTTAATAATTTTACAAATTCGAAAATATCTGCAATCGATTTGTACGTATCAAAAACTTCTATGTACCAATTTTTAGCGATGTAACTCTATTTTTATTTTTTTGCCCCTCCGCCCCCTTACCCGCCCCTCCTAATAACTTTACACTTTCGAAAATATCCTCATTCGATTTGCAGGCCTCTAAAACCTCTCTATACCAATTTTGAACAGTCTATCTGCATTTCTATTTTTTTTTTTGGTTGTTGTTGTTTGTTTGTTTGTTTGTGAAATCACGTTTTGGCCCCTCCCCCCCCCCTTTTGGGAGGCGAATTTTGCAATAAAAACTATCCTATCTCTCAAGTTGGACCAAATTGCACACAGTGTCCAAATTTCATTAAAATCGGCTCATTAGTTTAGGAGTTCATCGCGGACAAACATAATAAATTTTATATATAAAGATATATATATATATATATTATATTAAATTATAAAGTTTTGATCAATGAAGCACAAATAAGTAAAAAACAGGATTAATTTCACTGTATTATCTTCATTATAATATGAATTCAATTTACACTTCAGTCTAAGTAACACGTGGCCGGCTATGCTAACACCAAAAATTTAAAAAGTGGAAATAATTGAATTATACGAAATTTATTAATAGGTTAAAAAGTTGAAGATTCTTTGTGTAGATGGCAGCACCAAATATATTTCAGCTTTCATTTCAACCCAGTCGAAAGGTATCGACATCTGTTAAGTGGAAATAATTGAATTATACGAAATTTATTAATAGGTTAAAAAGTTGAAGATTCTTTGTGTAGATGGCAGCACCAAATATATTTCAGCTTTCATTTCAACCCAGTCGAAAGGTATCGACATCTGTTAGAATCATTTGGAGTTAACAGATAATTGTGACTGTCAAATAATAACAGACAAATAATTAGCAATAAATTAAAATTGCGACTATAATTTGAGATTTAAACTATCCTATCTCTCAAGTTGGATCGAACTGCACATGGTGTGCGAATTTTATTATAATCGGTTAAGTGGTTTAGAAGTCCATTGAGGACAAACATTGTGACACGAGATTTATATATATTAAGATATATAAAGGGAAATGATTTATAAAATCGAAGGAATATTTTCAGAAAAATGTGATGCATCCTTTTTTACTTTCTTCTATATGCATAAGAAAATTATTGGATTCTCGAAAACTTTCAAACTACGGTTTTCGATGGTTTTGCACGTTTTGAGACGTTTTGAACACAATCTGACTATTTTAGAAAATGTCTGTGTGAGTGTGTACACAAAATTCTGTGGACTCTGAATTCCCAGAAAAAAATGAATGGAATTCAATAGAAATTTATATTTCATTAGACTTTGTCTTAAGATAATGTTTATTAGTTTTTAGTGAATATCGCTCAACAGCTTGCGCTGTTATCCCATTTGTTCATAATTTTTAATATTGCAGCAAGGGACAAAATTTTATATAAATGTGCACTTTTGGAATTATTTTTTTATGCATTATTGTAAAATTAAAAAGAATTACTGATAATAGTAATAATGAATTAGGAAAAACAATTATACATGTAAGATCATCGCTTATTTTCCTAGGAGGTTTAAAATTTCAATACGATATTTTTCAAAAGAGATCGTCAGTACATTTAAAATGAGTGATTAAACCTTATATTTGTGGTAATTTAAAACAAAATGATCATTTTTTATTTCATTTTTAATTAAAACTTTTTGAAAATGTTTCTTCCGCCATTATTGACTTTTTTTCCCCAAAAATTTATATTTAGTTATGAGAAAGGTTATAGTTAGTTGCACCGTGAAGTAAATTGGTGTCCATCAACTTTTGGTGCATATCGCTCATCAGGTGGTGCTGTTGGCCCTTTTTTTTTCCGACATTTTTAATATGGCAGGATAGGAAACATTTGTAAAAAATCACAATTAAGATTGTTTTCAATCAATCATTTTGAATTGCAAAATTTTACTATTAATTGTAATTCTTAACCAGTATTGCGTATATAGATGCTTCTCGTACTCCCAGGAGTGTAAATATTCAATACGAGTAACTTAAAAAAAAAAAAAAAAAAAAAAAAAAAAAAAAAAAAAAACTCATCGATACCTTTAAAATAAATATTTGAACTATGTATCTGTTATAATTTGAAACAAAGTTTTTTTTTTTTTTTTTTTTTTTTTTTTCATTTTTTACAAAACAAAATAAAAAATACTTTTTCTTCCTTTTCCTACTCTCATTTATACAAAGTAAAATGCAGCGATGACTGTTTTGGTCTAAATTACGTGAATTTGTGTAAGGAAATATAGAAAAAAGTTTTGTGATCGCCACAATAAACTTTTTTTTTTTCTTTTTTACAATTTATTATTTCAATAACATTCGTATTCTAAAGATTTTTTTTTCTTCTTTGCACAAACAGTTTTGGTTACTTCTTTTACCACTAATAATAGACTTTTCGCTCCGTTCAGTTATCTGAGCAAGATACAAGCAAAGATAAATTTCTAACGTCAACAGAATTTGAAATGCTTAGATGAATAAAAGAGCCATAAAACTTACCTAGCTTCAATTATAGAATTTTCAAATATTTCTTAATGCCCTATTTTACAAAATGCACTATAAGGAAACAAATAATTCAAAACGTTGCAGGAGATTCATAATGGATTTTCCAAATTATGTAATAAGTTTGTGAAAAAAAAAAAAAAAAAGGTGAACCTTTATAATTTTTGTTAATGTGGAGAATATCACAAATATGCAAATTTTATTTTTATATATCTAACTTAAAATTCTAAATTTTATAGAAACTTTATAATTACTTTAAAAAATAGTTATGTTCAGGTTATATAATGTATATGGAAATGTATTGTATTTATTCATAAATATCCATATATACTGTACATATCCAACTTAAAATTTTAAATGTAATAGAAATTATACAAGTACTTCAAAAGTTAATTATGTTTCTAGGTTATAGTGCACTGTTAAAAGTAAAGGTTTAGTGTACCATCACCCCGAACTCTCAAATAAATAAATATGTCAATCAAGAAAAATTTAGCTACAACAAATATTTTCGAGTAAGTTTCCATATTCTAGCGGTGCCCACCACTATTATTCTGAAATAATTTTATTATTGCCACAATTGTAATTGCAGCTAAATCGGAACCATTTATCTAGTGAAATGCAAGATTCTACTCTTAACAGTGTAGAATATATGCTTCTTCTGAAGTTTATATCTATAAATTATTTTGTTTTGGAGGTTACATTAATAAATTAAGTTACATTATTGACTACAAGTGATTAAAATTTTAAAACTACAATGCAGTATATGTTGTCCTTTTTATTATCACAAATGTTAAACGCATTTTTGTACACTATGTACATTTTAATAAGACAATAAATGTTTTTTAAAAATGCCAAATTTCATAATGCTGAGCTTTTGCAAATCGACAAAATTTTGTATCGACTTAATTTTAAGGTTTCACGTTTAAATTATACGTAAAATCAAACAGATTTTGAGAAAAAAAAAGTATATGTTAAACATATTTTTCCAATTTTGATGCTACAACTGAAAGAAAAAAGAAAAAAAAAACTTTTATATTTATAGAATATTATAGTATTTGTCGGTCCATAAAAGCTTAACAAATGTATCAGTGATTTTTCAGTGAATAACGAATTACAATGACTTTCAGATTACTTATTTAGTTTTGATATTTGTTTAAATTTCCTCAAAGTTTTAAAAATAATAATAATAAGTAAGCATCAGTTTAATTATTCACTATCTAACTGTATTTATAATTTTACATGTACGTGAAAGAATATTCTTAAAAATGTTTTATCTTTTTAGGCAAAAAAAAAAAGGAAACTTCCGTAACAAAATGAAAAAAAAAAAAAAAAGGGTTAATTATTACAGAATTTAATTACAGAAATTAATTATTAAATATAGCAGTAAGCATTAAAACACCTGACATTTTTATCTCCTGTTATAATAAATTTAGTTTTTTTTTTAATTATTTTTTTTTAATAATAGTAAATAAAAATAAAAGATATTATTAAAAAACATATGTTTCTTCCTCTTCATTTTTTATAAGAAATCAGATTTAAAGAAGCACTGAAATTATTTAAGATTTATCTCTTAATTTAAAAAATACGCTAATTAAAAATTAATTGAATAGTCTACCAATTATTTCGATTAAGAATTTCGCAAGAGTTGATTTCTGTTGAGAAAAAAAAAAAAAAAAAAAAAATTAAATTATCCCTGTTTCTTATACTATTTCATTTTGTTTTTATTTCAAATGCAAATCAGCTATCTAACAAATTATGATCACAAAATGAACAAAAATTCCCCTTTTTTTCCCTTTAACTTCACCGATAATCGAATGAAATAAATAATTAAAATTTTGCGCCTTTAAGTTGTTTCATGCATAATTTCTCTACCTATGTTCCTTGATTTTCAGCTTATTTGCTAAACATTTATCAGTTCTGCACATTAACTCCTTAAACGAAACAGAAGAAAAGCATAGTATTCGTAGCGATGAGAAATAAGAATAAAAATTAAAGCCAGAAACTCTATTTAAACAAAATTTTTCAAATTACATTTCTAACTTTTACGCATTTTCTCAATGGATATATTAACTTTATAGATACATCCTTAGATCAAAGAGCGTCTAGAAACACATTTTTCCCCCCTTACAAACTTGTGACAAAAATTTCTAATTAGCTTAATGCCTAAATTTTTGTGATCGAAGATTGCATCTGAAGAGAAAATTGAAAGAAAAACAACATCTAATTGAAAATTATCGAGCTTATCAGTTAATTCATCAATGATTTCAATTTAAGTTAACTTAACCGTGTGTGATTAGAAGACATTTGTGACTTAATCATATTCTTTTTAAACACTTTTTTTAACACTATATTCTCTTTTATCTAAATTTAATTTTGCAATTTTATTAAGTAAATTATTAACAAGAGTTCATTGCTATTCTGAAATCACAACCTGTTGCCTTAGGGAGCATTTAGGTGCAATGCCCGACAATAGACGGAATGTTTTTGGAAGTTCTACATGGCTCAAATGTACCAACTTTTGACCTAAATAGGTTTTGTTTAGTTATATGCACATGAAAGCGAATTATTTTATTTTGAGCTTAAAATATGTTAACATTCGTTTACACATGCTACATATTTTGTTTGAACATTTTAAATTAAAATGATATTTTTAATCGAAATGTTCAACTGAGCCGCTTTCAAAATAAAAAAAAAAATATTTACATGTATTTTGTAAGAGTATAATGAGAATATTTGAAGTCAAGATTCTTGCTGCCCTGTATGTTGGTTCGACCAAGATTTTTAGGAATTAACAAAAAAAATTTCAGTGTCAAAAGAAAATCTTTATAAAAATTATTGTTAATACAGTTTTTATACTTACGTTATTGTTCATAAATTCATATATCACAATCCAGCAAAAAAAAAAGTCACGAAAGTAAAAAAATGGCAATTTTGAATTTATGTAATTGAAAAATATGTATGAAGTTCCCCAACGTGCACGAAAATCATCACATCTCTATCTCACAATTTATCCATCTAAAAGGCAGGTATTTCAGCTTTGTTGTAGGCTAGTCAATGTTTTATCGTATTCTTCGAGTCGATATTTCCCAGATACAGTATTTTTGAGTTTTGTCATTTTTTCTTGCTTTGGTTCGACATATATATACATTGTTAGAGTATATGTTTATGCATAATATAAATATTTTCTTATAAATTGTCAATTATGTTGCTCCTTTTTTCCAAATTTAGTTGTTTTATTAAAAAAAAAAAAAAAAAAAAAATCAATTGCATAACGAGCATTACGTAAATAAGAAAATAAAGGTAAATGAAACCTTGAAAAACATTAACCTTAGTGGGATGATTTTAAAACTCCTCACGAAACAAACAGATATAAAAATATTACTGAACAATAACTTCTTTTCTTTTATAAATGACACTGCAAAATTTCAGCAAACATAACCTGAAACACATACGCTTTGTCAGTGTCTTAGGTAAATGCATTATTCGGAAAACGTACGAAAATATAAATAACAAAAATGTGTCTGAAATTAGAGAATACTACAGCATCAATAGATATGTATCAAAAACTAAAGTTAAAATGTAAGAGGAAGGGGGGGGGGGTAAAAGAAAGAAAGCTTTCAATTTATTTCAGATTAATTTGAAACTCATGATTATTATAATGTTTATTATAAATATTATTATAATTTTATTTTATTTATTTATTTAATTATTTGTATATATATACAAATATTTTTTTCCTTTCTTATATCTGAATCCTCTATCATTTTTTTATTCCTTTTAGAAAACAACAGCAGAAAAGTAATGTAAAAAAACTGTAAAAAAAATTTTAACTTCTTCGAAATTTAATAGGCTTCGTGATAACATACGTCTTTACAAATTACTGTAAAATATAATACATCTCTAACTCTGCAATATAATCTCTACATATCCTCAAAGTGTAACACTAATTTTTGTCAGAATTTCTTGCAAATAGCATTATCACATCGTCCATGTTTCATGTACCAAATTGTGCTAAATAATATATTTTTGCTATACATAGTAATATATATAACATTTTAAAGACTGGTCACTTTACCCGCTGTGGTAGGAATAGGTATACATGAAGTATCGGTAGGTTTAGTGTTAACGACATTTAACGGATTTAGAAATTGGCTTTTTTTTTTTTTTTTTTTTTTTTTTTTTAATAAACACTTAAGGGCCCGCTTCACTTACAGTCGCAGGAAGCGTAAGTCAGTGTTATTCTATGCGAAATTTTGCTTACTTATAAGTCATTAACTAATATATATTTTTAAATTCTGTTTTCATATTCACAAAATTCACAACTGTTAAATTCGCGGACGTTTTTCAAACAGCCAAGAGCTCAAAATTCATTTCTGTTTTTTTTTTTTTTTTTTCAGTGGTCAAGCTAGCTTTGTGGAATTCATAAATTCGGTATTAAAGACTTAAAAATTTTACTCTATGTAGCTGAAGGTATGTTTTTTTTTTTTTCATTTCTGTGTTAAGATTTAACAACAGATTTTTTTTTTTTTTTTTTTTTTAGGTTTGATGCATATATTTATCAAACCTAAAAATTCAAAAAATAATCGATAAAAAATGTTAAATATTTTTTTTTTAAAATATTTTTCCATATTTATTTAAATCATGACCACGAAGAAAAAAATTGTTTGTTAACAATATAAAAAATCATGCACTTCAGGGTTAACATATCTTGAAAACACTAAAAAAAGAAAAATACGGGTTATTTTATTTTAGGTAATTCATGTCCTACAAGTTATATTTCGCAGTAATTTCCGCAATCACATTTAGTAAAAAAAGGTAATTGATGCGATTTTACAATTTAAAATTATTCTATTGTTTTAGTAATAACTACTCGTGTAACAAAGGGGTATTATTTGAGGACTATTTGAATAGATTTTGGTCAAAAAACTGCTACTATGGATGATTTGAATGCAGAATGTCAAAAGACAATATAAAAAGAGACAGAGAGAAAATTGACAAAAAAGAAAACTAATTTAATTTAAACAGTTGCACAATAGAAACGGAATCACGAGTAAACATGAAAAATGTAATTGGAATGAAATTAATAGAATAAAATAAGAATTCAATTTCAACGTGCATTTTTTTCTTTTTTCTTTTTTTTTTCTTTTTTAACCGCTTAAAGACAAGTTATTTAAAGGTCAAATATTTCCGATTTGCTTTTCATATGCGTGAAGTTTTTGATTTTATTCTTGTATGGTAACTTGGCTAGTTTAGCAAGTTTTCAATTTGATGCACCGGAATTTCCACAATATTACACGTTTTTACATAGAATTATTGCAAATATAATAATAAGAGGGGAACTGGAAATGTAATCGAATAATCTGTCTGGGATGTTACAAGGTAATTTACTATTGGTAAAAACTAATTCGCGACAGTTCTTTACTCATCGACAGTTTTTTCTTTGTAGTTTCAACAAAGTAATTAATTACAAATTCACGTATTTTGTCCGAATTCACATATTTCATTGCTATTTTTCGGTATCTATTATTTAGATTTCACACACGCAAAAAAAAAAAAAAAAAAAAAAAAAAAAATAATAATAATAATAATAATAATAATAAAATTAAATTAAATAAAATAAAAAATAAATAAATAAAAAATACTTATCACGCCTTAATGCTAAATGCAAGAATGCAAATTCTTTCTTTCTTTCTTTTTTTCCGCACAGTTTGAAGGTTTTTAAGGTCAGTAATTTGTAAATCTATTTGACGTTCACAAACCTAGAACCTTTATAAAAGATTCATAGGTACTTTAGAAAAGTATTGAATCATGTTCAAGAAGTATAACGTACTCTAAATAATCATTTTTTTTTTTTTTTATTCATCAAAAAATGTAATGGTCTATAGAATTTTATGAAATATTTTAACAGTCCCTTTAAAGCATGAATGATTGTAAAAAGAAGTAATGTGAGTAAATGATAAAATGGGTTATGCTATTTAGATTAAATGATTTGGAAGAAAGTGCTTTTTGAAGGACTTTGTACGTTAGATAAAATAATTTTAAATAGCCTCTCGCAGACGTTTCTCAGAAATCATGATGACGCTTAAAATAACGGCCCATCATTATACAACCATTTCATTTCAAAAAACGTTCACTATATATCTCAAGCCATGGTGGCCTCTGCTCGTTCTTCTTCTTCTAGTTATTATTATTTATTCTGATATTCTTTGATCATATTTCCTATATATAATCTGAACGACCAACGTTTCATCAATGTTTCACCAATGTTCATATTAACTTTTTAAGCATCATTTTCTTTGTATAAGGCTCCTTTTCCATATAGGGTTATTTGTTCATTCATGCGTCTTCCTTGCTGGTGTTTGATCATTGTAATGAGGAATTGTTATTAGGATAATTATTATTATTATATATCCCATTTTATGCAATGTTATTTCTTTTTATTATTATTAACTAATAAGCAAACTACGTTTTCCAATACACCAACTCTTTTCAACTTCTCTATTAATATTTAAATTGTCTTATGTTACACAAGAAGAACTGGGGAATACTGTTTTTCAAGTATTGGGTTGTTCGGAAAATAATTTCGTTTTTTCCTTTGAAAATGAAAGACGATTTTCTTATATTGTATAAATATTTTATTGAATTATATATTCTCCACATTCATCGATTTCTTAGCGATCTCACGAGTTGTTATTTGTCAGTTTTCATAAATCAATACTATATTTTGTATTCATTAGCATAAACTGGTTTTCCAGAACGTAATGCATCTTCAACGTCAAAATTGCCAGAACAAAATTTGGTAAACCAGTTTTAACACTGGCGTTCTTTAAATAAATTTTCTGTATACACATCGTATACTTTTTTCCTTGTTTGAACAGTAGTTTCGCCTTTTTGATAGCAAAAACAAAATATGCCGAAAATGTCATTGACACTTGAATTGTTTCACCATTTAAAGAACTAGGATACACTTAGATTTGATACAAGGGTTCCGCACGTTTTTACAGAACGTAACAAACTGAATCGTACTTTCAAAGTTTCTCTCTTGTCTATCAACAAAATGAATCTTTAAATCAAGTTATAACTGGAAACGAAATATGGATTTGGTATAACAAAAAAGAATTTGCTGAAAAAGCAGAATTTATGGCAAAGTTATAATTGTATTCAGTGAAAGTGTATCGGGTGTGTTTTCAAGTTCGTTAAATGGTAAACAACGATAGAATTATCATTATTTAGCCTCGCAGTTATCTTTACAGTGGTAATCCTGGAGTATAGTTAATTAAATCCCGAATAAATTCATACATGTAATCGGGCATGAACTTTTGTAATCATCTAATAGCTAATAAATATAGTGGAAGATCAAAGTTGTGATGTCATGTCTCCGGACCACCCTTAGGAAGGAATCCCAAACCGTCGCCAATTGCCCTAGCGCGACGTAAAAAGCACTCAACCTCAACCTCAATCTAAAAATATATATGCACATACCAGTCCCTCCCTTCGATAAAAATAGTACATCAAAGCCGCATGAGTGATGTGTGCACTTGTTTCAGAAAACAGCAAAAATTCGATGTGCAATTTCTCTTATACTTTATTGTTTCGGTTATATACATATAAGCAACATTTTAAAATTCCATGATAGTTATTTTTCACTACAATAACTTTTTTTTTTCTTTAAAGAATCAAAAGGGTCATTATAAAGAACACTGAATATAGATTTAGTTTCTCATTTATGTGTCATAATGTTACAGTCGGCAGCAAAAGTATCCGAGCACTAGCCAATAATTCTGATATAAAAAATAGAAAAAATACACTTAAAACGGTTTTGTTAAATAAATCCTTGTCGAATCATGTTCTTAGACTAAGAACATGATTCGACAAGGATTTATTTAACAAAGCAGTATTAAGTGTACTTTTTTAAACAGGGATTATTGTTAGAGCTCGGATAATTTTACTGCCGACTATAAATAAAATTATAATTAATATTTATACAAAATAATTTAGTTTAAGTAAAACAGACAAAGTTAATTAATACATTACCATAATTTTACATTAAATAATTATTTAAAATGTTTAAAAACTATAAGCGTATCAAATAATTCTCTCTCTCTCTTTTTTTTTTTTTTTTTTTTTTTTTTTTTTTTGGTTGGGAAGGGGGGGGGGGTGTATGAAAAATTTTAGACACCTTTTTGCATCAAGTGGTTAAAAATAGTCTTGATTTAAAAATTTAAAAAAATATATATAATCTCTGAATTATTTTCTTAAAACTTGGGCTTAATTACCGAAAAAAACGATAGAAATATTAAGATGAACGGTAGTTTGTTTTGTAAAAAGTGTCAATAAAAATAACAATAGGATTAAAATTATCTAATGTTTATTTACCTCTGAGAAAGTCCAAGACTTAAATAAAGCTGTATTGTAATACAGAATATTTTGTACGCTGATAAGAGTGTAAACAAACTTTATTTAGTAATCCTACTAATAATTGTGATTCTCATGAAGTTTATCTAATTTTCACTTGTTTCTTATCTAGAATCTAAATTCTTATCCTAGTACATTATCACGAAATATTATCTTAATGTTTTAAAATTTTTACAATATATCTGATTTGATAAAGAAACCATTTGGAAATCATATGAAAGATAATGTCTGTATAATATTTATATAGTAAAAATTTATTTCACTTAATGCAGATGCACTTTCTTTCCATAAAGAAAAAATTCCGATTGGTGAATTTCTGGGGAAGATTAACATTTGGGATCCATGACTCACTGTGGGCGGTAATATAAATTTACAAGCGTATAGTTTAGTATATTTGATGATTAATCATAGTACAGTAAAGCATAACTTGCATAGTATGATAGTCTGTTATTATGTATAAACTAATTGTAAATTCAACGACATGTTCAGTAAGTTATAATATAAGTTGAAAGCATAAGCTGATACGTCTTTTTTTCGGCTTATACTATTCTCTGTAATATTTGCATTAACCTTGATTGCTATTTAATATAGATTTCAAAGGACAGCTGGAATAAGTCGAATAGCCATGTTAGTCAATACGAAATCATAATTTATTTCAATTAGACCACGTATTCTAAGAGGGCCGCCAGGACAAGAGCCAGTGTGATAATCTCTGTTTATATCGTCAGTAAGCAATGTATAGTAAATTTTGCCTAAGCATTCATTTGTAAAGCTTTATATGAACAGAAATGTTTTATATCTACAAATAAATCTTAAATATGAGAGAAAATTATCATAATGGGATTGTATTTCATTCTATGAATTGGCAATAGTAAAATGTATAAAAATAAATAAATTAGTTCTTATTAGCGAAGAAGAATGTATAAAATTCATTGTATATTCAAAGAAAAATTTTTAAAGTTAAGGTGATTCTTTTTCTTTTTTTTTTTTTTTTTTCTCGGTAATAATTGTTAGTATTATTATTTTTTCCTTTTCTTTTTTCTAAATTGTTTAAGGCACCTTGATTCTATATCGTAAAGGTTGAAAACACAGCAATGAAAAACTATGTAATAAATATATTATGACTTTGCTCATTTATTTTTTATTTACTTTTTACCCATAAAATTAAAAAAAAAACACTAAATTAAATAAAGCGTCCATTTTTTAAATTCACTGATAAAATGAAGAAAAGAATTATTTAAAAAGAAAATAATAACATTTATATTCTAAAGTACATACTTCTAATACAAAAATTGATGTCTTGTTCCTGTCTTATATTGATATTTAAATTACGTTTAATTATATAGGACAGAAGTATATAAATTTAAATTAAAAGCTTATAATAAAATAAGTACTATGATGGTAAAAAGCTATAGAATTGTCAATATTCAGCCTCACTGTAATCTTTTCAGCAGTAATCCATGGAGAATCCAAGATTAATGGATTAAAACCTACAGACGCACAAATCAGTGAAATAAACGCAAAAATAAAATCTTATCTGAAAAATAAATAAATAAATAAATAAATAATAAATAAAAATAAATTACCCGCTTGGTTGGTGTAACATTACACAGATTGCGTATGAAGATATTTTTTATTATTAGTCAAACGATACTTTGTACAGTTAAAAAAAAAAACAGAAAATCAAACACTGGCGTCAGTAAAGTAAGAATGCATTAAAATATTCAGTGTGTCCAGTACAAAAAAAAAAAAAAAAAAAAAAAAAAAAAAATTGCAAGTTGTACAAAATATTTTGATTCAAGAAGTCTTTTAATTTTACTAATCTAATATTGATAACTTTTATTACACGGACTTTTTGAACATTTGAAACATATATATCCAAATTAAAAATACCTTTATTTTTCTTAAAGCTACAAAATGTTTTATCTTTCCAACTAATCTGTTTAACATAGATATATTTAGCTGCGTGTAGACAACATTCTTTAAAAATTCTTTTTCTTTTCTGTGACATTATTTGAAAGATTTAAAACAGGCTTTATCTAAAAAACATAAGAAAAGAAGAAGAGAAACGCGGATGAACAAGATCAACAAGGAAATTCTTGAAAAATATCTATTTTCATATTGGGTTCACAAAAGTGATGTGAAATAAAATGAAGATGAAAATTATTATCTTGAATATAGACTAACATTAAACATGACGATTTAGCAAGAAATAGCATTAATACTAAAATGTTAACTATAGTACTATCCATTTTCAGTATCGCATGAATCTGATTTGTTGACCAAAAATATTTTTTAAAGATAATATATATTTCGTTAATAATTTTTTAATAACTTTATTGCTTCACATTCAAAAAATGATGCATTTTCTTTTTTTTTTTTTTTTTTTTTTGAATTGTATATGAACAAACGTAAGTTATGTTGGTATGTGTTAAACGTAAGTTGTATATGAACGTAAGTTATTTTGGACAGATTTTGCAAATATAATAAATTTCCATACAAATTAAAAAAAAAGAAAAAAGTTTATTATGTCTGTAAATATTTTATTAATACACTAAGCGACGAAAAAAAAAAAAAAAAAAAAAAAAAAAAAAAAAAAGGCGCACTTGGATATTTTTCTTTACACCTTCTACAACCGCCAATTTTATTGTTTAAAAAGCAAATTTTCGAACAGATTTTATTATGTTGACCTCCACATACACTTTAGCATTGAGCCCAGTGTTAAGAACAAAATGCAATTGTCAAAATTGTAATTTTAGAAATTATTTCAAAAATGGTAAGAATAAGGCAGTTAACGATGCCACAAAAAGTATTAATTTTTGAATGAAAGTCAAAGAATATTTTAATACGTGAGATGAGAAAATAATTAAATATTAACGCAATATTGGTAAAATGGTTTTTAGCAAGATATAAATTTTTTGGCCGTTTAAACTGGAAATTTGGCTTTAGGCGGCCATGTTGCTCATCCAAGCGAGATAACCGTAAGTTAAAAAGCCATTGCTTATAAAATCGGTTTGTATTACATTTAGAACATAAAAGAGATACAGAAAAAAGTGTTTAGCAAATAATTTCTTTAACTACAGGGCAGCAACTATTAAACAAAGCAGGTTTAAATGACAGAAAATTTGAAAAAATTCCATTCTTAGTGAAGAGAATTAGGAAAGCAAGACCTCAGATGGCTAAAAAAATTAAAAAATGATTAGTTAATTATTGGGCTGAACTGGTTCTCTCTGATGAGTCAAGTTTAACTTATTTCGAGCTAAAGAAAACAAGCAGATCTGACAACGAAAATATCACCGACTTAATGAAAATCGCACTTTTAAAACAGTGACTTATTCTCCGTACATTATGGTACGGAGCTGCATAACTTTTCAAACAGTCGGGCAAATTTTTATTCTCAAGGGATCAATTAACTCGAAATAAAACACAGTCTTTATAAAAGTGGTACCTGACCGACTATTTTGGAGGTATCTTAGACATTTCTGCAAACAGCATTTCTAGATGATAATGCACCTTACTACACGGCATCTGTGGTAAGTTTATTCACTTCAAATTGTCAAAATTTCCTATCCATTCCCATGAGGACCTATAATTCTGTAAGTAACCATACCTTTTTTCACTTTAAGTTAAATCCCACAGAAGATATAGTAGCATTTCTTCTTTACTAGACATAGAAATAGTCCTAATCGCGATCCGCTCGAAAAGGTTTCGCCTATTAAAAGGCGGGGGAGAGGGGAGAGGATTCGAAATTTGCAACCTACAACTCTGCCAGAACAAGAAAAAAATATTTGTGATATTTGGCACATTGAAATTTCTGAGATTTATATTAAAACACTGTATAATGCTATGTCATTGTGCATTAAAGCTGTAATTCCATATAAAGGTGGAATTAACCCAATGCAGAATACATATTTTTAATAAAAAATTGCTTAGATCTAACAAATAAATTGTTTTATTTCATATATTAAAATTGAACTTGTTTATTTCATATAATAAATAATAATAGAATACAAACTGTATGGTTATTGCATTATGTTTAAAATGAAAGTTTTATGCAGATTCTTATAAAGTATTTCGTAGAGTGTAATAAAGCGAATTATTATATCGAAAATGTTCATAGGTATCATTTCATCCCTTTGGTATTATGCAAACAAGGCAGTTTTATTTGTTTCAACCCTTAATTTTTAAGTTATTACAAATAAAAAAGGTATAAGTCCTTTTTTTCTGCAGTGCGACTTTTTTTTTTTTTTTTTTTTTTTTTTTTTTTGTCGCTTAGTGTATAAAGATGAGTTTACAAAATGATAAATTATTAAGATAATATTAAGGCAGTAATTATAGGGTTGACTAAATTAAAATCGCGCTAGAGCTTCCTAGTGGGCTATTGGCACTGGTTTGGAGTTCAACCCTAAAAGTGGTATGGATGTAGCAATTAAAATTTTGATACTTCGCAAAATGGATAGCCCTCTCACTTCTCTAACTCCCAGAAATATTAATTTTACGGAACGCGGAGGACAATGCAGCCACGGCAAAAAAAGCAAATACAGCAGTAAGTACTTACACAGATTGAAATATAAGGAATAATCGCGGGTCGTTATTCATAATTTGATCTAAATCGTAAATGTTTGTGAATAAAATACTGCACAAGCTTAAAATTTTATTACATATTTTCAGAATGCTTGATATTACTAAACGAAGAATTATAAATTTTATTCAGTTTGTGTTCATTTAATTTCTATACGAGTTTGCTCTGTATGAAATATTTTTCGACAAAATTTAATTGAGATAAGTAACTTTATATTTGTTCGTAAAAAAAGCGTACACATATACATGTATATATATATAAATTATATATTTACATTTTATTATGTTATATGTACATATATATATATATGTGTGTGTGTGTGTGATTATGATGATGATGATCTTGAAAAACATCTCGAAATATTTTCTTATTTCCAAATTTTAGATATTTGCAATAAATGTATACACCCCCCAATTATTGCACATAAGTGGACGAAATTAATATTACATATATGTAGTTTAATTTATAACATTTTTTGACTGTTTTTGCAGCAACATTATATATTCTGTAAATGAATAATTGTGTTTAAACATGTATCGATACAGTTTTGCACATTTGCTGATTAATATGTGATTTAAATATATAGATGCACATATTACACAGAGAATTATAATTTTTGTCACAAAGTGATATTTGACTGCTAATATAGTGCATACTTATTAATAGAAATGTCTCGATATCATTATTTATATAATGTATAACATTTGTACAGTACAAAAATTTATCACTTTTAAAGTTATGTTGGACTTTAAGTCAAACAAAGTTGGATAAAAGTTGGACTTTGTCAAACAAATCTTTGACAAAGAAAGTAAAAATATTTTTTCGAGAGATGTATTTGAATTTTCTTAATAAATCAAACCAATATATAAACAGATTTGAAACCTACGATTTTAAGTTCTGATTGTATTGAAAGAGAATCTTTTCTGTACAAAAATAGGACATATCAAATATACATGAGATTTGACAAGGGAAAAAAATGAACATTGATCAAAAAAGGTTCTTTCGTTTTTATTGATTTTCAATAGAGAAGTAAGTCTATATTGCTTGATATTGGAAATCGGCATGAAAAAATATGGGGTAAAGATATATTCTTGTTTTTATGCGGATGCAATCTCTCAATCGGATACAATTGTTTTTCAGGTATTGAAATTACCTGATAATGACATTAGAATTTATTACACATATTTAACAAATATATGTACAGTCGGTAACAAAAGTATCCGAACACTAGCGAAAATTCCTATGTAAAAGAAGTACACTTCATACGGTTTTGTTAAGTAAATCCTTGTCGAATCCTGTCCTTAGTCAATGCAAGAACATGATTCGATAAGGATTTCTTTAACAAAACCTTATGAAGTGTAACTTTTTTACATAGGAATTTTTGCTTGTGTTCGGACACTTTTGTTACCGACTGTATGTGTATGTATATATATATATATATATATATATATATATATATATATTGCTTATACAATACATATAATCCATTAACAGACTTGGTCAGTAATTTTTATTTAATTAGTTAAAAATTAATTATTTATGCTTAAAAATATGTGTTATGTTGTTCAACAAGAATAAATATTCATGATACATTTGGCAGCAAAATTGCTGAAGCACTAGCACTAATTCCTACTAAAAAGGTGCGCACCTAATACTGTTTTGTTAAGTAAATATTTATCGAATCATGATCTTAGTCTTATATTGTTTATAGAAAAGTAAGCTGATTATAAAAATTAGCTGTCAAACTAAAACACACACACATATATATATGAAAAATGTCGATGTGCTATCTATAATATGAATTTTTTCTCGTGTTTTTTTTTTTTTTTTTTTTTTTTTAACTATTCTATTTATTGTAAAGAATCCTATAAAAATACGATAAAAAATACTATATGGCAATAGTGGTAGCTTATATAGCAAAATTGCATCTTACTGATATTTTTTTTTTGTGCACTACGGAATTAACCATTTGTAAATGATTAATACCATTAGTTTCTCTTTCTCGAGGGCTTACATAGAGTCGAAAAAGGCGAAACAATTAAAGAAAAGGAAGTTCATGCAAACTAGGAATTTATGGCTAACAATCAAACAGTCATTGTTACGAATAAACAGATAATCTCGTAAACTAAGATTTAAAAAACAAATAGCCAAATGATATAATAGTGTACGTAAAAATTTGCATTTAAAATAATGTGAAATAAGACAAAAAATATATTTATAGACAAAAAATTCTGCGCTATAATTTTGCAAGAAAGTAAATTTTGACGTTTTCCCTTGCAGTATTTTCTTTTGTTAATTTATGATTTTTTTTTTTTTTTTTTTTTTTTTTTTTTTTTTTTTTAATTTCTTTCTTTTTTTCTTTTTTTTTTTTTTTCTTAATAATTTTTCTATGTATAATTAGATATTAGGCACTTTTATTAAATAATATTATAAAATTATTCCTTTTTACACGATATAAAAGATATTACATTTTGAAGTTTAAGACTATAAATTGAGAAAAACGTAAGTCACAGCTCATATAATGATAATAAAACTTTATAAGCGTTATACTAAAAAAATATATGTGAGACAGTTAAATCTGCCAAAATCCACTTTCAAAATTTATAGGCATAGCTCATGAACAAAATGCAAAACCACTCTCCAATTTATCGCAGTTGTTTTTATTCATATTTTACGTAATATTTAAATAATTTTTCATCAAATGGCGCCCGATGATGGACAGCTTTAAAATACGGTTAACACGGAAAAACCACCATGCCTTTTAAACACCAGTTAGCTATTTATCTCTGTTATCCAAGCGACAACTGAAAACACATGACAGTCTTCCATGAGCATGTATTTATCGCTTTCGCTTATCTTAAAAATGTCGCCAAGTAAAAGCATTTTATAAAACAGTAGTTCGCTTTCACAGGGATTTACTGAGCGAAAAGAACGCGCTATAAATTAGTTTTTTGAAACAGCTACACGCAAAAAAAAATGTATTACACAGAGGAGTAGTTTCTTTTAGCATTCTAACAAATGATTAACATTCACCATTAAGTTCAAATTTAAGTTTTATTGTTTATTATAAACTGATTAATTAGAAGTTAAATACATTTTTGTAAAAGCGTATCAATTCCAAAACTATTGAGAGTATATACTAAAGAATTTTTTTAGATCTATGAATTCAAAAGTTAATTAATTGTATTAATTGTATACTACAATTAATTGTATGCAGTTTCTATATTAGTGTTAAAATAATAGTGAATGACCAATATGAGCTGAAATCTACAAAATTCAGTCATCCTTTTCCATGTTATAGATATATTTTAATATTTTAAAAAGTAATAATATATAAATAGTGATAAAATTTTTACCTCAATACTAATTTACATTAATATGCTATTAAATTTTATTCTCACGAATAATTTTGTAATAAGAGTAGTATTTCATAAATTATTAATTTGTCCTATGGTCAAAGTAAAATTGTAAGGAAATGAATGAAATATAATAAATATAATGTATTTCTCCTATCTGTATTTCTTCTTGTTTTATCACGATAAAATAATCTTATAACAATTATAATATAATCTTATTTTGTGCACATTTTTCTGCGTTTGAACGCCATTCTCCTTTTTCTTTGGTGATGTAAAGCCAACTGTTCGCGCTAGGGACCTAGGCTTGGGTGGAGTGCATTCCATGGGGAGGGGATTCAAAAAATTATTACGGTAAGATGATGATGGGGAATTAAGAAATGAATGATTAGTTTTTTATAATCGCTTAATTAGAAAATTTCATTTAAACAAATAACACTGCTCGGCATGAAAAATCGGTTTTGCAAATTCTTATGTAAAATGACCTCCTGAATCCGAATATGACGGCCATTTTCCCTATCACCCACCGTTTTGGGGGGACGTCCCCCTATTTTTACCATTTTTTCGGTAATTTGATGGCTTCGGTAATTTGATTTGATTTGATATGATTTAAAGTGGAGAAAAGAAATATTTTAACTGTTGAATATCTTCTGAGGATCTAAAGATGTGAAAATTTCTGCAACATGAACATTTGCAGCAAGGGGAAGATTTAAGGAGGGGGGGGGGATATGCCACTGAAATTATAAGTTACAGTCGGTAATAAAAGTGTCCGAACACTAGCAAAAATTCCTATATAAAAAAAGTACGCTTAATACGGTTTTGCTAAATAAATCCTTGTCTAATCCTGTTATTAGACTGACTAAGAACAGGATTCGACAAGGATTTATTTAACAAAACAGTATTAAGTGTACTTTTTTTATATAGGAATTTTCGCTAGTGTTTGGACACTTTTGTTACCGACTGTACATTTATTATATTTTAATAATCAATTATTATTATCACTTATTATGCATTTTTTTTATTTTTAAGAGTTAAAATTTTCCATTATTATTCATATTTATATTATTTATATTTTCCATTTTCCATTCTCCAAATCAAATTAATGACCATAAAGTTACCGAAGAGTGATGAAAATTGGAGGAGGAGGTGACGCCCCGAGAAAACGGTGAGTGATGGGCAAAATGAGGTCATATTCGGATTCAGGAGGTCATTTTACATATGAATCAGCAGAAATGGTATCAGGGTTCGATTTTTTTTTTTTTTTTTTTTTTTTTTTTTTTTTTATCAACGTAGTGTAATTAAACTACCACTTTCAAGATATAAAGAGTCGAAAATTATAGAAAAAATATCTAATTTTATGAATTATGATTTAAAACTGAGTTATATATGATTTAAAATTACTTATGCAAAATTTTGAATCAATCGGACGATAGGAAGTGGGTTAAAAATTTAAATGCAATTTGGAACAAGAGTTGACGGTCTCAGGCCCTTCCCCAAGTCTGTTACAGATTGGGCATGTATTGTCCTCGGAGTAATACATGTATGCAAAATTTCAGCGTAATCGGATGATAGGAAATGGGTGCAAAATTCAATTCTTAGATTTGATCCAGGCACATAAATAAATAAGCAACATACTCAGATAAAATAAAATCGTGCATTGAAGTTTTTAAAAAATATCGAAATAATGGAAGTGACTAATAATATTGTCTAAAAATTTTGAAATATTTAATACGAAAAATGAAAGATAGGAAAATAAAAGAAAATAAGCAAATTTGTGGTGTCATTTATTTATTTTTATTGTCATTTATATATGTATACTGGAAATATGTTTTATTAACAAAGAAATAGATAGTTACATTTCTAAAAAATAATAGACTATTAGTGTCACCAATAAACCAATAAAATGAATTGCAATTTTATTTGATTTTATCATCCTTTTAACAATTTATAACTTTTTTTTTTTTTTTTTTTTTTTTTTTTTACTTTAATGTGTCATTTGAAATACATATTACGAATATTTGAAACATGTTTCATTTTTATGCCGCATCTAATACTTCCAAAAATATATCGTTTAATAACACATTAATAGTTACGGTGTTTCTTCGTGAGAAATACATTTTCTCCTTTTCAATATGAAGAGTTGAATATAAAATAAAATAGAAGTTTTATCCTCTGTCTAGAGCAGAGATCAAGATGCTGAGACGGAGAGTTACGCAATGCATTGAGGAACGGAACATTTCTGCTGTCTGGATTTTTCCGATGCAAATTAATCATTTGTTTATCTTAAAGAAAAAGGATTTTCTTTATTACTTTTATAAAAATTGAAAATTTATTCTAGAGATTATTACTAAATGTTGTTTTAAGAGTAAATATTTTTGTTTCATTGCCTCTTAAGTGCATTTATTGCTTAATATAATCATATAAAAAGCATTAAAGAAAATAATGATATCGATTATAAAGAAAAAAATCCAGTTTATATGAGTTTTAAAATAATAATATCTTATATTTCATACAATCCTCTTAATAAATAAATAAATAAATAAATAAATAAATTTGCTGATAATAGCGGTGACTATTTTAAAAATGGAAATTTCTTGTGATAGCAAATTTCAAATTTTGATTTTATTAGAGAAGTCTCAAGAAAAATTTTACGAAATAATAATACCGTCAGATAGCTCATCACTAGACACCAGATTGAGTTTTAAATAACAATTTCGTAGAGTAAAAGTTCTGTGTGAATATATATATATATATTCGTTTTTCATTTTTGATTAATTTGTTGACAGATTTCAAATAAAACAGTCATTTAAATTGCATAAAGAAGCAAAACCAAAAATTATAAATAATAAAAAAAATCACACATATTTTACTTTTATTTAGCAATTTTACAAAATTCAGATCATTTTGCATTAGGTGTATATTGTACTTACTCAGATATTTTCAAATTCTTAATATACATATATATATATATATATATATATCAAATATTCCTTGGCATTTTTTTTTCATTTGGGGTAAAAAGAGCGTTGTTTTAAAATTTTATTTATTTATTTATTTATTTATTTATTTTTATTGCAACAACCTTTTATAAACAATAGATTAAAGAACTTCTCAGAATGAAATTGCAAAAGCAAAAATAAGAAAACAGTTATGCATTAAAAGTAAAATAATAATTAATGACATTCTTGCAATATAATTTGAAAAGAGTGCATAATTTCTTTATTCTTTTCCTTTCCTTTTTCAATAATTGTATCACTGACATGAAACATTAGATGGAGAGATGTTTAAAATGCAGAGCATAACATCCAAAGGCAAAAGGCATATATTATGGTAATAAGTTTTATACCTACGTTTTAGATTTAGAAACATGATAAACTGGAGGTGGTATTCCAGGCTCAGCACACAGGGAGAAAGCCTCCCTGTTAAAATACTCTCATAAGATATATATATAGGTCAAGGAGAGAAAGAGTTAAGAGATACTGAAAATATTGTGAGAAATGGCGTATCCAGAATACTATCACTGTTACTTTTGAGATTGTTCTATTTTTTATTATTTATATTGCCCGGAAGACATTCGTTGTCAGGTATTATTTCATACCGTATAATTAATGACTTTTTTCAGCTGAACGTTGTTCCTTTTAGTCATTTAAAAATATTGTGAAAAGTATTTTACCAATCAAATTTAACATCCTGGTTAAGAAATATAGAATTTTGTTACAAGATTATCATCATTATTTATCTATAACTAACAGCAAATTTGTTACGATACCATGGAAACAAAAGTAAATGCCTATGGGAAAATAGCATGCAGGTTTTTGATAGGTTGAAAAATTACTTTACTTTGAGAAATAATTACAAGAGACCTCTGAGCAAATTATAAGCTTAAAAAAAAAAAAAAAAAAAAAAAATGCGTGACTGTAACGAATATTATATATATTTATTCAATTTTTAATCTAATTAATAATTACGTTTATTATCTAATTGATAATACTCTTATAATATTTAGCTTAGCTAACTGTATGTATGTTATGTCAACTATATTCTTGTAAACTGAATTGTTAACTTTAAAGATTAATATTTGAAAATTTAATCAATTGTTTACTTGGATTAAATATAGCGGAGAATTTAATCACTAAGCATGTCATAAAATCATAAATAATGGGATTTTTCAGTGTTTCATGCATTTATATATTGACAATCAAAGAAAATTACATTTCTCGTCCTGAGTGTTATGGACCTAATTTCTAACATTAGCGTAAGTAATTTAAAAGGAATTTACCTATTAATTGATATACTGTAATTGAAAATCGTAGACAAGATGAGTACCAACATTTAAAATGAATTAAAATAACTTTTATTTTTGTGTTGTTGATATTATTATGTATCTATTCATTGGCAAATTTTATAACGTTCTTAAAATTTTCACTTTATATATATATATATATATATATTGTATATTTAAACTTAATGTTTTTTTATTCATATGTTCATTTGAATGTATGTGTACTAGTATTCTATTATTAGAATTGCACCCTTTTAAAACAAGAATATAAGTGAAAAATAAATATATAATTCTTTTAATATATGGGTGTCTTCAGGGAATGTCACATTCGTTACAAAAATGTAAAAAAAAAATAATTTTAGAAAATTAAATTATAGAATTTCTTTGCTATTGCTGTATAATTTAGAGTATAAAGTAAGACGCTAAGGTATCATACCGTTTATATTTGTTTTTGTAATATTAATATTAAAAATTTTGTGTCCAGCAAGCCATTTCATGTCTATCGAATCATCCACATAAAAATTACTTAAAAATAAATAGTTTTTTAATATTACTTTTTGAAAAGGAATCTTTACATATTTAAATAGAGAATGAAAATGGCGATATTGTTTCATTATTTTTCATTTTACAAGATCCAAAACTTAAAAAAAAATAAATAAAAAATAAAAAAAAAGACTTTGGAAAAATAATCTGAATAAGTAACTGAGCATGATAAAGAGGAATGTAACCTCTTCGCTCCAGAGATCCACATATGTGGACCTCTATTCTTTCCTTTATAAAATCTATACCATTTAACATTTTTATATTTTGACTAAACTAATAAAAAGCTGAATAAATTGGCTTTAAAAAGATACCAGTAATATGGCAGCATTAAATTAAATTTATTTCTGAAATATAATGTTATTTTGTTGACTTTCGTAAAACGACTCTAAAACAGTAGTCAACCACACGGTCGAAGAAAACTACGTAATTTTTATAATTGTTTATTAAGTACTTAGACGCCAGAATAAAAAGAAAACTAATATTGATTGATTTATTTAAGGGCATAAAATTTTTAATTGTGTTACAGTTAGGAAGATTTGTGTAACTTAATAATTTAGAGTTTAGTTGTTTAAAGCCATACATTTGTAAGGTACATTACTAACCCCCTAAATTATAAATGTAAGAAAATTATACTTTTCTGTAATGTACAATGTGAACGTATATGTCTAAAAGCCTTCAAGTGTAACTTATGTTGTTATTATAGTTTCGGGTCCGAAGAGGATGTATATATATATATTCCCTCCTAACTCGAAAATGAGTCGGAATTGTAAAAAAATGGCGAAACACTTATTCAATGAATTCGAGAAGGACCTCTTTTGGTGAAAAATGTTTGGGCCCAGGGTTGGGGGGGGGGGGGGTAGGAGGGGCACTAGGGAGGGCAACTTTAAAACATCAAATAGGAATGTATGTCTTGTGATATATCTCTGGAAACGTCTCTTCAAAACAATGAATTTGATATAAATAGTTTCGCCCTACCATGATTATTAAATGAGATACATGAGTTTTTAGACTTTTGAAATGTGGATTTTATGCTTATGTATTCCCTTTAATAATCATTGCCTGACAAAACTCTTTATATCAAATTCATTGTCTTGAAGATACGTTTCCAGGGATGTATCACAAGACATACTTTGCTTAAATATGATTGGGCCCGAACAAGAAGGTGGTGGGAGTGCCGTTAGGGTGAGCAACTTTAAAATTTTAAACATGAAAGTATGTCATGTGATGTATCCCTGGAAACGTCTCTTTAAGACAATGAATTTGATATAAAAAGTTTTGTACTGCAACGATTATTAAAGGAGATACATAAATATAAAATCCACATTTCAAAAGTCTAAAAACTCAAGTATCTCCTTTAATAATCATCGTGGGGCGAAACCATTTATATCAAATTCATTGGTTTGAAAAAACATTTCCAGGGATGTATCACAAGACTACCTCACCATTTGAAATTTTAAAGTTTCCCTCCCTAGCGGCCTCCCCTAGCCCCCCGGCCCAAACTTTTTTCACCAAAAGAGGTCCCTCTCAAATTCATTGAACACGTGTTTCGCCATTTTTCATAATCTCAACTCATTTTCGAGGGGACTTTTGGAACACCCTGTATGTATATATATCTATATATATATATATAAACTCCTCTTCATCTACGCATTAATCAGCATCGATCAGATTCTAAAAACCTTTCAGCTGCATCTTCTAAGTCAACTATAGAATTACAACACTTTAAATCACATAATTTTAATTCATGTACCATAGAGATTGTAAAAATTCAGAAAAATAAAAGTGAGCGTCTATTTCTTGAATCAAAATTTATGCAATACTATAATACAATTTATCCATATGGCCTAAATTCCGAATACTTTAGTAAAACTATTAAAGCATTTTCTAACATCAACCCTCTACATGATTATTCGACTATTTATGCACAACTTAATCACAAAATTAACAATAAAACTTCTAGAACTAAACGAGGTAGTAAAAAAACAGATTTAATCTTTTCTAAAAGTGCCATTATTAAACTCATTTCAGATCTACAGACTAATTACTTATCTAACTATAACTGGTTCATTATTCGAAAATTTATTTTTGCAATTAAAAAGAAATACTTAGTAAACTTTCTGAATGTCTTTCAAAGCCAATCCTATAATAAACATTTTTCAGACATTTTTTATGATATTATAATGTACAAAATCAAACAATTTAATTTAAAACTTAATAAAAAGCCCAACAAATTTAAAACAAATACTCAATTAATTGTGAATTTTACAAATCAAATATTGAACAGTATTAACATTACGTCTATCATTAATGACAAAGAATGTTTGTTTCCGATTAAAGATTTAAATCTATCTCGTACCTTCAAATATCCTCTTCCTCTTGGCAGAAAGATATTCAATTATAATTCTGTATCTAAGTCTACCTCTTTTACTAACACTGTAACCTGTAAATGCAATGATCCTTCTTTCTCAAAATTTATTGACAGAGACCATGGACACATTATCACGGGTAATCTCAATATTATTGATAATTATCAATTAAAAAAATTCATGAAATTTGGCACCAAATTTAGACTTCCAGTTAAAACTAGCATTCCACAAATCTTTCAACAGTTTTCTTATGACCTAGATTTATTTATTTATAAAATATCTATTACTCATAATAAACCAATTGCCTACTTCACTCAATGGAAAGTTTTAGTGTTACAAAAAATCAAAAATGCATTATTTATCAATTCTTCAAATCTGGTGTTATTTAAAAAATCTGTACTTCTTAACTCAATCAAATCACTACAGGATGACTTTGTGATCACTTATGTTGACAAATCACCTAATAATTATGCCATTATTTGTAAATCCTACTATCTCTCTATTTTAAACTCATCAATCAATAATAGTAACATCTTCAGTTTAACTAATAATAACCTTATTATTAATAACCGAAAAATACATAATTACTATAAACTACTTCAACTTCCCTTCAATAACTTTAATTATCCTTATATAGTTCTCATACCTAAGTTTCACAAATCTCCAATTAAATTTCGCACTGTCACTGTTGGGTGTAACACTTATAACAACAATGCTAATAAAGCTCTACTGGATATTCTAAAACAAATTTACAAATGTACTTGCAAAGTTGATAATTTACACTGTCTTAAAAATAGCTTTCAATTAATTCATTACATAAAATCGCTCGATTCAATAGACAATATTATGACTTTTGACTTTCAAGATCTTTTCAATAATATTGAGTTATCAGATCTTAGTAATATCATTTACAGTCTTTTTCAAGAATATAAAGCTCAAATTAATCTTCCTTACAATTTTAAAGCAGAAAAATTTAAAACTCTTCTTAACTTTGTTATCCATAATAATTATATCTTCCACAACAACGCTATCTATTTGCAACAATTAGGCATCCCACAAGGAGGTTGTAGCTCCAGTAGTTTGGCAGATCTCTATCTTTATTATTATGAAAAGCAAATTTGCAATGATGATGTTCGATTTTATCGTTACATCGATGATATTATTGTATTTTATCTCAACAAGAACTCACAAAATGGCTTTTCCTTCAATTATCCACCTAATTTAAAGCTAACTCAAAATACTCTGACTAATCAATCAATTAACTTTTTAGATCTAAAAATAATCATCGATGGTAATAAACTTTACACAGATATCTATGACAAACGGCAAGATTTTTGTTTTAATGTCAACTTATTTACACACTTTAATTCATGTCTGCATCTTTCGGTATTTAGAAACATCATCATTAACCATTTATTTCGAATTAATAATTTATGCTCTGCAAAGTTTAAAAACAAGAATATTAATAAACTGATCACAGCCACTGCTAAAATGGGTTTTCCTAAAAACTTTGTATTTTCTATTTTATATCCTTAACCATGTCTCTGTTAGTACAAAAAAAAAAAAAAAAAAAAAAAAAAAAAGCTGTGTACACTCTTGTGTATATCAACAAAAAAATTATAAAATAATAAAAGACAATAAAAAAGGTGGCGGTTGGGTGGGCAGATGTTTGATTACGGAGGTGGGGTGGTGTTGTAAGGCTGGATGGTTGGGTGGGTTTGTGAAATTAAATTAAAAAAAAAAAAAAAAAAAAAAAGTAGAAGGCTTGTTGCATTTGCTTTGTATTACTATGCAAACTTTCATTTTCCAATAAAATTTCAGATTTTTCCTTTTTGAGTTGTCAACTATATTTAATGTTCTAATTATACTGTTAAACACAATGTGATCAATCGGTGAATTTCATTGTGGCTTCGTGGCTTCATTGTTGTTCATCTGCTTTGAAATTTTGCATTTTTAAATCCATATGGTTCCTGTTCTGGTTGTGGCAGGCTGGGGGAGTGTTGCCGGCGTAAAAACTAGTGTAACCCCACAGGCAAGTCACAAGTCTTGCCGCCTGCCTCCTTCTTCCTATCTTGTGTTTCTTGGGTTGTTTTTTCATCAATTTTGATAAGTTTATGGTTTTAAGTTAAGATTTGTTGTTTTACTTTATTGATTCGTTTGTTTTTGCAGACTGTTAATTAATAGATCTGGTTTCTTTACATTAATGTATTTCATCCACTGATGATTTTTTTTTTTTTTTTTTTTATCTTATTGGTCATTGGTGTTTCAGTGATCTTGTATCTGTTGCTTGGCTTCTAATATGCTTAATAGATCATCTTTATTATATATATATATATATATATAACATGAACGCTCTTTATTTGTTCTGTAAAAAAAATAATTTCTTGTCTAAAAAGGCGATCCCCCCCCCCCCCCCAACTTTTATGGTACATTTAAGGTTTTTAAACCGAATAAATGTTGCTTTAAATAGACTAGGTTATTGTTTAGTGATGTCATCGGTCAAAAGTACAAACCTTAATTGTTTTTGAATAGATTTTAAATTCTGTATTTAGAAGAAAAAACACATTCTCAAAACATTAATCAGAATTTGATTCTTTTTGAGGTTGTTTCCTTTTACGGTTAATGAATTTCCAGAAACGTGGAAGAATTGAGGGAACACCAGTATTAATTCCCAGCTAAGCTATGCTGATGTGAGTCAATGACACCGAATGTATATTAGGGTTCAAATATATTAGTCATATTGGTGGCAAACAATGTGTTTATGTAAATATAGGTTATTTATTTTAGTTCTTTATTAGTTCATTTTGGTTCTTGTGGATTTCGTTCGCATTTCATTTTCTGTTTTCCTACATTCTACTATTTTTTACTATATATATATATATATATATATATATATATATATTTAAACTTAAAAACTTTTTCACACACCATAAAATTAATGACATCACTACCGGTTTCGAAAGGACGTGTCCTTTCTTCTTCTTTTCATATCATCATCATCATCATCAATTTCAGCCTTTATCAATCCACTGCAGGATGAAGGACTAGGTGATACCAAGCTACCCTGTTTTCTGTAATTCTTCTCCTGCTAGTCCAAACTTCACAATTTCATTTCTCCAACGACACAGTGATCTCTTTCTCGGTCTTTTCTTATCTCTTGGTATACAAAAAGAAACTTTGGTGGCCCATCTATCATCGTTTCTTCTCGCAAGGTGCCCAGCCAACTCCATTTCAATTTCTTGATTCTACAAGTTAAAATGGTCTCAGTAACTTTGGCTCGTTTCCTAATCCAAGTATTTCGCTTTCTGTGTCTTCGGGTGAATCCTAACATGCATCTCTCCATGATTCTGTGGGTTGTTTGTATAGCTTTACATGTTGACGTCCAACTTTCTGCAGCCTAAGTTAAAACAAGCAAAATGCACTGATCAAAAACTTTTTTTTTTTTCAAACAAATTGGGAGGTCGCTTTTGAATATAGCGCTATTTCTTCCGAATGTTCTCCATGCAAGTTTAACTCTGTTGTTAATTTCTTCCATGATGATCCCGTTCATCGTAAGGACTTGTCCCAGATAAGTATAACTGCATACCGTTTCTAATTTATCCATATCAACAGTGATCTTCAGTGGAGAAACAAAGGAATTTGACATTGTATATATAGATATTTACTTCTATGATGATTTTTCTAAATGTTTAAATTACTGCATCTCGGTGGGATAGTAAAAAATATATTGTATCTAAATTAAAAATTAAAAAAAAAAAAAGAAAAAAAAAAAAAAAAGAAAAGAAAACGTTCGGCTTGTAAATTTGATCTATTTTAAATAGATCATTGCAAGAAAATAAAACATTAAATCGCATTTAAAGAAAAAAAAAAAAAAAAAAAAAAAAACTTAATTATGTAGATAAAATATGAAGTACTAAATGTTTTTCAACTAAAAAGTAATTTTAAAATGTATTTCTTTTAAAATATTTAAAAAATTTTAATTCATTGAAGTATGAAAATTTGAAAATAATTACTTATTTATTTCATATACAACAGCAACTTAAAAACTATACAATGGAAACGAGCAAATAACTAATAGAAAATATTATGCAAATTTTTGCAAAAATTAAAGTTACGTAATTACAGGATATCATATTTAGAATACAATGATACCGATTAATTAATGAAGGAATGCAGGAAGGAAGGATTGATATCTATGAATTATACTGCACTCGTTCTACACATA
Source organism: Salticus scenicus (assembly GCA_963930645.1). NCBI lineage: Eukaryota > Metazoa > Arthropoda > Arachnida > Araneae > Salticidae > Salticus > Salticus scenicus. The sequence goes on from OZ005657.1 coordinate 210,309,296, forward strand.
GGAAATAATAAAATGATAAATATATATATAATTTAAAATATATATATTTATTTACACTGACGTAGAGATTTTGTGAAATGGTTGAAACCAAAAATTTTGATTTATTTTTAAAAAGTGAATGGGGGGGGGGGGGAAGTAATGTAGAAGAGTTTATTGCATTTAAAAATTATGCCATAAGTCATAGGAAAATGCATTTTGTTGTTAAAAATGGAAAAGTTTATGAATACATAATTCACAAGATTAAAATTATATACAATAAAAAAACAATCTAAACAATCAATTAGTATTAAAAATATATACTGAAATATTTGAACAGGTTTCAAAAGGAAATAATAATATTATCTTATACGAATACATTAGACACCGAACAGCATTCGCTAAAGAAAAAATTACTTTTTTAATTTAATCATAATTTTACTATATTCGTGACTGTTAAGTTATTATATAAACACCACTTATAAGAATTTTCAAACTGAAAATTATAATTATGTATAATATTATAATTATATATAATTTACTGTTTTCTGACATATATAAGCAATATTAAACAAAAATGTTGTCGACAATAATAATAATTATAACAATAATAATAAAATAATAATAATAATTTCATTATAGCGATCAAACACCAGGAAAGAAAGTTTGAATTAAGCAATAAATAATTACATATGGAAGTGAAGCCTTACACGAAGCAAATGATATTGAACAAGTTAATATGAGTTGCAGGAAGTTCATTACTTTTTCGTAAAATTTGGATCAAGATAAAAATATATAAAAAAAAATATATATATTCAATATTAAAATTATTGTATTCTTGTCTCTTATTTCTTGTTTCTTTCTTTCTTTCATTTTTTTTTTCTTTTTCAGTTTCTCGTTGCTTTTCTCCCTCTATCAATAAACTTCCATTTAAGATACAGATATATACATATAGATATGTATACAAATTATAAACATTATAAATAATTTTTAAAGAAAAACTTGCTTTTACGATCTCGGATTTTGCCGAATTTTACTATCCGTGTTTTATTAAATATTTTACACGGATTTCTTGCAATTTATGTAAGACAGTGTATATACATTAAATATTCCTGCATAAACTATTCTCCTCTATTTACATCGTCGTTCTATGATATCTACTAAAATTTTGAAATAGAAAATTACTATATAGATATATAGAAAGAAAAAAATTTTTATACTGACAAAGAGACTCTTTACCCTAAGGTAGAGAAAGGCCGTTTTCATACTCTCTATGTGTATATTTACATGCGTCTATTGCAATATTATTATTTTATTTAACAGAAATATTAATGCATATAAATACAGGAACATATAATAAATATACGTTTCTCTAGGCAAATTCAAAAATTAACATGCCAAATAATTTTTTATTAATCATAATATATAGAGAGAAAAGAAAAAAAGAAAAATATGCAAATTAACCACATGGCTTAAAAGATAAATTTATTTAGATGAACATTTTTCACCACTTAATAATTATTAAACGTAAGTTAGCAGAAATGCTTTTATTAAAAATATCTCGCATACAATATAAAACTTTTTTGTAGCTTTCCATATTTTTATGGTAATATATATATATATATATATTATTATTATTATTTCTCTTTTCCTTCTCACAAAAACGGAAAATTTTTCAAACATATAAAATAAATTACGGAATTGTATTTTTCTATTGCAACAAAATCATCGTATTGACCTTTGTTTCCAATTTTGTTTAAGAATATTTTCCAAATCAAAAAAAAAAAAAAAAATTCGAAGTTATGCTTGAAAGGGCTATGCAATAATAATAGAGTGAAAAATAATTCACCTATGTCGTAGTATTTTAGAAAAATATATGCATCAATTAAAATCTGTTAATTATACTTTAAACACATATTTCAAGACCATGCGGCAAATAAAAACACGAACACATGGTTTCCATTTAAAGCCGTTCGTTCCGTGCTGCCTCAACAATTTTTAGATGAAAGATTTTCTCCAAACTTTCATCTAATTTACAATTTTCTTAAGCTTTTCAATTTTTCGTCATAAAAAGTTTATTAAGATTTACATTTCATAAGTAAAAGTACTTTTCAGTTAAAAGTTTTCAAAACTTATTTTAATTAAATTCAAAACTTTGTTCCGTATGTTTGAAAACTACCGGCTTAGAATAAAATTAAAGTAAAAATATTCTACTCACGGTTTCAAAAGATTCTTCATCCCAAATATCCTTAAAATCATTCTCGTCAATGCAGTAGTTGACGGGTTCCAAAATATCCATTGTCCTGTGTCGAAGCCGGGTCGTAAGTCCAAAAAACAATGTTTACTATTAAACTTGAGAGATGATCCTCTTTTCAGTCTTGCGTTCAACTTCAGCTGGGATGAGCCTACAGTATGCGGCACCACGTGAAGATTCAACAAGCGAGGTTTCCAGTTGATATGAAAGTTGCGCCAAATCTTAATCTCTTGGCGCTATTCAACAGGTGTTTGGCGAAGCGCGGACGGGAAGTATTCTTTTAAACAGACTTCTGAGATATACCGTTAGTTTTCAGAGAGTTTCCTGAAAGATAAGTAGAAAATTAAGACGTTCCTCCGGAAAATCTCTTTTCAACGTGGACTAAGTTTTAAATAAAATACTAAATCGTAAAATAAATGTTTACATACGGTGCATTTCGAAAATTTTTAGGCAGAAATTCAAGTTTCATGGTTACACTATCTCCTTTAAAAGGCCCCAGAATTCAGCCTTCCGATAAGATCGCTATGTCTTTTTTCTCAGAAAAAAAGAAAACAAAACTGTATGTACAAAAGATATATTTCAACTTTAGCCTTAATTAATAAAATAAAATAAATAAAATAAAAATGCAATCAGTAAAAGCAGTAGAAGCTCAATTTTATGCCCCTGGAATACACGTTTTTCCTGAAATACATGTTTTTCACGCATTTCACGCTTAAGTATGTTATGCATTAAATTTTTTCGTACTGAGATATGTACTATGTAGCTTTTTCTGCACTTAAAAAGGGAAATTAAAACATGAACACCATATTATCATCTTTTCATTTATATTCCTTCTTAATGAATAATCCAAATAATAAAAGTATACAATACTTAACACTTCATTAGGGGCATTGGTTGAATATTGTATGCAAAAATAAGTGAATTTCAATGTACCTGTAAGCATATAGCCAAAAACAAAATTACAGATATCTGTGCCTTATTCACTTGTACAGAACAAAACCAATTGAACAACTATTCAAAAGATATTTAATCAAATAATTAATATAAAGGTAAATAAAACGTAGAAGAATATCACTACTTACTTACAGGAGAATGAAAGATCATTATATATACAGAGAGAGTATATGAGAGAGGAAGTATGATATAGGAAATATAAAATCATAACATAAATGCAAACTAATTTTTTTTATCAACACCTTCACTTTCTTTACTTTTATTTTCCTCGTCCGATTCTAACGTTAATTTCGGTTTTTATGAAGCTACATATTAAAATAAAACTTAAAATAAAAGCAAATAAAAACACTTATCGGAATTTTCTACGATTACACTGCTCTGCAAAAGAAATTTTTTTTCAAGCCCTGATACCATTCTTGTTGATTCTTAAGTAAAATGACATCCTGAATATAACTCCGAATATAACTACCATTTTGTCCAGTCACCCACCGTTTTCTCGGTACACCATCCGGTCCCAAAATTTTTATCACTGTTCGGTAATTTTATGGCCATGAATTTGATTTGGAGGATGAAAAAGAAATAGTTTAACACTTAAAAAAAAAAAAAATGTAATGTTTAATAAATAACATTAATGATAGATTAAAGAATATAAGAAATGTAATACATAATTTCAGTGCCAAATCCCCCCTACATTTTCCCCCATTGCTGCAAATGTTGATGCTTTGGAATTTCCCAACTCTGTAGCTCCTCAGACGATACTTATCAGTTAAAATAATCACCCCCCCCCCCCCCCCCAATAAAAATCAAATTTATAGCCATAAAAATTACCGAAAAGTGATAAAAAAAAAAAAAAGGGGCTGTCCCTAAAAAACGGTTGGTGATAGCAAAATGGACGTCATATGTTGACAGCAATTTTTATGCCGAGCAGTGTTATTTGAAAATTATTACTAATATAAATATAATGGACAAATATAAATGATGCAATCCATATTTCTTTTTATAAGTAAGTAACTGTATTACTAATTTATTTAAGTTTTATACGAATGTAACATGCATTTCAATCTAACATACTCTATAACAACCAAATTAAGACTAATATTAAGTATTCACTCTCTCTCTCTCTCATTTCTTTTCTTTTTTTTTTTTTTTTTTTTTTTTACAAATAAAAAGAACTTTGTAAGTTTCAATTAAATTATTATCTAAATAAAAATATCTCAAAGTTTAAGCGAAATATTTGAAATTTTTGTCTTACAGAGAGATTGCCATTTTATTTACTATTTATTATAAGGCTTTAGCGATCAAATGTTCGAATGCGAAGTGACCTTTGATCAATTTCGGACACAAGAAACTGATTACTTCTAACGTAGTGCCAATAAACTGCTAGAAGCTACAAGAAATAGATCTATGATTCAGAAAAAAGAATTAAGGATGTTTATTCTTGTACTATTTGGTAGAACGAGAAAAGCTTCAGTGAAATAGTCTAAGCTAAATTAAACTCATATCATTGTTGGGAATTTTGCCGAAACAAAATCATGTGAGAATCGGCATTTTATATGTTTAAAACTAAGAAATTCTCGAAATGTTATCATCATTATTATATTATTTAGAAAAAAGATTTTTTTTATTGTAAAATATCCAAACGATTACAATCATCTAATAAAATTAGAATTTAAATAAAACGCGCCCAAACCCAAGAAAAAAAAAGGGGGGGGGGGGAACGTACTGAAACACCGGTGATAAATTGTGATATTAAAAATAACCTTAACGGGAATCCCCATCAGTAACAAAAACTTCGAATAATTGTTTCGGATCGAAGTAATGAAGCGCGACCCTTCATCAAAAAATAGCACAAAAATGTAGGCACGAGGTCAGCATGAAAGCACTAACACATCCACGTACCAACACCAATATTGTTGCTCTCGTGCTTTTTTTTCCCCCTTTGTTGAAAGGTTGTGCATAATTATTTCGATCCGAAACAATTTTTTTGTGATTCTTTTTTATTTATTGTATTTGTTTCCAAAACTTTTGTTCATTATTCAACACCAGTTTTAAGAACATTTCACTGCAATCTTCTGACTAACACTCTGTCCTCGATGAATTCCAGCTGTTATTTAATTTCGCACATTTTTTCAGTCATACATTTTTAAAATCTGGAAACTGTTATAGTTTAAAATTTCTCCATAAAAATGAACGGAATAGTTTTTATGTTGAGATAATGATAATTAGAACATGTAGGCAATTTTTGATAAAAGTTGTGTTTGTTCAAGTATGACCACATTTCATTGATTTTTGCACATGAGGAATTCGTATTATTAATAAAAAATTTCACAATTAAGTATGTTTTCTTTTAATTAAATACAGTGAGTTCAATAACACGGATCTAAAAAACCTAAGAATTTTATTTATTTATTTATTTAAATTTTTTGAAAACTCCGGCATTCGATCAAAAAAAATATTTGACCTTTTGGTCAGTTGTGCTCTACACTCTAGCTATGATTCATACAAAACTAATATTTATTCTGTTTACATTTTTATTTCATTTTGAGATTCCGTTGCTTATAATGAGTTATCAAGCCTAAATAAACTATTATGTTTTTCTTTGAAAAAAAAAACTTTATTTTGTTGTAAAGTCTGAAGGTTACACCTATAACTTAATGAAATGCATTTCCCTCCAACTTAGTTCTCTGTGTAACAACATAAATTGGGTCAGAAGACAATAATCAATTTACTTACATTTTGAAAGAGCCGAACAAATGCTAAACTCATTTTGAACTTTTTTTTTTTTTTTTTTTTTTTTTTGTAAATAAAATATAAGAAGTAAATAATTTTTTATAATGATATTTTTTTTACTTTTCACCCTTCATTATAACATACAGTTTATATATTACTTATCCGTATTTTAACTTTTTTTCTTTTTTGCTTAAATTTTGATCCCGAATTTATACTCAATATAGATTTTTAATTTTAATTATTAATTATTATTTTTTGAATATTGATGACATGTATTAATGACATTCTTTCAGATCTCGTTAATTTTATAGTTAAATCGGGATTACATTTTAAGCAGATAAAGTTATATAGGAAACCGACACAAAATTTTGCAGATTATCCAAATAATACAATTTCAATTGGTAAATATTTGGTTATTATGTGTTAATTAGCCATTGTTTCCTGCGACCTAATAGTGGTTGTCCAGACGCGAAGTTAACCAAAAGAGAACCCGTACAGGGCATAGCTACTCTTTTCTCCGCTTGATGGGGGCCACGGTAGCCCAGTCGGTAGAGCGCCGGCCTCGTAATTGGAAGATTGCGAGTTCGGTACTCGAGCCGGCCAAAGACTGTCGTGTACACTAATGGTGGGTGGTGCACGTAAAATCTGTCGTGGCAGCAATGTCCTCCATGTTCCCATCAAAAATTATACCTCTAGGGGTCACCGAAGCGGGAGAGCCATCCCTTCCGTGGAGGATCAAAATTGTGATGGCATGTCTCCGGACCACCTCTAGGGGTGCGTCCCAGACCGTCGCCAATTGCCCATTTGCGCAGCACTAGTGTGACGTAAAACCCAACCATCCAACCATCCGCTTGATGGGAGGATTACATGTCCTTGTTTGACTTATGACTACATTATAAAACTGCAAGTAATGATTAACTTATCGAATTATTTTTATTAAAATTATTTATATTATGCGAGAAATGTATGTCATAAAAATATGTTATATATATAAATATATATAAATATATATATATATATATATATATATATATATATATATATATATATATATATATATATATATATTAATATTAATATTTATATTAATTGAAAAAGGACAAAGTAACAATCAATATCAAGCGGGGGAAAAAAAGTGTTATGAAAATCATATATAAAATTTTACTTTTTTTTTTGTTTGCTTGCTTGCTTGTTTGCTTTTTCTTGATTTAAATTGAATTACCTCAATCGTAGCTCCATTTTCTTATTTCAATTAAGAGTATTTGTATATTCATTTACTGCTTAAAATGCAATACTGATGTTAAAGATTGTTAAAAAATATGAATTGGGGCGTATAGTGATAAAAAAAAAAGAAGAATCATATAAAAAATTAGAACGATTTTTTTTTTTTTTTTTTTTTTTTTTAAAGAGAAATAGTACTAAATTCTTTCTCATAAAATAAATAAAGAAATAAATAGTATCATATCTTTAAAGTAATGGTGGACTTATATAAATCTTTTTTTTTTTTTTCTAAATAAGGGAGGCATACAATTATAACAATCGCAGCTATTGTAGATCACAAGTCGGATCGTACACTCCGCAGCAAAAGTATCCGAGCACTAGCAATAATCCCTGTCTAAAAAAAGTACACTTAATACTGCTTTGTTAAATAAATCCTTGTCGAATCATGTTCTTAGACAGACTAAGCACATGACTCAACAAGGATTTATTTAACAAAGCAGTATTAAGTGTACATTTTTAAGACGTGGATTATTGCTAGTGCTCGGATATTTTTGTTGCGGAGTGTACGATCCGACTTGTGATCTACGATAGCTGCGATTGTTACAATAGTATGTCTCCCTACTGTCTTAGAATTGTAAAAACTTTCGTATTGAAACATAACAATATAGTGTATATTAAAATTTCTCGAAAACTATTTAAATTTCATAAAAAAATTTAAGTAAAAAAAAAAAAAAAAAGAAAAAATTTAACATTGGAAGCTTTTTATTGTGAAGCCCTAAAAAGAATAAAATAAAAATTTATTGTGGGAAAGACATTTTATAATGAAATGAAGGTTTTAACACTAAGAAAAGTTTACAGAAAAATATAGATATTTCACTTTTACAAGAGATGATAATTTTTAAATACTCAAAATATTTTAAAACCTATTCGAGACCAATATTCTTAGTTGTTAGTTTTTTTGTATAATTATTCATTGAGCCATAAATTTCAAAGGTCTCCAAAGCTTTTTAAAATATTTTGAATATTTAAAAATTTTCATATCTTGCGAAAGTGAAATATATTTTTCTCTAAAATTTTCTTAGTGTTAAAACTTCGATTTCTTTATAAAATGTCTTTGCCACAATAAATTTTTATTTTATGCTTTTTAAGGCTTCACAATGAAAAGCTTCTAACGTTAAAAAAATGTTTTTTTACTTAAATTTTTATTTTCTGCTTTTTAGTTATAAAACAAGCTTCTTAAAAAAAATAATCAATTTTTTTTAGGATACTGAGTAGACAACTAAAGATTTTCTTTTATCAATTGACATCTTTTCTTTTAATTATCGGTAAAAAAAATAGCGAATCGACCTTCGAGGATCGAACCTACGACTATCGCATTATCTGCATTACGCTCTAACCAAAAGTTAAAGAACAGTCAAGAAAAATAATAGAACATGCTAGAAAAATCTAACAAATGAAAAAAAAAATTGTTTTTGAATGCTTTCCTAAACATTTAAAAAATTTCATCTCTTTCAAAATTGAAATATCTGTATCTTTCTTTAAAATTTTCTTATTGTTGAAACTTTTATTTATTTATTTTTTTTATAGCATGTCTTGGCAAGAATAAAGTTTTATTTTATGCTTTTTAGTGCTCCACAAAAAAAAAAAAAAAAAAAAAAAAAAAAACTCCCAGCATTTCTTTTTTTTTTTTTTTTTTTTTTTTTTTTTTCTTTTTACTTAAGTTTTGTTTTGTTCTTTTTAGTTACTAAAAAAGAGCTTCTTAAAAAAACTAATTAAAATTTCTTAGGTTGTTGTGTAGACCACGAATGGTTTTCTTTTAACAAATGACATTTTTTTCAATTAATTATCTGCAAAAAAGCAACACGCCAGCCTTCGAGGACCGAACTCACCACCGCCGTGGTCTCAACATAACATTCTAACCAACTGAGCCAACTACTGACGCACGAATTTGCTTAAAGCCTCTAAAAAATGTATTTATTTATTTATTTATTTATTTTTACTTAAATTTTTATTTTGTGCTTTTTAGTAACTAGATAAAAAGCTGTTTAAGAAATTTTTCTAAAATTATTAGGATACTGTGTACACAACAAAATATTTTTTTTTTTATCAATTGGCACCTTTTCTATTAAATATTCGCAAAAACTAACACCTCAGCCCGGCAAGGATTGAACACACGACTCTCGCGTTATCAACATGACGCTCTAAACAACTGACAAGGGAAGTATGAATCAGTAAAATTGCTATTGAAACCAAACCAAGATTAAATTAAAGAGCATGGTCGAAAACATAGGGTACAGTAGAAAATTGCTGCAACAACCTCCATGGGGGCGACATATGACCCTCTATTAGTTTTAGTTATTTCTATAAAAGCCAACAAAACGCATATCGTAATAAGAACAAATGGTGCTGTGGTAACGTGCTTATCTTCTGATGCGGAGGTCCTCGGATTGAGTCCTCGCAAAGGCGGTTTGTATTTTAATTTTTTATTTCAAATAAAATATTTATTTTTTACATTTTTAATTAAATTAAATCATTATTTTAAGAGAAAATATTAATTATATTAAGAAGATTTTTTTTTTCAGTATTCTAGTTAATAAAGTATTGACCATGAATTTATGAAATATATATTTTTATTTTTTTCTATTTATAAAATAGAAAATAATTTCTAAAGCTACGAATATAGTTTCTAATTTATAACAGTTATGATTAAAAGTAGAAAAATCATGAAACCATAAGTATTTTTCACAATTAGAACAAGAAATACAAAAAGATTGATCACGATTATTTGAATTACAATTTTATTCACCTTCAATTATCGTTCATCACGAACATTTTGTTAAATATTTGGCTTTCCGTCGAGATTACTAGATTTGTAAAATCCATATTTACCCAGATTTTGAATTTTTTGAGATGTAAACTAATTATAAATTAGTAAAATCATTTTGAGAAAATTTGTCATCGTGTTCAATATTATTATCAGTTCTTCCGATACCACTAAATTTGACAGTGTTTTAATGCAACATTTGAAATAAAAGTTAAATGCGACATTAAATAGTTAAGCAACAGCTGTTGTTCATTCAGGATTTTTCATGCAAAAAACTGCATGAATAAGTAATACAATTGAGAGCACACAATTAACTCTTGATACTAATGTTGTCGTTAAAAAATAGTAATTAGAAATTTACATAATACATAATCATTAACAAAATTTTATCGGAATGTAATCATTAACAAAATCTTATCTAAATGAAATATAAAAATATTTCCCGTTAAATTATTAATTTCTTTAAATTTAATAAATAAATAAATAAATTGGTTAAGAATTAAAAAAAATATTAAATTGCCCGCGCTGAAAAAAATAAATAAATAAATAAATAAATAAAATACTTGTTTTAATATAATTAATATTTTCTCTTAAAATAATGATTTAATTTAATTAAAAATGTAAAAAACAAATATTTTAGTTGAAATAAAATATTAAATTACAAAACGCCCTTGCGGGGACTCGATCCTTCGCATCAGAAGTCAAGCACGCTACCACAGCACCATTCGTTCTTGTTACGATCTGTGTTTTGTTGACTTTTATAGAAATAACTAAAACTATTAGGGGGTTATATCTCGCCCCCATAGGGGTTGTTGCAGTAAATTTCTACTGTACCCAATTTTTTCGACCATGCTCTTTAATTTAAGCGGTTGGTTTCAATAGCAATTTTACTGATTCATACTTCCCTTGTGAGTCATTAAGAAATACAACGAATTGCTTACTTTTTTTTTTTCCTTTTAAGTGAAAGTGCCTTGTTTTTTAGCGTGACAGAAAACGGGATAACAAATCCACTTTCCTATAAGAATATATTTAATATTATGTTTATAAAGCTTCAAAAAATATTTATTTATGTATTTTTTACTTAAAACTTTGTGTGTGTGTGTGTGTTTTTAATACCTAAAATATTTTGTGTTTTCTAATATCTAAAAAAATGAAGAAAAAAAAACTCTTCGGAAATTCTTAGGATACTGTGTAGTCAACGAAAAATTATCTTTTATCAATTGGCACCTTTTCTACTAATTATCTGCAAAAATTAACACGCCGTACCTTCGAGGATCAAACTCTCAACTACCGCGTTATAAACGTGATGGTCTAACCAACTAAGAAATGGAGCGACAAACTGAATAGCTTATATTTACTTTAAAATGGAGGCGCCTTGTTTATTAGCGTTACACGAAGACACAGTGACAAAATCAATTTCATATAAAAAGCTTCTAATAATAAAATCAATGTTTTAAATTTTTAGTAAATTTCTTAAACTCTTCCTACCAATTAATTTTTAACTTTTTCATTGGTTTTAAATTATTGGATATTACTAAGTAGATTCAATGACGAGTTATAATTATAATTATTATTATTTTATATAGTTTATGTTTGAATGCAATTTTTTTATTATTAATATTTATTACTGAAATTTAATTTGCAATAAATTTCAACATTCAAACATAAAAATATTTTTTTAGTGTTATCTATGAATCCACAAAGTAATGACACAAATACGTTTAAAATACATTGTTAAATTATAATAATGTAAAATCGAGGAGAAAAATAAGAATTAGGTAGCAGGTTTTTTTTTTAATATTGAATGTATTTATTTATTTATTTATTTATTTTTTAAATAATTTTCGAAAATTTTTAATATACATGATATTATTATATTTCAATATATATATTTGAAAATTTTTATAACTCTACGACAAAATTTACAAAAAAAAAAAAAAAAAAAAAGAAAGAAAAAAGAAAGAAAGAAAGAAAGAAAAAAGGATCCACCATTCCCTTTAAAATAGGATCAAAACGTCTCAAATTGCCCATTTTAACAGAATAATAATAATTTAAAAAAAATCTTCTCATTTTATAGAAAAATATTAACATACACATTATTTTATTATATACGAAATGCAATACCAGCGAATGTAATTGATTTATAATTAGAGAAAAATGTTCCTAAAAGTGCATCCGAATTAGGCACTTCGATGTTAAATTAGCATTTAATGGGCGTAAATGTCACTATGAATCAACGAATTTTATTGTTTTATTTATAATAGAAAACGCTTTAACAGACAAGTATATAATTGATCTTAATTCTTATCCGCATCCATATATATATGTTTATTTACATTTTAATGATTTTCTAGCCTTAATTATATAATTGCATATAATTGTATTCCTATGGCTATTAGGAATAGAAATAACATTATTTCCAAAATGGTATTTTTATTCCATTTTGCATGTAATGGTAGTCATTATATCCTATAAATATATATTTGCATAACATTTTCCTACTCAGGCCGTGCAATCGTGCGGGTTAGACATCCACGACATCCACTTACATTTTTGCACCTGGAACAGTCGTATGTAATAAAATCAAGAAATGAACGATCGAGCTAATTAGCAGAAAGTGTAAAGTACAATTTTCAATCAACAAATATCTGTTATGGTCCATATTTTTCTTTCGGTTTGCAAAAACATAAGAATGTAATGTTTTAAGGTAAAAATGTTTCGGTTTGGAAAAGGTTAAAATGGTATTCCTATGACCAGCCTTTTAAATGCGCGGATAAGGAGACATACAAGCAGCGCTAATTTTTCGGAATATCAGAAAATGAAGTCCTCGATATACTCTACTTTTTCCAACATTTAGACAGCCATATAATTTAGATCGCAGGCAGCTATAAATGAATATTCGTGACTGTTACTGTCCTCTACATTCATAGTAGAATTTATTGGATTCGTACAACTTTTCATCCTTCAATTACCGATTGAATTAAACGTTTTGAAGTGCTCTGAATACGATTTGGCCAATTTTAGAAAATATCCATCTGTCTGTGTGGTGACTAAAATTTACAGTTGCTTTAGGTCACGAACTAATGCACAGAATTCCATAAAAAAATATATTTAGTCGCATCTTGATATAACTTACTGTTTATAAACTTTTAGTGAATATCGTGAAAACAGGTTCCACTGTTATACTGCGATTTTTCTTAATTTACTAAAAGGATATATCTCAACTTCTGTAGTGTATTATTGCACAAAAGTTGATAGACAGAGGAGCCATTATAAAAAATATGCTTTTCCAAGTTTGGTGCATGTTGACTGATAGATGGCCATGTATGGGAAGGTTAAATATCAGCTTCTGTAGCATATATATATATGCACTAAACTCGATATGTGAAATGACTATTATGCAAAAGAATGCTAAGTTAATTGGATGTACATCGGTGAACAGGTGGCTCAGTTGTTACTCACCTTTTTCTGTTTTCCGTATGGCTACATCTTCTTATATGTTGATTAAAATTACATTAAACTACATATATAAAACTTTCATTGTGAGAAGATATAATTAAAATTTAGGGTATGTTAACAGGTAGGTAGCGTTCGTACACAGAATGTTAGAGAAGAAATATTTGTGATGACCATCACATATTAGATTTTATTATTATTATTATTATTATTATTATTATTATTATTGAATTTCTGCTATGTTTAGCGCAGTATAAGTTGTTGAAATGTGCTTAAAAAATCATAGACCATGTTTCTGAATTTTTGTGAGATCTCAGACTCAAGTTAGTTGTGTTATACGTATGATTTTCAATAGAATACATTCTAAAGTTAACCTCAGTAACATATAGTAATATCAAGGCATTCTGAAAATCTCCAGTCATAACTTGATTCACAAAGAATTTTTTCTGACTGGCAAATAGAGAAACATTGAAAACATTGTTCAGTTTTTACATCTGTCAGTATGTGTACAACCCATAGTTCGTGTGTATCTAAGCCCTTTAACTGACAAAATACAGTAAATTTATCAATAATTAGTCTTTTAGTTATACTTTTAGTAGTAATTCGTGGATAATAATGACCTAAATTACGAAAAATGTCATCTGTGAAACCGCACAAGAGCTTTTACAATCAACCAAGGTACAGATAATCAGATAAGCTTTAAAGAAATATATTTCTTACATCATAATATATCTATTTGTGAGCCCTTTACATAAAATATGAATATTAATTAACCAATTATTACTGAAAACGTGCTATAGTGAACCTAAATAACACATATCAATTTCATGACTATATAGAAATATATACGGAAAATGAGATTGCAGACAGTCTGACAGATAGACCGACGAAATATATATATATAATTTTAGAAAACTAAGAATCCTTTCCTCTTTTTTTTTTTTTTATCTCAATTTAATTTTGTTATGATACGCTATTTTATTTTTTATTATGATTTTTCCAAAATCTTTTTTAAATGTTTTCTTTTAGCTAAATTGTATTTAACAAATTTAAAATAAATAAATAATAATCCAAATTTTTAGAGAATAGAGCCATATAATTATAAATAACGTGAAGTCATGCCTATAGGGTACTTTTTAATTAAATCTTCATCTATTTTATATGGTAAATTTCATTACGAATGTCATTATATAATGATTATTTTGATCTAATAATCAGTTGTGACGACATCTACTATCATCTTTTGCAAAAGGTAATTTGTAGCGTTTCACTGTCAATGCTAAATTCCTTGAATAATTGTACACTTTCACTTATGATACCGTAGACGTTACCATGATATCATAAGACCATGCTATGTAATTTGATTTAAGAATTAAATTATAGAAAAGTTCTTCAAGCAGAGAAAAAAAAAATAAGTTTAGTACAAAATAGAGAGCTTGGTTTCAAAAAGTATGAGACGTGATAGCTAACAAGCATATGAGATACAAAATTCTAGAAGCTATACATGAAACATACAATAAATAAAATATATTTTTTGTGGCTATATTTCCAATTAGAATGTAAATGAGATAAGGTAAAGATGGATAAGTGTAGAAATGTTTTGTCATAGTTCAAATTTGTCCTTATTTTCTCAGTTGCTATTACACTTACATTTCTGAAAATATTTAGGGATTGTTTACAACTAAATGGCTTTTATAAAATATGAAATTTTTATAATTTAACAATGTGACACTCAAAGAAACAAAATGATGAAAATTTGATGTTTTGTCGTTTCGTTCCCTCCCCATGGTTTCGAACAAGTTTAGCCTTGGCCTCCATATCCGTACACAGTAGATATGTAAAGTAGTGATATGTAAGTGGAGTTTTAAGGTAGTTAAAACCTTCATGAATCTGAGAATTTTTGAATATTTGAAATATCTCAACTCGTTACGGTATTACGAACTTCTAACTAGCATTTCATATCTTAAATATTTTAACATTCGATAAAAACCTGAAAAGATCAGGATATTCGGTTTTATTGAAAATTGAAAGACAGAACTAAAAAAGAAAAGTAAAAAAATGTAAGTGATGCAGTTGAGTTATAAAGATTTTTCACCTTCCCCCTTCACGTACATACCTTTTTCAGTTTGGTTTTTTATTTATTTATTTATTTATTGTGATATGTCTAACTATTGTGTTAATCCCATGCCATTCTCTGTTTCTCTAAAAACTTTTCCCTGCTGGACATGCACATTTTTTAAAATTCCTCATGGTGCGTTCTCTGTGGGCTCCAGATTCTTTGATATCTTGGAAGTGCGGATGTACCGGTCCATCATATGGGTCTAGAAGCAAAACAAAGATGTTCCAATTACTCAGAAAGTCATTTTCCAAGAAATTTAAACGAAGTCACCAGGATACAGTTCTTTTCACTGGGACACTTAGGTGATTTGTCAAGTAGTGAGTCATTATGCGATGATCTGGTGATTATTCGGCCCGGTAGACGGTAAATTTAGCTCTTGACTTTGCCAGGTAGGCAAAAGCCGTCCAGAATTTTCCAAGCTCCAAGCCGAGGTTACACATACTCCACTTCACCCTAATTTGGTCTATAATGGTAACTGAATAATCAATATCAATTCAAATAAAGATAATATCTCACACAATTAAATAAATAAATCAAACTTAGTTATTTTATCTTTGCTTTTCAAGCTAACAGAGGCTCTTTTATGAAATTTTATAGACGTTGTTATAATCTATTTTATAACTAAGTTCACACTGAACATTATATATGATATTCCCAGTGAGCATTATATATCAAATTCTAATTTAATGATAGAAAATGACTATCATTAACACATCGACTGACTAGATGAAACTGGCCAGAGCCGACTGAGAAGATGAAATATGATTCATCTGCTCAGTCGATAGTGTGGAAAAATACAACTTGAAAAATATAAATATCTAAAATTGCGAAAGCATTAAGATTTTTTCATTATGAAGACGTAATATCATTAGGAATTCTTCCAATATATAATGGTTTAGAACTGCTTTATACATTAAGAATAAAACAGTTTTTTCATTATATTTTAAAAAGTATACACACAGAAGACCTAACAGACAAGTAACAATTTCACGGTATACGCACGCCTAGATTAAAATTTTGAAAGTAATTTTTAAAATTATATCAAGGACCTGTGCGTGTGAAAGAAGAGAAAGCTAGCTTTCACTATCTAAGAATAATAAACTGGAATTATTCAATTTGGAATAGAATCTACTTATATTTGATATATTTTTTAAATTTCTCAAGAAATTTTCGCCATAATAATAATACAAAATAAATAAATAAATAAATAAATGAAATATAAAAAAACACTAATTTTATTTTTTTAATATAAATATCAAAATTCGACACCATAAATAATACCTGAAAATTTTAATAAGATGAAAAACGAAACATTGATTTCTTTTTTTCTTTTTCATTTTTCTTTTTCTTTTTTTTTTTTTTTTTTTTTCGATGTTTATGCGTTTAATTTCAATGATATTCATTGTTCAAAAAAGATATTTTTATAAATTGAAATCCAGATCAATTTCATGTAGCAAAACTCAATTTCTTTTTAAATTGTATGTTATTACGGAAAGATAAAATTAATTGCTCACAGAACTTTTAAGAACTTCATATAAATGTATCTGTACATTTTCAAAAAATATTACTTTAAATTAATAAAATACTAACAAATATTGCATATTTCATTTACTTTTGATTCATTATTCTTCATAACTCATTGCTGTTAATCATTGCTGTTCTCAAACTATACAAAATAAATTATTATTTCCTAATAGTTAGTAACCTATCGATTTCTATTTTAAGCTAAACTAGATGTAATATTTCTTTTCAAGGCGACAAATTCATCTTCACTCTAGATACGGGTAGAACTGGATGAGTAGGTGGAGTTATATTTATACAGTTCAATTATATCCGAAGCCTACTAAGCTGAATGAGAAATTATTTCTAACTCAGTTCTTAAATTCGACATGCTCTTAAAGTATGTTTTGACAAACTTAAGTATTATAAGTTTGCTTTGAATGTTCAGCATTCTGGCTATCTCAAAGGAATTGTGAATTTAAGTCATCATAAGTATGTTGCATGACTTGGTTTGACGAATTATTATTAATACTTCATGAGTTATATGTAGTATTTCTATCGTTTAAGTGTAGTGGTAATTTTATAGCGTTCTGTAATTTTGAAAATTACATTTGCAAGCCGGTAAGAACCGGTTGATTTGTAAAACGTATTTTTAATATTACTGAAAAAAAAAACAAACAAACAAAAAAAAAAAAACAGTTTATTCTATAAAAGCTGTTTTATTATTATTATTATTATTATTATTATTATTATTATTTATTTAACAGTTTTTTCATTTGCATTTATCGGGAAAAATTCATATTCTAGTGTTGGCTGTAAAGACATCAACGAGAAAAGACAGTATTAATAATTTCACTTCCAACATGAATGTAGATCTGCATATTTGCGAAATCTTCCGGTTTCCCCGAAAGATGTATTACAACTAATTAAAAGAATATTTAGAAACCATTTACTAGTAATTAGCTACAGTTCATTGTATTAAAAATACTATTAGAAAATAGTGGTATTTATTCGTTATAAAAGAACCTAAAAGTTGGCAACTATGCATATGTATTTCAAAGACAGTTGTGATTTCTTTCGTTCATTATATAGTTATCAGCGAAGATTTTAGATTGAATAAATAGGTTAGCCGTCTTGCACTCGCTGATTTTACTAATAAGGCAGAGTATAGTTCTAGCAGTGAGTTATTATGCAGTAACATTTTTGTGTTTCGTATCGTATGTGTTTGGTTACAGAACACGAAAAAACGCTAGATAAATCAACGTAACAGTTTTCTTAGATGTCTTCTTATCAATGTTTTCAATCTTGTGTTCTTTTTCTTAGAAAACTATTAACGCTACCTTAAAATTCAGCATGTTATTTCGATTAACTTAAAATGCTTCTTTTGAAAAATCGTTATCATAATCTAAGCCCATACACGTAAAAAATAGAATGAAAGTCTATAGGATAATATATTGGTAAAAGAAATCTGAAGATCCGAGATGTTAGCAACTAGTACAGATGAACTATTTGGAAATTTATATAGAAAAGACGTGATTTAACGGACTTTGAGCACGAAATGATAGTGAGTGTTCGGATGCATGGAAAAAGTGTCAGCAAAACTATACTGTATTTCTGAACTGTTCAAGAGCCGATGTAGTGAAAGTGTATCAAGCTGGACTACCAAGTAAAAGGTCGGACCGGAAGTTCAGTGCAAACACTGTAACTGCTGGCAGAAAACAAGATAAAATCTCAAAAAATCTTTAAAATTTATACTTATTATAAAACACTTAACAATGGAACGCAATGTAATTATGCTAAGTATTTTTATATGTTTAATTATACTAAATATGCTAAGTAAAATGCCAGTAAATGTAACATTTTTATCTACCAGAAGTGTGATTTCTGTCTTACGTGGCCTGATATACTCAGGCTTAGAGCCTAATTTAACTTTAAGAAAGTTTATCGATTATTATCATCCCTTTAATAAATATAATAATAAGCACTATTTTTGAAAAATACTTTCATACATAATCGAATTTTTGTATAAGAGAATGACATTAAGAGTAATTTATATGCCTCAGTTTAAAACTGCAAAACTGTGCAATAAGTGAATCAGATCTCTAAAGTTATACAATTATTTAATGATATTTGGATAGCGCTTTTATTATTAAAACGAGCGCATTCAGTTTATATATTTAAATGAACTAGATTTCTGGTATAGAGCATTTTGATATTAAATGTATGTATGTAAACATTTATAAGTCAACAGAGAAGGTAAGAGTTGGACATGGACATGGACATGGACTTCAATGTCGAGTTCAGGTCTGTCTTCTTCAGGCACATATTTGCTACGCAATTATGAATCCACACATTTTCATCTATCAGAGAATCTGCACCTACAGGAAAAAGACTGTTTTTTTTTCTGTGTATTAATGTGTTATTTCGTTAAGAGGTCCTTCAGAGAATACTCATTATGCAAATTCTTATCATTTAATGTTAACACCTTGATTATATATACATATATATGTATTACAGGTTAAATTTAGTTATATGAAAAAATATGTAGAAGGAGAACTACAAGAAGACGCGTTACATATACAAAAACGCTTATTCCGTTGTTTTATAGTTCAAAGCTCATTCTTGGGAGCGGTTCATAACTGGAATACATTTACACTGAATGTTTCAAATACAAAATTAATAGTCTGGATTATATGATAAAAGTTCTTTCGAAGAGAAAAATACTGAGCACAAATTAATCACAGTTCTTTACAATAAATGAAGTACTCTGAATCCTTCAAAATAGTGTTGTTATACATCAGGCTAAAAATTCCGTAATTTTATCTAAAATTATTAAAAAGTCCCTTAGGCCAGGACAGTAACTTGGAATTCTTGGGTTAAATTTTTAAATGATATACCTTAATAAGTTAAGTGATTAAATGGATTCAAGTATATTAATTTATCCTTTTAAACATATCTCTTTTCTACTTTAACTTGTGAATTATTGATGTGAAATTTATAAATAAATAACTGCAGTTTGTGTGCGAGAAAAAGATTTGGACAAAGTAAAAGAGTGACTTTCTGGCTATTTTAAAAATTTTGTAGTAAGTAATGACTGACAAAACTTTTTTATTTACGTGGAAATACATAGATAAAATTGTTTCTAAAAAAAAAAAAAAAAGTCTATGCCATACTCTTCTTGTGATATTTTTCTCGGCCATTGTATTATTAAGTTTCTGAAAAATCACTTATATTTGTAGAGAGAAAGAAAAAATACTAAAAGAAGCCATAATTTTAAAGCCAGAAAACTTAGAAATATTTATATGGATCTACCGAACAATATTTACTAAAACATTAAAGTACATTTGATAGTTTTTGTTAACTATACCAAACATTAATAAAAATGGCAGTAAACGAGCCTTTAAGGTTAAGGGAATAGTTTCTGCTACTTTTCTGAAATTGCTTTCTCAAGAGTGCATTGGAAATGCAATTTCAACCAAAGTATAAAAGCATTATAATCCTTATATATTTTAAATATGCAAACACTCTTATTCTGTTGAATATTCTGTTGAATCCACATACTTTTTTTTTTTTAATCTTTATTTATTTATTTTATTTTATTTTATTTATTTTTATTTATTTTATTTTATTTTATTTTATTTTTTATTTTTTATTTAATTTTAATTTTTAATTTTAATTTAATTTTTTTTTGAAGGAGAGAGAGAGCGACTAAAATCTTGTATATTTATAGAACTTTTTTAATTTCACGAAATTTTACATGAGAATTTTATATAATTTTCATATAATTTCGTACAAATTCTTATAATTACATTACAATTTCGGCTAATAAAATATACAAAAGAAAATTTTTTTTAATTATTTCGCATGCACCATTAAATATTATTTAGTAAAAATATTCATAATTGATATATATATATATATATACATACATATATATATATTTAAGACCCCGGTAGCCTGTTCAGTACAGTACCGAACTTGTAATTGGAAATTGCTGGATTGGTACTCGATCCGGACGAAAACCGTCTACAGTAATGGTGGCTGGTGCACATAAAATCTGTCGTGGCTGCAATGGCATCGATATTCCCATCTAAATTATATTTCTGGGGATCACCGAAGCGGAAAAGATCAAAATTATGAAGGCATGTCTCCAGACGACCTTCAAGGGTGAGTCCCAGACCGTCGTCATTTACCCATAATGTAGCACTTGTGCGATGTAAAACCCGCCCAACTCGTATTTGATCAAATATTTAATATTTTTGTATGTTATCTTTATTGTAGTATGCCAAGTTTTCTGAAAATCAAATTGCATTGTTTTGAAATCCTGCATATTATAAACAAAAATCCGTACAAAAAATGGTCGATGTTGTTAAAGAAACCTATATATCTTCATGAACATCCGTTCTAGTATAATACAAATAAATAAATACATATACATAATCAGGGCTCTAGTAAATGAAAGGAAAAAAAAAAAAAAAAAAACCTGGTCGCCAGGAAAAATTTTTGGTAGTGAGTAAAAAGTAACCCCCTGCTTTTATTTATTTATTTATTTATTTTAATTTTTTAGTTTACTTGACTATAGAAATAAAAATTCTGTGTATAAAAATCAAACACTAACTAGAACTGGGTTATACGTCTTGAAAAACCTGTTTAAATTTAACATCCTCAAACTGGTTTTATTGTTTCTTCTAAACCGATAAATTGTTACACTGGCGCAAGGATTCAGCACCGGGCCGCATAGTCGAGAGAACGAGAGCAGTGTAAGCTGCATTGATTCAACACCGGGTTGTTAAACGTCCACAGTGGAACGCAGTGAAATTTCCTATAGGTATACTAATTCATCACTGTGTCCAAACTCAACATGATGGTGTGCAAAACACGTATAGATAGCCATGAGTCTCTGTTTTTTTTTTGTTTTTTTTTTTTTTCCTACTTGATTCTTACACGAATTCATATGAACTATACTGCAATTTAGCATAGCTTTCAGCATTCGATTCTGGGCCCAACGTTTTCACGAAACTATTAAAAAAAATTTAAATGTTGATTTTCGTTGAAAACATAGTCGCCAGTTAAAACATATTGATCGTCAGTGGCTACCAGGTGACCGTATTTCACGAGCCCTGTACATAATTAAATGAAAAATTCTAATCATTTGCTACGGCCAAGTATTTCAAGCAATATTTTTACAAGGTGATAGCAAACATAATATTTTTTCTTTTATTTATAATGGATCACCTTTGACACAAAACTTTCACTGAAATATATGAGTTCTTTACACCTCTAAAATCCCAAGAGTGTCCATCAAATTTGCTTTAGAAATTTGACGAAACGTCTAAGTTCAAAATTATGCCTTGCGTCCATGTCTGTATATAGATAATCAAAACAATTTTCTGCAAAATTCCTGGGATGAATGGAACTTTAGTGGAAATAATGGGCTCTTCTTATACATTTTAATTTTTTAAATTTTGACACAACCATACATTCTTATATGTGACATCTATTAAATATTTTTTTACTTCTTATTTTAAATATCTATCTATACAATTAAACAAACGCACGTTTTTAACATGTCGTTTATTTAATATACATATTCCTTTTGTTTTCTAAAGCTTGAATCTGGGGGCCACCGAAGCGAGGGAGCCATCCCAACCCTGCAGGATCAAAATTGTAATGTCATGTCTCCTGACCACCTTTAGGAATGTGTCCCAGACCGTCACCAATTGCTGATAGCGTAGCACTACTGCAACGTAAAATCCATTCAACGCTAAACCCTAAAGATGGAAAATAAATTAGTGAATAAGACGACGTAATGTAATAACGCAATGATAAATATCAAGGAATACTGAAATAGTGAATTTCAAATTCACAACATTACTTTTCTTTTTTTATAAAGAATGAAGAACAAAAGGATTGTTCTCTTTTGTTTATGTCTGTAATGAGCATAGAATAATAGATATCAAAAGTTAGTAATGTGTTTTATTGATATGAAAATCCAACTACGATGACAGTTTAAGTACTAAATTACATAAGTCAACTTCACTGATCTTCTGCTTAAATCAGATGAAATATGTTCATGGTTGAATATTATCTTCTTCTCAATTTAAAATTTCAATGTGAACTCTTTTATCTATTTAGCCGTTATTTATCTCATAAATCTTTGGCTTTCGTTCGGGGTCTAGATTTACTTGAAGTAAGGCTGAGAATTATCTTAAAGGAAATTTAAATAGTTTCCTTTCAGTACTGTTCTATGTGAAACGAATATATCTAGCTTTTCAGAATAATTGTAAAATGAATAACTTTTGAGCAATTTGCTTGTCATCTTTTCTTGAACTTAAGAATTTATTTTGGGAAAAGATACACAGGTCTACATCTAAAGTTTTGATTTGATAATTTTACCTGATCTTTATGTCTTTTGGTGTGCTGAAACCAAAATTGAAGCCAATTTTTCACATATTGATTTTTGTCAATACAGGACATCTACCGACACAATTTCTTCCATTGCTCTTATCAATATAATTATATGGTAACTTTTATAGTGTGTTTTCTTGATTAATAATAACTAATCATGGAAACATACTAGAAACTACCGAAAATGAAGAAATTATGTCGGTAGACACCCTGTATTCATAAAAATCTATACGTGAAAAACTGGCTTCATTTTCACTTTCAGTACACCAAAAAACATGCGTATCAACTAAAATTATCAAATAAAATTTTGCAACATTATTTTGTAGAACTGTGATATCACTTATATAGAAAAACTAAGCCTAACTTTTGATGGTACAATAGCAACCCAATAATTTTATTATTTTAAATATTTTGGTGTAACCAAAACAGAAAAAACTATACGAAAACAATTTCATCAATTCTGAATGATTTATTAGTGAGATGAAATTAGTTGTGTAAGAAACCTACTAAATTATAAAAAGTGATTGCTTAACGTGTAAAATAATTTGAAGAATTATTCAAAAATTTTATTGGTTTCATAATTCAGAAAAGCCCAGGCACAAAACATATTCGCATTTTGAACGACAATGCCTCTGGTATTGAAATAGCAATTAATAAAGTAGTTAGAAGACTTTAAATAAAGTCATGTACAATGTATATACATCTACGTATATATAACAAAGTTTTTTTTCTTAAAATTATTTTAAAAAACAAACATATTTATATTCCGAGAAAATATATTTTTGGAACTAATGTCATCTAAGTTGAAAATAGTCTGAGCACTTTGTTAAGTAAATGCCTCATCATGACAACTAGGACAAAGATAGTTTGAAATTTGGTAAAGGGGGGTTAATCCAAACAAACAATTAGAGAAGGAAGAGCTAGTTACGTTTTTCCACACTTTATAACAGGTATAATTCTATGTTTTCAGCCATTTTACAAATTATGTTTAAATAACGATTTTTATATAATGGAATAACTGAATTATAGTGTTTTCAACATTATACTTCAATGTTAAATTATGTATAAGTGAAATAAGTACGCAAATTTGTAGCTATATTATTATATTCACTACTACTTCCGCGCTTTCACTTCCGAAAAGAACACCTGATATAAAACACACAATGTTCCTAGTGCACTGAATGAAAATAAAAAAAAAATTTGGTTTACACAGAAGTTATGCTTATGATTGGATAGATCAATTTTTAAAATTACACGTTTTGATTGAAAGAAGGGGTATCATCAGCAGAAGAATTACACAGGTTTGCAAAATCTTACTTTGCAATATTTTTTTTTCTCTACGTTGGATATCTCTAATGTGTTTTGTTACGCTGAATTCGGAATTGCTTGTTTATTGTTCCTATCAAGTAAGGCTTTTTCACAAAGTAAGGATGAAGGTCAGAAGAATTCGCGTATGAAATACATCAAAATGGGCTATAATTTACCCATTACCGCTTAAATATGTTTATTTACACCGAAGTTACTTTTAGAGCTTTTTCTCTTGTGCACGACTTGAGGAACTTCAGGGGGGGGGGGGGGGATTCTATATGCAGCATCCAACAACAATCTGCTAACATGTTAACACTCAATTGTCTTTGATATTTTCTGTACATTTCTTGGATATCTTGATAAAATAGTTCTCCTTGTTTTTCAATCACATCGCCCAGATTTTACGAGAAATAACTTAGATGAGAGGTGTAATAATGAAACTTAAAGCTCAAAAAATCCCTTTTTTTTTTTGCCAAAACTGTACGTGATGGAAATTTTTGAATAGTTTTTCTTAATCAGCATATATAAGAAAACATACATAAGAAAAACACATCACCTTAAAGAAAAAATTTCATCACAGACGTGTGTAATTTATTATTTGAGATAGATGATTTGATCCATTAAATTACTGTTATAAAATTTAAAAGCTCCTTGATAAATACCTAAAGGTTTTAAAAATGGACTTTTAAGCCAGAAACTTTTTGCCAGAAACATTAAGAAAATTTGTAAATGATTTTTTTTTTTTTTTTTTTTTTTTTTCTAAAACAATTTTGGCTAGAAAATTTTCAATATAAAATAGACTAGACGATACCAGAAACTAATTAAGACCGGCTGCACACTGCCAATAGTGATTTTCAACATTATTATTATTATTATTATTATTATTATTTTGACTTAATATTGTGAGAAATTCATCGGATAAATAGGATATAATTTTTTTTAAATAGTGATGTCTATTTGGCACTGCGTAAAATAAATTTTTACACGGCAATATTTTCTACTAATTACTATTTTCTAATGGAAGCACAAAGTGAATAATAGTCGAAACGTCAGTGGAGGTGGTCTCCATGTGGATAGAGCCCCTTAAATAAAATATAGGAGCCTTACATGTGGAAACTCAAAAAGGTTTAGGGTTCTGTCTGTGTGTCTCCCGATAATGACCACAAAAATGACCCTATTGACTTGAAAATTGGTACACATATTTATGAAACACACAGAATTAGATGTATTTGGTGTGTATTCCATTTCTAGTTTGTGTATAGGGACACACCAAAGTTTTTCTTATTATTACGGCCTATGGACAGAATTTGTATTAACCGCAACAAAACCGTCCACAAAAATCTCCGAATGACTTGCAAATTCTGTTACAGATGTTCAAGAGCTAAAGCAGAAATGGCTGTATAAGTTTTGGTATCTATATTGTTTATGAATCGTGTAAAGGGGCACACCAAAAGTTTTCTTATAATTACGGCCTATTGGTAGAATTTTGATTGAACGAATTTTAACATGGTTACACTACAATTAACAAAATGAAATTAACATATATTATTGAAATGCTTAAAAGCATGTTTTCTTTAGAAAATGTGTGCTTACACTTAATGTACAGAACCTTATAAAAGAGTTCCGACAATGTCACATAATCATCCAAATTATGTCAAATTTCAAACAATTATTCATTAGCTACATAGAATATGTTATACAGTTTTTACTGGTGTATATAATGTTTATGGCTCGTTTATAGGAACACACAAAAGAATTTCATAACATTAGAGCCTATGGACAGATTTTTGTTTAAGCGCTTTAACGTATTGAGGCTGTATTCAAAATATTGAAGTAACATACATTATTCATATACTTAAAAGCATGTTTTCACTAAAAAAAAGTCATGTATAGACTTAATATTTTATTTACAGGACCACACAAAAGAATTCCGATGACATTCGGTAATTATCAATGTGGTAATTATCAATTCGGTAATTATGATGTCAAATTTGGTCCAAATATTAATGAGTTATAATGAATTAGTTATACAGTTTTTATTGGTGTATATAATTACTGTGGTTTTGTATGCACAGGAACACACAAAAAAATTTCGTACCTTTACGGTCTTAAGATGGTATATATATTATAAATACATTGTAAAAGGGTTACACACTATTAAACACAATGAAATAAACATATGTTATTGAAATGTTTAAAAGCAGGCTTTCTGTGAAAAATGGCAGGCATAGAATTGGTAATTCGTTTACGTGCTACAGAAAATAATTCCGATATGTTTTGTAATCATATGGCATGAAATTTGCTACAAGTATTTATGAGTTACAAGGAGTTAACACAAGGATGTGAGTTACAAGGAAATATATATATTATACGAATATACAGATATATATAGAGACAGGCAAAGTGGGGTTGAGGAGTGGGCGATGTCACTATTTTAATATCACGATATTGGACTTAAATATTTCCGAATACCTTTCATAATGTTAATTTAAATGTCAATTCTGGATATAAAAAAGAAAGCTTGAATTGAATGGAACAGATCCCTTATATTATAAAATAAACAGAATACACTAACCCCTTTTATATGTACAATTTCTTATTAATGCAGTACCATATCAAAACTCATATAAAAAAACAGATAATGGAAACACATGTATGCACAGACTTAATTCCTATATCGCTGCGTTTTTACGTAGCAGTATTATATCATTTAAACACATCTAACTATCTCAGCATTTTATTTATTTTTTTTAATACATAATTAACACAATAAACTTTAGCAAAATCTTCTTAATAAAAAAATAACACAAATTTCCCCGAGATAACATTGAAACTTACGTCATAGCTGCAAGAATAATGAAAATAAATTTTTATCCTTGGTTTGGAGGGCTGAATAAAATAACTGAAAAAGGATGACTCAACAGAAAAATTATTGAGATAAATAAATTTTACCTGCTATATGAAACAAATAACTCGAGAATAAAAAACAATTTAAATGAATAGATATAATTCGATGTAAGGACCCCAATTAGAGATTTACAGGTTTTCTTTCTCGGCGACTGCAGCAAACTGTCAAATTATCATAGCATAGTTTTTGAAAATATCCATTTTACATTCTAAGTTTGGTGCATTTATATATCATACAAGTTGCTATATTGCTTTCCCGTAAACAGGGTTACATTGCAACATAGCAGCATCATTTCTCAGCCAATATGCATACTGATTGAATAAACATTGGTTTTCATCACTACTCTCATTCATATCAAGTTTCGTGCATTGATACACTATAGAAACTGTGATATATAGCCTTATCTTACATAGCCGAAATTGCAGTATAATTTATTTGTGCGGTATATTCAAAAATCTAATCAGTAACAATTTAAGTAAAGGTTGAACCAAGTATAAAGTTTTGTTAAATTCCGTCCTTTAGTTGATGAGATACAGTATTTACAAAATTGTGCTGACGCACGACAAACGTTTTCTAAAAATGGCCGAATCCAGTGTTAGGACACCTGAAAATGAGTAAATATTAATTGGAAACTGGTAATCGAAAATTCTCATGAACTCAATATATTATCGTCTTTTGTAAAGAGAAAAAATTATTAAAAACATGAAAACTAAATTTACACACACAAAAATAAAGAAATAAGTGAACGATCAAACAAAAATATAAATGTAAATTATTTTATTATACTATAGAATAATAAGATTTCTAAAATAAAGGTTATTAGCGCTTTCTTCCCCAAGCGTTTGAAATTAGATTCTCAGTAGAAAATAATCAGTATCCTGTGTAAAGAAAATGCTGTGGTTTGTTTAACGAAATAAAACTATAAAAATAAAGAACACCAAAATTTCACTAAATTGATCAGAAATAATGAAATATTTCAAAGAAATTAAATAACTGTTAAAATATTAAAAACAAATTCAGTATAAATTGATGAAAAAGCTTTTAAAATATTATTTAGATAGTAATAAAAGTTAAAATCTTAAAAAACAGAATATAAGACATAAAAAAAAATGGATGTAAATTGACGAAATTATTCAGTTATTTCTTAATCAAACTAATGACATCAACAATTGTTAATTGTAATTATAGTCAATAACCGTTTTGAATTAACATTGTAATGGCGATAACGAATATTCATATAGTAGCAGCTAATAAAAAGATTGGAGGAATATCAATCATCAGTGTTTGATATCACGCAAGCGTTATTACTTAGCTGATCTGATAATCGATTCCCAATAAAGCAACATAATGATCATAAAAGACGATAACGAATATTCAGATCGTAGCCGTGAGCAGCGATTTCAGATGAACCCAATGTCTAATATCACGCATGCGTTATGCCAACATCATCCACTCTCCTTCGTATCAACGATTACCGGCTATCACGGCACAGGATGAAAAGTTGGGCTCACGGAAACTGATATGGTCGCTCGCAATACAATCACAGATGAGTTCTTGATAATCGTGGCGGTTGCGATATATCGCCAACTGAAAGATTCTGTTATCGGTTTCAAATTTGCATGCTTTAAATCGATGTTTCGCGATGTATCGCTGTATCGCTCAGTCCTATTGAAGGGACGGTAGGACCCTTCAGAAACGTATCTTGTTATGTAGCGAGTTAAGCATATATATATATATATATAATTATTTTAAATAATATGGAATAAATAAAAATGATCTCATGAATAATGAGTTATACAAATAGTACGTTGAGGCTCTTGATTTGTAGATCAAGTAGTTAAAACGTTATTCTTAAAAATAATGACGATAGTGTACTTGGACATTCAGTTTCTCATCCTATGTGTTCAATAAATATCTTTCCGTTGTTTGCATTCCTTTCTGGTTTAGCAATTTTAACGGCCAGTAGTGTATTTTATTTTCAAATAAAAAAATATCAGTCTTAATATAATATATATGTTCTGAGTAGATGACTGGATCGCGAATCGACTCTAAACGCACAAAAACTGTTTTATTGAATATATTATAATATATGTTATCTTTCATAATCTGTAGTAGATTAACAGCTCTAATTTGGCATATGGTCATTATGTACAACATTCGATTTTCAATTAAGCGTAGGTCACTCAATTTTAAAGATGTAGGTATGCAATAATTTGTTATAATGTTGTTGCATTAAAAAAAAAGCCTATATGGGCCATATAAATATTTAAAAAAAAAAAAAAAACTTTTGAAAACTAACTGGAAGAAGTTTTTTTTTCTTTTTAATATGGTCTCATTTCACGTCTTATTTTGAACACTTTTTTCAATTTATATTGCCCGCTTATTTCCAATAAGTAAAAAAATAAATTGCGTTTTATTCTTGTTTCGCGACACTCTGTATAAAAGTTACTGTTGCTTTGTTAAAAAACTATTGTTAAAAAACATGTTGTAAATATGAAATAAAATATTCTTAAAACTCTCTCTCTCTTTTCCGATATTTAAAATATACAATTTTCGAAAGATGAATGAAAACACTCTTAGAATTATTTTAAAAAGAATTAAAAAGCAATTGCATTCGAGAGCTGTGTTTTTTATTATATATATATATATATATATATATATATATATATATGGAGAGAGAGAGAGAGAGAGAGAGAGAGAGAGAGAGAAATAGGATGGAGGGTGGGTCAGAGAGAAATGTTTTTGGAAATGACGAGGAGTCCTTTTGAGTTGACTAATAATCAATCCTTTATTTCTGAGATATGTACAAAAATGCACTCTTGGCCGTTATATATGCAACTTGAGCGGGAAGTTCGCTGTGAGTTCCAGAAAATATTATGAAATGGCCTCGTGGTCGATTGGCAGCGCCGATTCCACGCGGAAACGGTCCTCAAAGGACCGTAAGTTAATTTAGCATGGCTTACAAGACGAAAAAAGCTTTCTATAGCTTGTGTTCTCCGGTTTTGTTAACCTATTTCTCGATTCTAATTGGTTTGTAATCTGATGATTGTCACTTCAGCTTAGGTTCCAGATATCCAGGTATTAATTAAGATACAAGATACGACTGCAAACACATGCAAAAAACATGATATTTATCTAATTTTTTTCTCAAAGTTGTACTCTTTTTCGACTTTCACATTATGAAGAATTCTGCTGTGAAACAAAATTTAAAAGGGTTATTAGGAACTGCAAGCGATTTACAAACTCTTAAAATGTGTTTTCCTTTTAATCAGTTATTTCTGGGATACGTAGAAAAGCGCAGTTTTGGCAGTTATGTAGGCAACCTGAGCAGAAAGTTCGCTCTGAGTCCTGGAAAATATGATGAAATGGTCGCGTTTTCGATCGGCATTGCCGATTTCCCTCGTAAGCGGCCCCCAAAGGACAGTAGGTTTATATAGCAGAGCTTAAGTGACGAAAAAATCTCCTTTTCGTTTGTGCTGTCCGGTTTTGTTCACCTATTTCTTGATTCTAATTGGTTAATAATCTGATGAATGTCTTTTTAGCTTAGGTTCCATTTATACAGGGATTAAATCATATGCAAGATCTGACCGCAAACACTTTCAAAAAGCATAGTAGTAAGCTAATTTTTTACTCTTTTTCAACTTTCGGGTTATGAAGTCTCCTGCTGTGAAACAAAGTTTAAAAGTGCAATTACGAATTATTACCGATTTACAATTCTGAATATCGATTTACAAACTTTTAAAATGGGCTTTTCTTTAATTTAACTATTTTTTATCTTTTCATATATATATATATATATATTTATATACAGTTGAACCTCGTTAACATGGACACTGCTAGCGTGAATTACTTTTAACATGAACTGCTTCCAGA
Organism: Salticus scenicus; assembly: GCA_963930645.1. NCBI lineage: Eukaryota > Metazoa > Arthropoda > Arachnida > Araneae > Salticidae > Salticus > Salticus scenicus. The sequence goes on from OZ005657.1 coordinate 210,340,827, forward strand.
ATCCCCTTCAAAATGAAGATTAGTTATATAACGCTTAGTTACTGATAGCATGAATTACTGATAACATGAACAATTTTTTTTGTCCCCCTTGAGATTCACGTCAACGAGGTTCGACTGTATATATACATATATAAACATACAATTTTTCTTTTCAGCGTAATTTAAACAGCATATATTTTCAATTTTAATCTAAATTAGAAACTCTTTATAGTGTCAGTTTTACCTTTTTACTCATGGTTTGACCAACAAGGATCAAAATAATAAGAAAAATTGTTTTGGGTGGTTTCTGGCATGAATAATAGAAGTATATCAAAAAATCATATACTCTGATTTTTATTTAAAAAAAAAAAAAAAAAAAGAAAGAAAGAAAAGAAAAAGAAAAAGAAAGAGAAGAAGTAATTTGAAGAACTAAGGACTTTTTTTTAATGTAAATTTCTAACAAAAGCAAACACTAAGATTTCATTTGTATGGTCATAATAGTGGAAAATAATAAATGGTTTCATTATTGAATCATAGCGTAATGGATAATTTCTCTTTTTTATTTAAAACAGAATATTTTTAATTTTATTACATAAAGTTTATTTTTTAATTTAGATGCAATTACTTTAAATTTTCCCCACATTTTATATCATCATTGATATTTTATGTCAGATTACCAGTCTTCTGATTTGTAGACATAAAATTAATTAAATTCCGTTAAAAAGTATTTATTTAACAAGAATTTTTCATCTAGCACAGATTTATTATTTTCTTTTAACATACATTATTTATTTTATCTTATCAAATATTTTTTTTCATCTGATAGTAAAAATTATTTTATTTAAAAAAAAAAAAAAAAAAATCACAGAAATTAAAAAAATAACAAATTATTCAAAGCAATTTGAAATATAAATTTCTTTTCGGCACGTGTACTGCATTAATTTTTGAATTTAGCATTAATTATTAAATTTAAGCACGTAGACTAATCAACTGTGTACATACAAATCAGCCACGATAATATTTTTTTTTTATTTGTATTAGAGGGCGTTGAGAGAGACTGATTAAACAGCGACAGAGTGAAATATTTGTTTATTATTGACATTTCTTTGGCATTTCGCTCCTCCAAGCGAAACATAGACAGTCCGTTACCATCAACGACGAAATTTATTTGATTTCTTCTTGAAAAATATCTATATATAGAAAAATTTCTACTTTTTAATCTTTTGAATTTTTCGCTCTGAAAGATATAAAATATAGCTGAAAGAATTGTTTTATTCTTTAGGTTTTTAGCTACTTTAAACGAAGATTTTATAAACTTTTTATTCTTTTTCTATTCATTACTTTAACCTGGGTTCTCTAATTTATCTGATTATTATTACTATCATTATTATTAGATTAATACGACGCGAAATAAATGCCACAATAATTGAAATATTATAAAGTGTATAACAATGTTAGTTGTATGTCTGTCTGATTGTACACCCGTATTTTAAGTTTCATAAAACAGAAGCCTGTAATAAAAAGCTTGCAACGCTAATTGAGAATTGGCAATAGTTGAAGCTTGTATAAGATAATGATGAGTCAGACATTGATAATTTAATTAAGCATAACGCAGACCCATTAAAATTTTAATACCATATCTAGTATACAATATTCCGATTAGTTTGATTCTTTGTTACGTATTGTAAACAGTGAAAAATATACTTTAATAACGTATTTTTGTTACTATATTATAAAATTGTATCAAAATTAATACTGACTATTCAACCCCACTTGTTCTAGAAGATATTCTAACTAATCATGACAAAACCCAAGCTATTCACTGAAGCATGGAGACTTTCACAAACCTTCTGTATGAATAAAACTGACAGAGACATTAACGACAGTATTTATCGTCCTCATGAAATTCCAGAAACAATTCCTGGTATAGCACGAAAAACTAACATAAATTTTAAAATTCTAATTTATACTTTCTGTAGAAGATCATTAAAATTTCATTGCTCCTCATAATTCCGAAAACTTTTCTTTCATATATAGAAGCTATAGGTGTCTTCAATTTTCAACCCGTAGCATTTCAACCTTCAAGTGCGATCGTAATTTTTCAACCATCACGAGAAATCGTAGTTTTTAGATCCGAGAATGGGCAACGAAAAATTGTGTACATGGATTTTGAAACGGGTACAATTAAATCTCTAATGAAAGTGTTTCCTTCTATTAGTGCAAAAGGATGCATTTATCATTTCAATCAATGTCTTTATAGGAAAGTGCAAGATTTGGGTTTAGTGAACTAATACACTGCAAACGAAAAAATTAAACTTCACATTAGAATGCGTGCGTCTCTACACTGTAAAAAATGTGGAGTAATGCCACCTTAAAATTGGTGTTCAAATACCCAAAAATTGGGTAAACAAGCACTAAATTTCGTGTTTACACCAAATCAAGCGTTCTGATACATTTTAAATGGTGTAAATTAAAATTATGTTTCGTCAAACAGTTGACGACGATCCCGCTTCTACATAGAATGGTCGATACAAGATTTAGAACTTGTTTTTAATAATAAAGCATTCGAAACAGCACCAAAGGTGATACCGTGATGGGTGTAGCATTATGCAGCCTTGCAATGTAAATAGAATGTACATATAAATATACATATGTGTGTGTGTATACATGACAAAATAATTAAATATAATAAAAAAGGTGCAGGATGGTGTTCGATTATGGAGGTTGGGGGGGGGGTGATTAACTGGTTGGATAGGTGAGATGTTGACAATAAATTAAAAAATAATAATAATAATAATACAAGGCTTGTTTCATTTACTACATTTTAATTTTATATTTTTCTCTCCCCGTAAATTATTAATTTTCTTCATTATTGTGTTGTTAACTATATTTTAAATAAATTATTAGAAATAATAAAAATGAAAATAAAATAAATAAATAAATAAAAATAAATGAAAAATAAAAAAATAATTCTTTGATACTTCAGAATAAGGGCGGTAAATTATTCTAGTGTGTTATGAATTTGAAAAAAGGAGAAAAAAAAACTGAGGAAATTCATAAAACAAAATGTAATCAGACTAACAAAATGAAAATAACTAATTAACATTAATTTAAAAAAAATTATTCCTCGCGTTACATTCAATTCTGCTTTGGTAAAGATTAAGAATAAATTAACAATCTTTATTAAATTAAAAAAAAAAAAAAAATTAGTCATCAGATAAATAACATTATCTCCTAAAAACTAATCCTCCCTTATAATTCAATTTATTTACAATCTCTAGTCATAATATTACCACCAGATGGGGGTTAACTAATTGAACTGAAAAAAAAATTTAAACCAATATTTTTCAGTATTACTCAATTTCCATTTAAAAGTAAATTTAATTTTTTTAGAATAAAATAAATTCAACTCAAAAGTTAAAATAAATCAAAATTTAATCAAATTAAAATTGCTTTTTAAGTGTCTAATGTTTGGTTAGACTATTTTTACTGCCTCCATGTAGCTTGAAGATGCTTATTTTTCTCCATTTTGCTAAAAACATATAATCCCTTAACGTACTTAACTTGCTGAAATCCATGTGGATATGCTTCAGATTGTGAGGATTGTTTGAGTTAATTTGGTTGTATTTGGTTTGATTATTTAATTCATTTTTCAATCTTACTTGTTTTTTTTTTTTTTTTAAATACATTCTTCCTCTAAATTAAGTTATTTGAATGAAAAATCTGGAAACCCGCTGGTAGTTTGCTTTGATAGCCCCAAGAATTCGAAATATAACATTGGTGCTCAACAGTAAAGAAGGTTTCCCTTGAAAATACTTCTCTACTGTTATAAGCTTTTCCCATAATTAATTTGATATAAAATAAATTTAATTAGTCCCCGTGAGATTATTCTCTCATTGCTTGTTTACTTTTTTTGTTTGGGTTCAATGTCGATTTGTCGTAAGATATCAAATATTGAAATGCAGCTAACTATCTAGGAATAAAGTTAATATCTTTGGTGTGAAATTAACTTTAATAAAAAAAATTAAATTATTAAAATTAGAGGAATTAATTATTTATATAATTGAACTAAAGTCATCAAAGTATAAGTTAATTTAGTGAAAATTAATTCTTATTGGCCTATCTGGTTATCAGTAGCATTAAAACTTCTTTTACTCAGGCTATTGGTGTGTTATTAAAATTCATTTACTACGCACATATATATATATATATATATATATATGCAGAGTAATTCAAAACACAACGTACAAACATTGAAGGGAGGTATGGTACATCATAAGAATTAAAAATTACACAGAAACCCTTGACGTCATTTTAACCCTTTAAGAAGTGGAGGATTTTGGTTAATTTTTAACAATAAAACAAATGGACGTGGCTTTTGTATATTGCACTTTTAACTAAAGTTTTTTAGATGCTAATGTTTACATAAATAGAGAGGATATATCAATATTGCTTACAATATAACGTTTAACCCCTTAACGCGCGGCGTCCTTGCTGCGAGGACGCAAAATTTAAGATCCAGCTGCAAAATTTCATCCCAGAAATTTTTTAGCAAAAATTTACGTTTATAACATATCAGAAAAGGCCGGTTTTTTTAACCTTAAAATTTAAAATTTCTTTTAGTTTAATTTAGTTCATGAATTCCGGTGGCAGTATAATTTAAATGATCAGATTTGTCTAGCGCCGCAAAGGGTTAATTAAAGATAAAATTTACGAAAGTCACGCTCATATGCGAGTTTTACTGCTAAAAGTTAATGAAAAACGTTTGTGACAATGACATCCTATGTAATTTTCAACCCTTATGATGTGTCTTACCCCCCTTAAAAGTTTGTACGTTTGGTTTTGAATCACTCTGTATATATATAGTAATGTAATATTATCAGTGCAAACATTTGAAATTTAAAGATGATTTAATTTCAGTATTCAAACAATTATTCTGATCAAAAACGAAGACCACCCAAATCAAACCAAAAAAGAAATAATGAATACGGTAATTTATTATAATATGCTACTATTTTAAAGTTATTTAGTTTTATTTTTCTCTTCTTAATGACTTCCTTGTTTTATATCTATTAGTTGTTGGGCAAATATAATGATTTTGTATAATCTCATGTATTAGAAACATGTCTCAGAAACAACTCACTATATTTTACACTGCTGACATAATTGCTCTTTATAAATATACACTATCTACCAATAAGTATTTGGACAAGTTCGAATTTAGACGTTTTATCAAATATCTAGAAAAATTCTTTAGGAATTATCTTGAAAATTTGGCAGTATAAAGAACATGTTATACCTTATATATTTCAGTAAAAAACTTGTCCTGAAGAGGAAAGGGGGATCAGTAAAAAATCAAACAAAAATTCAAATATTTTGGATCACCCTGTAAAAAGTAGTGCTTTAAATTCGTTTTGGCTGTTGTATGTGATTAAGCGGATTCTTCTAATTATATATATCTCCAAATTTTTATGAGACTGCCACATATATTCATGGAGATATAATGGCTTCTTTAAAAATTTACAAAAAAAAAAAAAAAAAAAAAAAAAAAAAAAACACCTTTTTAATTATAACAGAGTATTAGACCCAGTGGTAAGCGATTTTTAGAAAACTTGGTGTTCTAAATTAGTCAAAGCATGCAGGAATCAGTATGCAAAAATGCTAAATATCTTACAAAATATGAGCATTTGTACTAGATAATTTTTAACTACGTATGCGCAAGCTTTTAAAAAATTTCATTTGCACAATTTAATAGTAAAAAATATAGAGCTTCTTATATGAAAACTCCAAACAAATATCGTGTAAATTAAAAAAGTTATGAGAGATAAAATTAACAGAGTTTCCGTTCTTCCGAAAAAAAGAAAAGGAAAGAAAAAGAAAATTATAGGGGGTTTTATAAAAAAAAAAAAATCAGCGAATACTGCATTACTATAGGGCATTGATTGAATCAAAATAAAAATGTGAGTAAAACCCTTTATAATTTAGCTTTTATTATGAGAGGAACAAAAATTCTGTTCATTCTATCTCTCATAACTTTTTCAATTTACACGATATTTGTTTGGGGTTTCATATAAGTAGTTTAATACTTTTGGATACAGTGAAACTTGAGTAATTCGAACTTGTTTAATTCGAAATTCTGGATAATTCGAAATTTTTACTCGGTCCCTTGAATTTTATATTAAAATAATGTTAAAAAATCGTGGATAATTCGAATTCTATTTTGGATAATTCGAATTTTTCATACGATTACCTTTAAAATATTACAGTAAAATTTGTTCCCGGGATTTTTTCTCAGCTAAAGTGTATTATATATCTTAACAGTCTTTCAAAAGAAGGATAAGGAAATACAAGAGAAGCCCCTAGCTAGTGCATCAGAAAAGATATAGTGAATATACATGAACTTCGAGGTTTTTTTAATTGAAAGTCATGCCTGTAGAAAATTGATTCTATTTTTGTATCAAGTCATATGCTATGGCACAAAGATTGTACTTAAAGAAGAAATCAAAAATATCTGACTATTTTTTAGAAAGTATTGAATAATTAAGCTCGAATTAATCAAGAATCAATAATCTAAGAATCAATATATTAATTAATCTAAGAATCAATACATTAATATATTTTAATATATTGATTTAATGGGGGGGGGGTGTAGTAGTATTCTTTGGTATAAAATTTATGTGTTAAATCTTTCATCGTACAGTTTTAATTTTTTAATCTCTCTCTTTTTTTTTTTTTTTTTTTACAAAATAGTATATGTAATTCGAATTTTTGGATATTTCGAATTTTTCTCTGGTCCCTTCAACTTCGAATTATCCAAGTTCTACTGTATTAAATTATGCAAATAAAACTTTTAAAATGCTTACGTATGCGTAGTTAAATAATATTTAGCAAAAATGCTCAATTTTCGTAAGATATTTAACATTTTTGCACTCTGATTGTTGTATGCTATGTACTATGCCAAGTTTTCTAAAATTGGCTTTGCACTAGGTCAGTTCCCTACGTGTTATAATTAAAAGAAGTGGCCTTTTTTTTTTTTTTTTTTTTTTTTTTCGATTTTTTAAAGAAACTTTTATATCTTTATGAGTGGTAGCCTTGTAAAATTTTATATTGGTAATTAGAAGAACTAATAATCACATACTACAGCCAAAACGCATTATAAGCATTATTTTTTACAGGGTGATAGAAAACATTTTGTTTAATTTTTTACTGCCCCCCCCCCTTTTTCTCTTCAGGACAAAGGTTTCGCTAAAACATATGAGGTATAATATGTTCTTTATACTCCCAAAGTTTCAAGATAATTCCTAAAGAATTTTTCTAGATATTTAACAAAACGTCTAAATTCGAAAGTGTCCAAATACTTACTGGTAGATAGTGCATATCAGCTTTTAGGGAAATTTCAAAGTTATTTTTTCTTCATTTATTATTTTTTTTCAATGCTTCAGATTTTGTATAATGCTTTATTTCTGCATGTTTTATTTTATTAATACTTTAATAATTAAAGTTGTTCCTTCTTGGATTTCGATGATTATGATGTTGAAACATTATGTGTGTGTGAGTATATTCTGTCGAACCTCGTTAATGTGAACACTGTTAACGTGAATTACTTTTAACATGAACTGTTTCCACAATCCCCGTCAAAATGAAGATTAGTTTAGTTATATAAAAACTAGTTGCTGATACAATATATTAAAATCACACAATCAACTGATTGGGAAGAAAATCCTATTTATTGAAATTTATTTTTCCGACTGAGTGAAAATAAAATAGTTCTGCCTAAAGGTTGTCTGAGTGAGTAATGTCCACCGGTTGTCGGCCTGTATAGCTCAATTGGTAGAGCTTTGACCTTGTAAGTCAAAAGATCTGGGGTTCGTCTCCCGGTCCAGGCATTATTTTCACTCAGTCGGAAAAATAAATTTCAATAGTTTCTGATAGCATGAACTACTGATAACATGAACAAATTTTTTATCCCCCTTGAGATTCAAGTTAACGAGGTTCGACTGTATATATAATTTTCTTTACTTGTCTGTATAATCTAAACTTCTGCTTCTCTTTTATTTGAAGTTATGACATGTTTTTTGACAATATTTTATTTATAAGTATTTTGTTTAGTATCATTATAAAACATATGTGCTTTTGATTTGAACCCGATTAGTGAGTTTTTAACAAACAGATTTATGCTGATTCATCTTATTGCTAAATTCCCCACCGTCCTTCAACCTAAAAATTTTTTGAATCATGATGATTTTTATTTTCTTTTTCCTGAAAACGTTCGTATTCGAACATATATGACAAAACATAAATTTATGAAAAAGAGATGTTGAAATGGTTTTCGTAAAATTCATTTCATTGTTCAAGTGACTTTTGTTTTATCATAAAGTAAAAAATATATTTTAATCTTAATTTATTAAAAAATAAATAAATACATTTGAAAACTTCTTAAAATCTGATTAATTACAAAAATATTACCATGAAAACCAATAAATCCTGCACGAAGGAATTTGGGGAATAAATTTCTGCGTGTGCGACTGCGTAAGCGATTATCGCAGGCAGTGGATGTCTTGACTCAGCATGTTGATGGCGGGAAAGCTATTGACGAAGGCAGCGTTTGCCTTAACTGAGGTTTCAACCGATTTCGACGATTTTTTATTGATTTATTTATTTTATTTTATTTTATCTTTTAATTATTATGTGATATTGAATTTCAAAAATTCCTTTAAATATTGTTACCAACGAAGCGGGCAAATCCTGCTAGTGCTTTATGAAATAAACGCGGCGACGTTGTACTGCTGTATGGGCCGTTTCCGTACTTTTAAAAAACTTAACATGACAAACATGAAATTTATTGGTGAATGGGTCAGTCAAATATAACTTTCAAAAACACAAAAATTAGACGAGACGTAGGTTATCATAGTGTTATCTTATTTAAGTGTAGCATTTTCAATAAAATCTTATGAGGAAATTTTATAGAGAAATCTCGTTTTGAAATTCGTTTGCAATTTCGACTTAACGAACACTGTGTGCTTGCATAATATTCAATGCCCACTGAGGTGAATAAAAGAAAGAGTCATTATATGCTTGCCATGTTTAATTAATGAACCATTATTGTTGTGTAAAAAAATAAACACCAAACTTTTATTCTTTCCTATGGGGAAGGAAGATGGCACAATTGATCGTTTTATTAAAACTGAAAATTTTATTAAAACTGAAATATATACAAGCGATTGTTTAGAAAAATAGACAATGATATTGCATCCGACGGAAATAAAAATCAATTTAAAAAAATAAAAATAAATAGCGAAATGCTTTATTCTGACATGCTTTTTTTTACAATGCACTAAACAAACAACATGTACTCCGATAGTCTCCGACGCTTCCGTTATTGATAATTTCAAATAATAACCCACTAAATTTCCTCATTTTTGTTTTTACTTCTAGCATTTTTTAATGTTACGTTAGTTTATTCAAGTACTGCGTATTTATATATGTTTCTGCATTAAAAATATTAGATATGAAATTAAATAATTCTCTTTGCATTATTCAATAATAATAATATAAATATATTGACAAATATGATGTTAAGGAAACAAATTTCTTTTATTCAGAAACTTTAAATTAAAATATTGGTTTTTCGGAAAGTAATTTCGTTTTATCCTTTGAAAATGAAAGACGATTTCTTATATTGTATAAATATTTTATTGAATTATATATTCTCCACTTTGGTTGGTTTCTTAGCAATCTCATGAGTTGTTATTTGGCAATTTTCATAAATCAATACTTTATTGTGTGTTCATTGGCATAAACGGGTTTTCCAGAACGTAATGCCTCTTCAACATCAAAATTGCCGGAACAAAATTTGGTAAACCATTTTTGACACTGGCGTTCTTTAAATAAATTTTCTGTGTACACATCGTATACTTTTTTAATCGTTTGAACAGTAGTTTCTCTTTTTGATAGCAAAAACAAAATATGCCGAAAATGTCGTTTCCGATTTTCTTTATTTGAAACCTATTGAGCAGAATAAAACGAACTTTTTCACAAGCAAGCCTTGATATATCAGCTGTCACAATACATAATGATAATGCAGCTTAATTGTGAAGATAGTGTGAAAAAAATACAATTAAGTCCTCTGCTGAGAAAAACGAAATTACTTTCCGAACAACCCAATAATATTTTCCTTTTTTTTTTTTTTTTTTTTTTTTTTTTTTTTTAAATCTCACAACATATCTAAATCTAAATATATGTGGTTTAAGAGATTTATGTTATTAAAAACCACGTGCCATTAATTTTTTTAAACTATTTTTTACTAAATTTTTAAAATAAAATTTTTACAGATTTTTTTCTTTGTAATTAATATAATAGCAACACCAATAATCTAGTAAAATTCGTATCAGAATTTATCAAAAAGAAATCCTGAGCAAAAAATAAATTTTTTAGCTTTATAAAGAAAACAAAATCTATAAAATAATGGAAATTATACACAATTAGAAAAATAAGTTCAACTATTTACACTACAGATTTTTGACAGATTGGACGAATTAATTTTACAAGAGAGAAAAATAATATATATGGCCAGGATACAAAAAAAAAAAAAATCAACTTTCATATGAATGAATTATGGAAGGAAGATACACTATCTACTAGTAAGTATTTAAGACACTTTTAAATTTAGACTTTTCTCAAATATCTAGGAAAATTCCTTTAGGTGTATAAAGAATATATTATGCCTCATATAATTCAGCAAACGTTTTGTCCTGAAAAGGAAAAGGACCCCCCCCCCGCCCCCGCACAAAAAAAAAAAAAAAAAAAAAAAAAAAAAAAAAAAAGTTATTTTTAATCAAAATGTTTTGGATCCTTGAAATGACTTTTTGCTGTACATGTGATTGTGAGAATTTTTCTAATTATCCGTATAAATTTTTATGAGGGTAACACATATATGCATTGAGATATAACGGTTTCTTCAAAAAATTGCAAAAAGAAATTACCACTTTTTTAATTATTATACGTACGGTAATAGACCCAGTGCAAAACCATTTTTAGGAAATTTGGCGTACCAAATTAGACACAGCATACTGCTATCAGAATTAAAAAATGTTAAATATCTTACGAAATATGAGCATTTTTACTAAACAATTTTTAACTACGCATGCGCAAGCTTTTAAAAAAGTCCATTTGCATAATTTAATAGCAAAAACTATTGAGCCACTTAGATGAAAACCCCAATCAAATATCGTGTAAATTCAAAATGTTATGAGAGATAGAATGAACAGAATTTCCTTTCCTCTCACAAAAAAAGGAAAGATGATAGGGGATTTTATCAATATTTATTTACAATCAGCGAACACTATATTACCATTGAGCATTGATTAAATCAAAATAAAAATGTGAGTAAAACTCCTTGTAATTTAGCTTTTATTTTGAGAGGAACTGAAATTCTATTAATTCTATCTCTCATAAGTTTTTGAATTTACACAAGATTTGTTTGGGGCTTTCATATAAGGATCTTAATACTTTAGGCTATTAAATTATGTATATGAAATTTTTTTAAAGCTTGCGCATGCGTAGTTAAAAATGTAATAAAAATGCTCATTTTTATTAAGATATTTAACATTTTTACATTATGATTCCAGTACGCTGTGTCTAATTTGGTATACCAAGTTTCCCTAAAAATGTCTTTGCACTGAGTTCAGTGTCGTATGCGTTATACTTAAAAAAGTGATCTTTTTTTTTTTTTTTTTTTTTAAGAAACTGTTATACTTCCATGAATATATGTGATAGCGTCATAAAAATTTATACAAATAATTAAAAGAATTCTCATAATCGCATGCTACAGCCAAAATGCATTTCAAGCATTACTTTTTACAGGGTAAATCAAAACATTTTGACTTTTGATTAATTTTTTACTGATCCTCTTTTCTTCTTCAGAACAAAACTTTTATTGGAATATATGAGTTATAATATGTTCTTTATACTTCCAAAATGTCAAGATAATTTTCGAAGAATTTTTCTAGCTATTTGACAAAACGTCTAAATTTAAAAGTGTCCAAATACTTATTGGTAGAGAGTGTCTTAATCGAGCTGTTTAATTTGGTAAAGCGTTAGGACGTTAACCCAAAGATTTCGTGTCCGAATTCTGGCTTGATCACTTTTCGCGCTTGAAAAACATCAACTGGGTCTAAACATCAAAAAACTGTCGATAGATAATTTCAATTCATCTTGGCGTCGGGATCACATAAAAAATTTCACTCTATGACATTACGAAATAATAGACATGGTACTAATTCTAAGTTCAGTGATATAGCTAAAACATTTGTTTCCGGTTTTTCAAATTATTTGCGAAATTAATTTTAAATAAGTGATTTTAGTCAATCAGTAAATTTACCTTTGAGTTTATTTGGTTCTGTGCACTTATGGTCTATTTTGCTGAAAAGGCAAAATTCTTCGTAATTGAGATTTAAAATTTCATTCATATATAAACAGCATAGTTTCGATAAAAAAGATGAATTCAATCTAATTAAAGCAGGCCAGGAATTTACTTTGGAAGATGTTAGGCCAAAAGACCCAGGTTTGATTCCTGACTTGGTTATTAAAACTTTTTCTTGTTAAAAGAAATTCTGCCTTTTTGTTTAAATATTCTTCTTAAATTACTGAATTAAAGAAATAGCAAATATTTGGATTAAATCTTAACTGTCACATCCGATTAATTTACTTACAGTTTTTTTTTTTTTTTTCGAAATTCTTTTAAAAAGTCAATCACTTTAAAAGAACTCTTAAGTTCTTGAATCTTTTGATTTTAAGACGATATTATTTAGGCAAAACATAAAATAAATACGAGTCAAATTCTTCTAAAAGTTTTCTGCATGCGACACTCAGAATCAATCATTCTTACAAGCGCTTTAATTTACATGATAATTTTACTTTTTAAACTTCAAAGCCATGTTTCAAGGATCTCTATACTAATTAAAGTCTCTAGAAGTAGTTATACCTACATTATTTAATATATTTTAGATAATGAAAATTTTATGAAACAACAAGGCAAAAGGGAAATATTATTTAACTATAATTTGTTAAACAATACGTATAATTTATAATTCAATAATTTATTCAACGATGTAAAACAACTTCGTCAATTTTATTGTTAGCTGGGGAATTAGAAAATTTTGCAGCTTCACTTGTTTAAATCAATTTAGGTATTTATAGTACTATGATTCACTTTTATAATATTATTATTTTATAATAATATATGTAAATGATTATCTTTACTATTGACAAAGTAGTTTTTCATTATCTATATTACCACGTATTGTGTCAGAACGATTAACAAATTTTTTTTTAGTATAAAAACTATGCTATGTATTTCCAGATTACGATAAATTCTATTTATATATTTATAGTTTATGCAAAAATGTACAAATAAATAATATGGCAAAATTCAGTAAATTTTGAATAATTAGCAACTTGCAGATTTATCCAAAAAAAAAAATGTCCAATTCCGAGTAGTAGATTTCGGTGGAGATCATCTTGGATCGGCACTTCATAATATATTTTATAGTCCTATATCGGTTTTTAGTTTCAAAACAAGATTAACTTATCGATGTTTAAAATTCCTATAACTGTTTTAAAAATAATAATAATAAAATAAAATAAAAATAAAATAAATCATAGCGTTTCAATTTAAACTGCAACTCCAAAAATATTGTATACTTTATAAAGGCTTTAATATAGGATGATATATTAAGTGAAATTGTAAATCAAGTGGCATGTTTAATGACGACATATAATATCCTTGATAAGCCAAAGTCTTTACGAAAAATTGTCAGTACAATTGTGTTCTTAAACTATAATATATTCCCGTGTTTAAAAAAAAATATCAAGATTGCTGATTATCTATATATACAGCAGTTATTTATTTATTTATTACTATAATGACATAACGATTTTTTCGTACTTTCACGCTTGAAATTTTCCTTGCTTAGGATAAAGATTTGCAAATTTTTTGTTTACTTTATGACATGATTTTTTCTTTAATAAATACTTAAGTATTCTTTTATAAGTATTCTGTTTGGTATGGACAATATTTAACTTTTTTTTTTTTTTTAAATCTTTTTTTGATTAGAAAATAAAATCTTAACATACAGTTATGTTATTTACTATCGTAGGCTGAACTTCCTTTTTTTATTAACACTTTCCAACAAGGTTGAAAAGTGTTTATGTCTTCGGTTTGTCGGTCTGTCTGTCTGTCCGCGCTCTAACTTCCGTAAATATTTATGGAATTTCTTGAAACTGATATATGTTATTCAAGTTTATTATCAGATGTTCTCTATTGAAAATGGAGTTTATACCTCTACTAGTTTGTGTACAGGGACCCCCCTAAAATATTTCAAAGCATTGTGTTCTAAGAGAGGCATTTCTGTAAACCATATTTCCACACCCTTACTGTACACAAATCTTAATGAAATTGAAATATGTTATTCAAGTTTACTATCGGATGTTTCCTGTATAAAATGGAGTAAATACCACAACTGATTTGTGTACATGGACACACAAAAGTATTTCAAAGCATTGTGTTCTATGAGAGGCATTTCTATAAACCATATTTTCATACCCTTATTTTACAAAAATCTTAACGAAATTGAAATACGTTATACAAGTTCACAATCGTATGTTCCCTGTTAAAAATAGAGTAAATACCACCACTGATTTGTGTATAGGGACACACAAAAGTATTTCAAAGCAATGTGTTCAATGAGAGGCATTTCTGTAAACCATATTTTCATACCCTTACTTTACACAAATCTTAATGAAATTGGAATATGTTATACAAATTCACTATCGGATGTTCCCTGTTGAAAATGGAGTTTATACCTCTACTGGTTTGTGTACAGGGACCCACTAAAATATTGCAAAGCATTGTGTTCTATGACAGGCATTTCTATAAACCATATATTCATACCCTTACTGTACACAATGAAATTGAAATATGTTATTCAAGTTCACTATCGGCTGTTTCCTGTGTAAAATGGAGTAAATACCACCACTGATTTGTGTACAGGGACACACAAAAGTATTCAAAGCATTGCGTTTTATGAGAGATATTTCTATAAACTAAATTTTAATAACTTTACTTTGCACGAACATTTATGAAATTGTAATGTGTTATTTATAAGCACAAAAGAAAATGTTTTTGCATAGAATATAGCATGATTAGCATTAGATTTACATGGTGACACAAAAATATTCAGTTATATAAAGGGCTATTAATAAATATTTGCTAAAAGTGTACTTTCGTTTACATTAAGCGTTTTTAACACTTTCTAACTTTTTTAACACTTCCCAACAAGGTTTAAAAGTGTTAATGACTTCCGTTTGTCTCTCTATCCATCTGTCTGTCTCTCCGCGCTCTAATTCCCGTAAATATTTGTCGAATTTCTTGAAACTGATATATGTTATTCAAGTTCACTATCGGATGTTCCCTTTTAAAAATGGAGTTTATACTTTTACTGGTTTGTACACACGGACACCCGAAAGTATTTCAAAGCATTGTGTTCTATGAGAGGTATTTCTACAAATCATATATTCATACTTATATATTTCAAATATTTTTTCATACATATATATTTCAAAGCATTGTGTTCTATGAGAGGTATTTCTACAAATCATATATTCATACTTTTACTGCACACATATCTTAATGAAATTGAAATATGTTATTCCAGTTCACTATCGGATGTTCCCTGTTGAAAATGGAGTTTATACCTCTACTAATTTGTGTACAGGGGAACCCGAAAGTATTTCAAAGCATTGTGTTCTATGAGAGGTATTTCTATAAATCATATTTTCATTCCTTTACTGTACGCATATCTTAATGAAATTGAAATATATTATTCAAGTTCACTATTGGATGTTTCCTGTATAAAATGGATTAAATACCAATACTTTTTTATATACAAGGACACTCAAAAGTATTCTAAAGCATTGCGTTCTATGAGATTTATTTCTATAAATAAAATTTTAATAACTTTACTTTCAACGAAGTTTTAGGAAATTGAAATATGTTATTTATATGCACAAAAGAATGCTTTACAAAGAATATAGCATGATTAGCATTAGATTTACAGGGTGACACAAAAATATTCTGTTATTTTAAGAGCTATTATTAAACAATTGCTAGAATTCTACGATCGTTTACATTAAGCGTTTTTAACACTTTCTTACATTTTTTAAGTGTAAATATGATATCAGTTTGTGTATCTGTCCGTCTGTCTGTCTGCCTGTGCTCTAACTCCCGCAAATATTTTTTTGAAACTGATATATGTTATTCAAGCTCACCATCGGATGTTCCCTATTGAAAATGGAGACTATACCTCTACTGGTTTGTGTACAGGGACACACAAAGTATTTCAAAGAATTGTGTTCTATGAGAAGTATTTCTATAAACCATATTTTCGTACCTTTACTGTACAATATCTTCATGAAATTGAAATATGTTATTCAAGTTCACTATTGGATGTTTCCTATGTAAAGCAGATTACATACAACCACTGGTTAATGTACAGGGACACTCGAAAGTACTCCAAAGCTTTGCGTTCTTTGTGAGATATTTCTATAAATCAAATTGTAATAACTTTACTTTCCACGAAGTTTTAGGAAATATGTTATTTATATGCACAAAAGAATGCTTTGCATAGAATATAGCATGGTTATCATTAGATTTACAGGGTGACACAAAAACATTCAGTTATATTAAGAGCTATTAATAAAAAATTGCTAGAATTGTACTTTCGATTACATTAAGCGTTTTTGACACTTTCTATCATTTTTTTCGTGTGAATATATTTTCAATTTGTGTATATGGCTGGCTGTTCTTCTGTCCGCCTATCTGTCTCTCTGTCTGTTTTTCTGCGCTCTAATTTCCGTAAATATCTATAGAATTTCTTTAAACCGATATATTTTATTCAAGTTCACTATCGGATGTTCCCTATTTAAAACGGAATGACTAACTCTTCTTTTTTATGTACAGGGAGACCCAAAATTATTCGAAAGCATTGTGTAAACCATATTTTAATACCTTTGATGTATAGAATTTTTAATGAAATTTTAATATGTTATTCAATTCGCTATCGGATGTTTCCTATGTAAAATAGAGTACATTTCTAACTAGTTTGTGTACAGGGTCACTTGAAAGTATTCCAAAGCATTGTGTTGTATGATAGTTATTTTTATATACCAAATGTTAATGATTTTATTTTCCACAAAGCTTAATGCAATTGAAATATATTATTCGTATCCACAAAAGAGTGTGCCTTCTATGTAATATAGTATGGTTAGCATTAGATTTACAGGGCCACACAAAAATAATCAGTTACATTAAGTGCTATTAATAAAAATTTGCTGGAATTGCACTTTGTTTTAACACTTTCTTATAATTGTAGTGGGAATATGATTTCTATTTGTGCATCTGTCTGTCCGATTGTCTACCTTTCTATCTATTTGTCTCCGGCTCCTATCATCAGTGAATATTTTGAGAATTTTTAAAAAATGATACACTCAAGTTCCCTATGGAATGTTCCCTATATAAAATGTTATTATTAAGTCCTGTACAACTAGTTTGTTTACAGGGACAACAACAACAACAATAAAAAAATCCAATGTATTACGTTTTATGAGAGAATTTTTTAAAAGTTATATTTAAAAAACTTTCTACTATAAAAATCATAAAAACATTCACATGTATTATTAATATTCTAAAATATTGTTTTGTATAGAATACGATGTGATTAACTTTCAGATTTACAGGGCTACAGTAAAATATTCAGAGAGTTTAAAAGATGTCATTATAATCTAACGGCTGCATTTTTTTTTTTTTTTTTTTTTTTTTTTGCGCTAAGTCTTTTTAACACTTTCCAAAATGCCTAAGAGTAATTTTAAAATCAATTAGTCTATCTGTGTATTATTCAGTCCTTCTGTCTGTTGTGCGATAACGTAGGCAAAGAATATTAAAAGTTATTCGATACAACAATTGCGTACAGTTGGGGAAAGTGTTACTAATCGATGCGTACTGCATGATTTTTCTTTCTTGTCTTTCTTTCTATTTAATTGAATTCATAATAGTGCTGAAAAAGTTGTCGTCTTCTTCTACATTTTACACTTGTTTTTAGTTTTTTCAATTCTTACCTTTAACGGGGTACTAAAAATATTATTATTATTATTATTTTTTTTTTTTTTTATTTTTTTTTTTTTAATAAAATAAGATAGAAGCATATTATTCATGTAAAATGATTTATTTCCAATACAGACAACTTTTTTTTCCAGAATTACTAAAAATATTCAAGTAATTAAAAAAAAAGAAAAGAAAGAAAGAAAAAACAGAAAAAAAAAAAAAAACTGTGTTTTCAGCGATTTTAAATTTGCATATTTTCCCCGGCCCTTTGTATAGGCTTACGACCCTGGAGTAGTCAATCGACCGCAAGCCACACAACTAAACTGCTGGGCCTTTGGCTTTGATGGGGAACAAAAGATATTATTTGATTAAAAAATACTTAAGTGGAGTATTGCTTAATACCAAAGAAAATCTTTCTCGATATTACGTTTTAAGAATCGCAAGTAATGAAAAAACAAGTCTCTATTTTCGGTAATTCAACATTTCAACCTATTTACGTTGTGGTAAGCGCAAAAAATATTGATCGATTGAAAATGTATTTCAATTGGGTGTTGTTAATAAACTTTTTCTCTGTATTACGTATTAAAAATATGGAAGTAATTTTTTTTAAAGTCTGTTTCTCTGGAATTTCTTTCTTTTTTTTTTTTTTTTTTTTTTTTTTTTAATCCCTTTTTGATGGAAGTGGTAGGCGGTAAGGTATGTTATCGACTGAAAAAAACATTTTATTGGAATATTACTTAAAATTAAACAAAACTTTTTCACGTTGTTACGGATTAAGAATCTGTAGATAATAAAAAGATCTCTATAATGGTAATTTCATTTTTTTTTTTTTTTTTTTTTTTTTTTTTCATATTACCGCCATTTAGGGGTAGTAAGAGGAGAGGGTAAAAAAATATTACTTAATTCAAAAACTATTTTAGTGGAGCATTGTTTAATATTACAGTCAACTTTTTTTCCACTAATATGTATCAAAAACATAAAAGTAATAAAATAATCTCTATTTTCGGCGATTTTTTCTTTATATTATCCAATTTAGGTTGTGTTTGAAGGCAAATGATATAAATCGATCAAAAATATTTCATTGCAGTATTGTCTAATTATTAAAAACAACTTTTTCTCACTATTACAATCTCAAAGTAATAAAAAAATCCCCCTTTCTCCCACACACTTTTTTTTCTCTCACTCTAATATTAGAGCTTATTATTTATTTTAATATTTTGATATTTGATATTTATAGCATTTTGATTTTATTTTATGGCCCGGTATTATTATGCTTAATTTCCTCTTGATCTTTCTTTTATTATTCTGGATCTTCGTACATAACTAGATTCCTAAAAATAATTAGTTTAAACTTTTCCATAATTAATGTAGAAAATTGTTTAATTGCGTGTGCTTAGTATATTATATACTCACATTAATTGGATAGATTAATTCTAAATGAATTGTACTACATGTTAATTTAGTGAAAGTAGTGTCCTTCAGCAGCTATAACCCTTTCCCATTTTTGGAGAAATAAATGGAATTCACAATAAAAAGAAATTTAGTTTATTTTGATGTATCCAGTCATGGAATCAGTTTTCGATATTGTGAAAACTTCTGACGTGTTATTCAGAAAGGACAGGAACAAAAACAACTGGTAATCGGAAGGAGTGACATCTGGTAAATATGGCAGGTGGGATAAGGAAATGTATTAAGAAAATGAAGAAAAAAGACTTTTATTGGCCTTATCTTTGCTGTGAGAAGCAGCTTTAAGAATTAGAAAAGCATTTTAAAGAATTTGTATGAGTTAGGATAATAAAAATAAACTAAAATTGAATTAAAAAGGTAAGTTAAGAAAGTCCAAAAATATATTCAACTCATATCTTCATTATTTATATGTGTATATATATATATATATATATATATATATATATATATATTACATGTGGTTAATTTAATTCCTGAAAGTTTTTCATATCTCTTTGTTCAAAACTAGTGAGCAAATCTTATTTTTCTTCATATTTCAAATCCAGAAATAATTAATTCAATGTTTGTTAGTTGTTTTGTTTTCATTTTCTTTCTTGATTTATTGTCTGTATATGGTTATTCCTGGTTCACATGGCAACTAATGATTATTTGTGGTGATATGTTGAGTGTGCTTTTGTAGTAGATTCTTTCAACCGTGGTTTCAACTAATTAATTTAATGTTTCTTAGTTATTCTAAGTTCATTTTCCCTCTTGATAAATGGTTGGTAAATATTTCAGGCATGGAACAAAGAGAATTTTAGTTTATGCTCCCTTTGTAACAGAAAACCATTTACTTTACATGTATTGATTTCCTATCATGCCCTTGATAACGTTAGGGATCAAACATGCTTTCGTACACACACACACACATATGAAAATAAATATATATATGTGTGTGTGTGTGTGTATTAGGAAATGAAAAGATTAAGTTTAACTGGGAACGCCTAACAATTGCTTAACAACACTGATATCCGTCTTAGTGCTGGGCATCTATTCTCCGACCAGACTATACCTCAATACCGACTGTGGCAGTCGTTATTTTGATCACGTGACATCACATTCCGACTTTTGATTTGACGACTGTCGTTGTTTAAGAACAGTCGCTATGGCAATCGGATCGGAGAATAGATACCCTGGTGCATATCTCGGTAAAACATTACATTAACTTTAGACCGGGAATCAACACCACGAATGAAAGAAACAGAAAAGTAAAAAATAGGTGGCATGTTTTTCGAAAGCAATATAAAAATAGCGATATATACTTTTATTTGAAATGTTTGGATTGGGGGGGGGAGGGGGCACTTTACGGTAATTTTTCGCATATTAAGGCTCGTTAAACTGGGATATACGACTTAAAGTGGTTTCCAGGTCACAACGAAATCCACTCCTGAACCGGGATTCGAACCCGGTAACTATAAGCCAGGGCGCTAACCATTCATCTAGCAAGTGGGTATTTATTTTAAAGGAAAAGTATTTAACGAAATTGTTTTGTTAACACTAAGCTATAGAGTAGACACATGAAAATTTACAAAATGCAACAAGTCTGCAACAAATAGAAAGAAACATTGCAATATTTATGTTACACATTACAAAGAGAAACTGGAAGTGTATAGCCTGGATAAATCCTGGAAAGTTGTAGAAACATTTTACCTTCAAGTAGAAAACTAAACTTTAATGGAACTGAAACGAATCAATTGTAAAAAGATTGAACAATAGATGAAGTAAAAATTCGTAATAGTATTATTCAATAAATGTCAAATGACCGAACAAACGACGTCAGATAAAAAAAAGCGAAGACATAAAAGTTTTTCGCCGAAGTTAAAGGGTTACTAAAACATTAAACAACAAACGTTGAGAAAAATCTGAAGTGAAATCTACATTCAGTACTAAATTCAAAACGAACCTGATTATTAATATTGTTACTGGTTATCCATATTATTTGCATTATGTATATGCATTTGTCTGTGTGTATGAGAAAGAAATAGAAATAATAAGATGAAACATACTTTTTAGAAAGAAATAAAGCTCATTTTCTTTTTCATTTAGAAAAGAGTATTTCTATCGAAAATAAATCTTGACTATGATGATCGTATAGAATTTTATTAAATCAACTAGCAGGCTACGCCGACTTCGCTGGTCACTATTTTTAAATGAATTATTATAGTTAATAAATTCTCAAAATTGCATCAATTTTTATCATGCGAAAAAAAAAAAAAATGTGATTTGAAAAAATGTCGCAACGGGTCCCCACTGCCCTTGGCAGCGCAGGCAATTGTGAGCTGCTCGCGCGCATTTATGTTCAACACTCTTAATGAATCACTATATTATCGTAAGAGAAAAACGTAAATAAAAAAAAAAATAAAAAAAAATTCCCATCAGTGGAATAATCGGTTCCGGCCACCACTGCCTGCGTCAGCGCATACAATCTCGCAAGGCTCGCATGCTCCTTCACCTACCGTTCCCGCCCCTCCTAATTATTTTAGACTTTAAAAAATACTCGCAGTCATTCTCTCGGGCTTTTAAACCTAATAATACTAATTTCCAACATTTTAACTGAATTTCTTTATATTTACCCCTGCGCCCGATCCCTTCCCGCCCTTCGTAATAATTCTGTACTTTCGAAAATATCCGCAATCGATTTATCGGGCCTCAAAACCTAACAACACTAATTTTCAGCGCTCTAACTCTTATTTATATATTTTTGCCCTTTCACCTCCCCTTCCCGTCTATCCTAATAATTTTACAACTTCGAAAATATACGCAATCGATTTGTAGGTATCAAAAACTTCCATGTACCAATTTAATAACTTTACAAATTCGAAAATATCCGCAATCGATTTTTAAGTATCAAAAACCTCTATGTACTAATTTTGAACGACCTAACTCTATTTTTACTTTTTGCCCCTCCGTCCCCTCCTCCCGCCCCTCCTAATAACTTTACAAATTCGGAAATATCCGCAATCGATCTGTAGGTATAAAAAACCTTTATGTACCAATTTTGAACGGTCTAACTTTATTGTTTTTTTGTCCCTCCGCCCCCCCCCCCCCCACCCCGCCACACACACTTTTCTGACCATCCTAATAACTTTACACTTTCAAAAATATCCTCATTTGACTTGCAGGTCACTGAAACCTATCTGTACTAATTTTGAACGGTCTAACTATATTTCTATTTTTTTTTATCCCTTAACCCCCTTTTCTGCCCCACCTGGGACGCATTTCTAAAATTAAGGAAATTAGTTCTTATGCATTGATGGGAGCTATAGTTTAGAACAAAAATATCTTACACATATATTTTTTTCTGTTTGCAATATAAAGGATTATTTCAAATCACGTTTTGCCCCCTCTCCTTCACTCCTTGGGGGCTGAATTTCGAAAATTCCAGAAATTCGTTTGTAGGTGTTTGTATTAGCTATATATTAGAGCAAAAATTTCACATATATCTGTTTTTCTGTTTGAGATATATAGGAGTATGTGAAACAACGTTTTGCGCATGTGAAATCACGTTTTGCCCCCTTTCCCCCCTTGGGGACCGAACTTCTAAAATTCCAGAAATTGGTTTTTAGATAATTAAATTAGCTATATTTTAAAGCAAAAATTTTACGGATATCTGTTTTTTTCTTTGAGATATGAAGGTTTTTGTGAAATCACATTTTGCCCCCTACACCTCCTTGGGGGGCGAATTTCGCAAAATCGCTTCTTAGGGGATGCTTACACTATATGTTCTATAATCTGACCCAGTTTCGAGTCAGTGGCTCCAGTAGATTTTGCTGTGCGTTGATGAGCGAGTACGTTAGTGGAAGTACTCTTTTATATGTATAGATGAATTGGGAAAATTAAGAAAATGTAAATAATTCTTTTAATGAAAATATTGCCGTACACAACACATTTAAATCTTATTATTATTATTATTATTATTATTTTTCAATATTCTGAATAGAAAAAAAAAAAAAAAAAAGTCTTACAAAACACTAACACTCTCAGAACATCACAAATCTTTTCGAATCTTTCAATTTTCGAAGTATTGTACATTTATTTAAATAATAATAATATTTTTTTTTTTTTTTACAATATAGGGTAGGTGCTCCAGTGATTGGCATGCTCCAGTAATTGACATCAATCCCAAAATAATTAATAAATAAGAAAAATAATATAATAAGATGTTTTACATATAAGAATTTTAACATTTTATGTCAAATACAGAAACATAGGGTGCCAATTACAAATAAAAGGAAAAACTGGCAGTGTCAATTACTGGAACATTGAGTCATTGAGTGGGTGTCAAATAAAAATTCATAAAAAAAAAATTGTTATCAAATGTATATATTTTAACATATATATGGTTCTGAATGTCTTTCATACCATATATATTAACTTAAGATTTCTAAAAATATTTTCTCATGACTAGAACATTAAAAACATCACAGATTGCTCTAAAAGTGTCAATCCCTAGTGCACTTACCCTATATAGTTTTAAAGAGTTTAATTTAAATAAAATAAAAGAATTTTTTTTTCTCGACGAGAGAAAAAAAATTTAGCTTCCACAGTGATCGCACAACATAATTTAAACGGCATTCCTAACAGTCGTATCAAAAGCAGTGTATTCAATGCCTTATTCTGCTCTATTTCAACTGCTTAAATTCTTTTTTCACTATCCCCTCGGGAAGGTTTTCTGAGAACCCGCACGTCAATTTTTGTACTTCTACGTTCAGTGGGGGCTGAACGTATAGATGCACAGACAGACAGAAGGACAGACAGACATCTTCTTTTATTATTATGGATTCTCTGATTGATACTATGAACTTTTAAACACTAACTATCTATATATGATGCCAGTTTTCCCATAAGTATTCGTAGTAATTTAAAATTCTAATGAATTTTATTTCAATTTTATTATTTACGTGTAAATAGATATTTTTAACTTTATCTACAAAATTTCTCCTCAGTTCACTGGTTTTCTTGCATAAATAAACACAACGCGTGAAGCTAAATGTAAAAAATATTTTAGTGAAGGATTAAATGTATTCATTCTTAAGAAAGAAGCGTAAATAGTGCAGCTAAAAAGAGCTACGTTGAATGGACTTAAAAATAATTATTTTATTTCAGCATTCACATACAGAAATAGTTTATTTTTAAAGAGCCTCTTATAATTATATGTCTGGTTTTGAGTCATTCAAAAAGTACCTTTAGAGGGTTTACTTATATTTAACTATTTAATGAACTTGAAGAACTAGCTAATCTTTCCAGTTTCTAAAAAGATATAAAACGAGCAGCAGTTATAAGCATTTATGATTTCATATTTGTGTCTATTTGTTTAATAAATTGTACAGGTCCATCATTAAAAGCAAGTTAGCAGACATTTGTTATAGATTTTTTACATACGATTTTCTATACTGGCCTCAAAGTTTTACTCAGCTTGAAATGATCTTTTTTAAATGTTATATTTCTTGATAATAAAAGTTAAAAATAAATATTTCATATTTGTTTCTCGTTCGTTATTTAGTATTTAATTTTTTAAATAAATATTAAAATATTATTTGTTATTAAACATTTTGCTCTAGACTTAATATTTTACAATTACAATAAAGTTCCCATTTAATCTATATCTCTCTCTTTCAGTCCGGTTTTTTATTTAATTTTAATTCTTTCCTAAATGTTTCATGATTATCCGTATCTTTTCTTTAATTCAGTAGCTATATTTCTTTCTATATGGTTATCTTTATATGAATCACTCAGAAGCTAATGAGGTTAAGTCAAGAAAACAAAAATTGAGAAAATGAAAATTTTTTAATACATTAATTTTCAAAATTTTTGTTTATTAATTTAAACAGAAAAGTATATAAATATTATATACAATACAAAGCACCAAGCAAATATTTTAGTAACTAAAAATAATGCATCTATTTCCTTAAAACGTATAAAAACCAGAAAATATATGTAAAATGAAATGAACATAAGCGATATAATTACTTTAGGATTCTGATTGACTTATATGGTAATTGCTTTTTCAAATATTCTCTTTAAATGCATCGCTAATTTCAGATGGAGACAAACTGTACTTCGAATTGTCTACAATACATTGAAAAAATATCATTATTATATTGAATTTGGAAATGGAAAATATTGACTTTGATCTTTATAAAAATTATGCAGTACTCTAGAAACTATACTTTTTCCAAAACAAAGTACTTAATAAAACTGAGGCACCAATGTGAAGGTAATGTCTGAACACATGTTGAAAAATAATAAATAATTCAAGTAGTTCGTTGTTAAAAAAAGTAAGTATCTTGAAAATATCAAATACGAGGTATTTAATTTAAAATGGATTTTAAATATAATGGAATGTGTATAAAATATAATATTAATACAAAGTTCATTTTTTTATTTTAAAGTAAAAAAAAAAAATGTTCTTAATAGAACAATTATAAAATTCCGTTAATACCTATCAAAACGCTATTTATACCAAAGTTTTTATTACTTTCTTTCAACTGCGATTCCGAGTCATTATTTTCTTTAACAAAGTTAAAAAAAAAAAAAAAAAAATGGATGGCTACAACCATTTATTTATTTATTTATTTATTTATTTATTTATTTATTTATTGTTACGCACAAAAATAAAGAAAGATATAATTACAGAGAAACCGCTTTAGTAAAAAAAAAAAAAAAAAAAAAAAAAAAATATGTATCTCTTCGCTTAAAAGGAAATCGAAATGAAAAGGTGATCCAGAATAACAATGCCATTTTGTTATTTTGTTCTGAACCGACTCAAAGAAATTATGAACAACACACAATATGATACATTCTTTCATCATTTCATAACTAAAATTGTTTTTAATGGGAATAAAAACAGCGCAAGTTCTTTCTTTTCGTCATGCATTCGCTATTCATCTTGAGCCCTATGATGATAGAAAACGAACTCATCAAACAATAATATCAGTCCCCAAATGTGCCCAAGGCTCATTGTTTTAGGGGTTTTTTCGCTGCAGGAGGTACATGATATGATACTTCAAAAAGAAATAATGATTATATGAAAAGGACTTCTGTCGAAGTAACTAGTTTTCAGAATCACTTTCTCGTGGTAGCTTCATTAATCAGTCTATTTTTTTCTTTAAACGAAATAATTCCGCAACCAAGATTTCTGTTTAAAGCATCATAGAACTGCAAATAAATTGCAAGTTTGATAGTACATTTTAATTCCAGCAAGCACTGCAATTTCAAAAATTTAAAACGAAAAATTAGTCTAATTAATTGATAAATGTTTGTTGGTAGAATTAGAATTGAACACATTAAAGCTAAAAGGCGTTATTAATAATGATTTATTTTGTAATATTAAATCATATTTTTGTAAGTTACACGGTACAAAATCCACCTAAAATTACAGGGCCTTTATGAGAAGTCTCATAAATTTATTTTTAGTCTTTCGTTTAAAAGAATTTCTCTCGTAAATTTATCGGAAAAATCTTGTAGAAAAATAGGCGTAGCAGAAATTTGCGGATTTTATTCTTTTAAAACTAAAAACGGGAATTCTCTTTAAAAAAAAAGCAGATTTTCCTTTTTTATTTAATTTTTTTCTTTTGTTTATTAAGTAACTTCTATTTTTGTAATAATAAACTTATTTTAAGAATATTGTTGATATGAAATATATTTTAAAGGATTTTAATATAAAAAAACATAGATTCTTTTATGTTTCTAAAATTTGTATTTTTTTTCTCTAAGCTATAACAATACGTGTTATATTTAGGCTAAATATACAGTAGACATTGGTTAAATTATACTGCACTTAATAATACTCCACAACATGTACTTTTGCCCAGATTAACGTTTTATTTATACTATTTTTTATAGTTGTGAAAATGAAACACAGAGTTACATTGAAATGTGTTATTTAAATTTTCTTTAGTTACTAATTTATAACATAATTTAAAAATAAAACATTTAAAAACGAAATAAACGTTTAAAATCGTAGTTTAGTTTTAATGCGAAAAACATATTTTCATTCTAAATTAATCTTGTGGGTATTAATATACTATGATAAAATCCCCTATTGATTAAACATCCCTATTGATTTAACCTAAAACTCCTATTGGTTAAACAATTAAAATTAATAGACTTGTTAATAGCATAATTTGAATGTCACTCTTAGCCATAGTTTGAATGTGATCTTTATAAAATTATTTTTGTGAGTAACTGTATTGTATGAGAAACATCATTCAATAAAAGCAAGGCATATATTTTAATGAGCATATTTTTTATAAAATATTTTTTTTTTTTTTTACTTTCGAAATTACAACCTGGAGTTGTTGCATTTTTTACTTTAAAATTTGAAATCTGACATTATATTTATATATAGATATATAGATATATATATAAATTCTCAAAATTCTGTAAAATTTTGAACTTTTTATTCAATTATTATAAATTTTTATGTTTGTTCTGAATTTTTATTATCATTTATTTACCTATTTTGTTTTTCCAAATCATTCATAGTAAAGTTGATAATAGTTAATATATATATATATATATTAAACATCTAAAAAAAAAGAAGAAGAAGAAGATACTGCTCGTCTTTTAAAATGTTATTAAAAATAATTTAAAAAAAATGGGAGAAAACTTTTTTTTTTTTTTAAGCAGCAGCTATTTCAAATTTATTTATAATATTTATAATATTTTTAAATATGCATTATTCAGTGATAAAAGTATTACAATAACAAAAATATCCTTCAAATCTTTCTTTGAGAGCTGAAAACTAATTTAATTTTCAGCAATTTAAAATTTTAAAAATATTTTGCAGCGTTTCTCCACATACTTTATTGTAATTGTATGTATTTAAAATGTTTAAATAGAATGTCAAATAGATAAATTAAATATATGCACTGCAGAGTCACTTTATGTATGGGATATTGATCAGGCAGACCTTTAATTTAAATTTTCACTTTAAAACACAAATAGAAAATAATTTAATTACACTATTTAGTGTTCGTCCCACGTGTGAAATGCAAATGCACATAAATTTAAGTCTCTATTATGATTTTAAATTTGAATAATTACTCGTTATAATTATGACTGTAAAGAAGGATAAGTTATTCATATTCGTTATCCATCAAAAATCAAATAAAACATTCATCGAACTAATATACGGGGTGATTATAGTTAAAGTTACGATTTGAAAACGCTATAATTTTAAAACTACCGATCAGAATGACTTAATATTTTACCAGAACAATCGTGGCGTGACAGAATTTTCTTGGCAAGAGAAGAGAAATAGTTCTAAAATGTGTCGTTAATCTTCCGTAAGGTGTTTGTTTCATAAAGCTCCACTTTTTCTCTTGTCACTATCACTATTTCCGCTGTTAAAAAGTATTCTTGTCTTTTTGCTAAAAATAAATTTCGTAAACCTTTACAGTCTATTGTTTTCTGCTATTCTGTTATATTGCTAACAACATTCCTGTGTTTAATGAATCCATTTAGGCGTTTCCCATGATATTACAATTGCAGCACCATCTATAGGGACATTTGAGAACTATTTTTTTCCTCCACCAAACAAAATTCTATTGTCTCATGATTGTTCTGGTTTAATATCAAGTCATTCTGACCTGTACTTTTAAAATTATACCGCTTTGAAATCCTAACTTTAATTATAATTACCCTGTAGGATGATGGAAGTAATTTACCATTTTAGGATATTTTATAGGTTTTATTACACTTTACCGAGTTTGCAGTTATAAAGTACTTGCTATAATTCATATCTTAAGATCGTGAAAAAATCCTGCGTAATAATTTTAAAATTTTTTAAATTTTTTAACTATGTTATTTGGGATGAAGATAACGCATAATTGAATTCGGAAAATGTGTTTGGTTTTTCTTCTTCGACAAAAAGGCGTTAATCAACCTAATTAAAAACAATAAACAAATACATAAATAATAGAAAATAAGTACTTTTTCCTATTCTTACTTTTTTTTTCAAGTACTTGCAGAAATTCCTTTTTTTTTTTTTTTTGGTAACCAAATCTGAAATGTAAACGGTTTTTGTTTTGATATATTTGAAAGAATATAAAATTATAAAAAATAAATTACATAATAATTAGGTTTTTTTTTTTTCCCAGACCAAAAATTTAAAATGTTTGATTTTTATAATAGGAATAGACTTAATTTTCTAAGGGGTACACTTGAAACTAACGTCATGGCTACAACAATGTATTGAAATAAAAAAGTGAAATTTTATACACGTTTTCAAAAGAATAAAATAAGAATAAAAAATAATATATAGGAAAATTTCATCGCAGCTGCAACTATGCATTGAGAAAAAGAAAATAAAACTTTATTCATAGTTTGAAGTGATAAAAAAAAAAAAAGATAGTTTAAAAGAAAAGAATGGAGATAATACTTAAGATAGAATATCGACGATATTTCACATTATTGCTTTACATTATATAGGCAATTTCACATTATATGTCTAAATTTTGGACATGGTTTTAGTTCAGTAATGTATATATATATATATTCATAAATTTATTTTAAATTAAGAGAATTTGACATTCTTGTTTGTTTCAGTTTCCCTTAATTTAATATTTAAAAAAAAAATCTAATTTTTTTTTTTTTTTTTTTTTTTTTTTACTCAGGCTGACGTAAACGCTGGCGTAAACCCGCTCACTGCATGGCGCGTTCTCAAAATTTCTCATCTTGACATAATAATCTATTTTGACTGTGGAAGTTGCATTCCTTCACACCGTTATTAAAAAGCAGAAAAGGAGTTAAAGAATTTGGAGTGTTATAAAAACAATTTATATGTATAGGTGATAAAGAAAAATAAAAAATTATAAATTGGTTTTTAAAAAAATGGCGCCATAAAATTGCAACAAACAACTATTTTTTTTAAACTACTAAATCATGAAAGAGCAGAAACAACTCAAGTTTTGAATAAATATCTATAACTCAAATTAGATTAAATACAAAGTACTTATTTCGACGTCAAACAAAGACATTTTTTAATTAAAACCGATTAAAACTGGTACGTTGTGGCCATTACAAAACTTTTTTATATATTTTACTACACAAATTCATTCAATACAAATAATATATTAATATTAT
Organism: Salticus scenicus; assembly: GCA_963930645.1. Lineage (NCBI taxonomy): Eukaryota > Metazoa > Arthropoda > Arachnida > Araneae > Salticidae > Salticus > Salticus scenicus. The sequence continues at coordinate 210,371,557 of OZ005657.1, forward strand.
TATTTATTAAAATTAGTTTCCATGAATTCAGATGATTTTTTTCTCATAAAAATATAACACTAGATGTCCAAAGGAATTAGATTTTATGTTCCACTAACGGTATCTTAAAAAGTGAGTCTCCCTCCCCTCTCCATCAAGTTTATTTATTTATTTATTTATTTTTATTTATTTATTTATTTTTTTTTTAATAAAAAAAAAATCAATAGTTTTGTTTTAAATTATCATAAATCAATGTTTCAACCAATCTTTTGAAAGGTTTTGACGAGTTCGTTTGACATATACCCATATTAAAAATTAGCCGTTGCTCCCACTTGTCCAAAAATGTTCTTTGTTGGCTGTTACTATAATAAATAATTATTTTTAGTTGCATAATGATTCGTTAAAAATCATTGTGCACATTTATAGCAAAATTTATCCTGTACCACCCTGTTAAAAATTTAGAAAAAAGTGGAATGATAACGGCACCTGCTAGACGATTTTCACAAGAAGTTGGTAGGCACCAATTTATGTCAAGGTGCAAATACATATGTGCAGTAATTCCTGAGATACAGTTGCTACAAAATTTTTGTCACACACGCAAGGACCGGCAGACATTTTCTAAATATGGTCAAATCGTGTTCTAGATCTCTCAAAACGTGTAAATCCATCAGAAACTTGAAGTCGAAAATTTTTACAATGCCAATACTTTCTTCCATTAAATGTAGAAGAAAGTAAAAAGAAAAACAATAAAAGAAATTTCATGTTTCAGAATGTAAATTAACTTATTAATTTTAAGAGAGTAAAATTTATAAACGGTTGCCGGTTTTAATGAGATATAGAATTAAAAAAAAAAAAAAAAAAAAAAAAAAAAAAACAGCAATGTTGAGTAGAATAAAGCACCGATTTTTATAAAATAAATAATAAATTCTTATTTTGTAATTTAATACTATATATATATATATATATATATATATTAATTTTAAAATATACAGAATTATGCTGAATTATACTAATTTTTAGAAAATAGAACAAAACATTCGATAAAATTTCTTAAAATAGTCCATATTAACATGGTATATATTTAAAATGATAAAATAGAAGGTCAAAACATTAAATATATACACACTATGTATGGGAAATTGGTTAGTCTGACCTTTAAATTAAATTCTCCTTTCAAAAATAATTATCTTCGGATTTAACAAATAATTTAATTACATTATTTATCTGTTAGTTACACATGTGAAATTGCAAATGCGCATATATTAGCTTCTCTATTACGGCTGCAATTTGAATAATTGTTAGTGATAATTATAACTGTAAAATAAAGATAAATAATTCATATTCGTTATCCTTCAGAAATCAATCAAAACATTCATTAAACTAATGTTAGATGATGAAAGCAAATTATCATTTTAGAAACAGTTAGCGGTTAAGTTAGATTTTCTCAAGTTTAACATGTTAAAACACTTGTCATAATTGAAATTTTAAAAAGTCAAAAGGTTCTGCAATAGGATATTTAAAATTTTTAAATCATAAGTAATTTGTAATGTACATAATGTAAAATCGCATGATGAAAATTCGTTTGATTTATCCTGAGTACTTTTTCTTCTTTCTCTTTCTTTTTAGCAGCTTTTTTTAGGGAAACAGAATTTTATAAAATCAATAACGAAATTTAAAGAATTCAATTTATGGAATTACAAAATTTCAATTTTTTGCAATCTCCATATGGTTTTCCGATGAAATACAAATCATGCCCTTATAAGGGCATATACAAGAATTCAACATTATTCAAAAAAAGTCTCTGAAGCATGACAAGACGAAAATGCTTATTTAAACCCCTTTCCGATGTCTCATTATAAATTCTTAGAAGGAAAAAAGAAAATTGCCAAATCTCTTTTCGGGACTTATACATAAATTATGAGAGAAAAAAAATATATATTAATAAATCGATTGCGGATATTTTCGAAAGGGTAAATTTATTAGGAGGGGCAGAAAGAGGGGGGGCGAAGAGGCAAAAATATAGAAATGAAATTAGAGAGTTGAAAATTGATATTATTAAGTTTTAAGGCCCGAAAAATCGATTGCGGATATTTTCGAAATTACGCAAGTTTCCATGAAAACCATGGAACATTCAGACACAAATCTTTTTATAACAATGTTTATATTACTTTTTTACCTCAGCTTCTATTTAACATAATTTCAAAAGTAATGTATAACTTTAAAACTTATTTGAATTAGAATTGAAGAGTAGATGTCGCGAATCTATCGCCAAATAGCGTTTAAATTTTAAAATTTCAATATCTCCAATTCTAATTTGATTAAATTGCTTATACTAATCATCTACATTCTAAAGATATTTTAAAGTACTTTTATTGCCGACGGGAGTTTCGGAGAAAACAACGGAAAACCCAGAACGCTTTTATTCTTTTATATTGTGCAGAGTTTCGAATTCCGATACTCCGTTCACATTTCGTACTAAGGATTTTTAACGGTATTTTGCCCGGAATTACGCAAGTTCCGGAGAAAACCACGAAAAAGTCAGACATAAATCTTTTTATAACAGAGTTTATATCACTTTTGTATCTCAGCTTATTATTAACGTAATTTCAAAATTTATATATCATTATAAAACTTATTTGAAATTGAAGAGAAACTTATTTAAATTGAATTACTTAATTGAAATTGAAGAGTAAACGTCACAAATCTCTGTCGCCAGATGGCGCTTTAATATTTTAAAATTTCAATATCTCCAGTTCTAATTATGATTAAATTACTTATACAGGGTAGATCAGATCGTAGCCACCACCGGGTTGGCGGCAAGTGGAAGTGTAATACGGTGATATTTTTCAAGGATCGCGAACCAGCCGGTCGCCGAAGGCGGCTAGTAGTATATATTATTCAATTCAAATTCTAACAACAACAACAACAATAATAACAAAATCTAAACGTACAAAAGCGAAGAAACTGATGCACTAGTAATAAAACAAAGCAAATGAATGTCAATTGTAATTTCAATTCTAAGAGTTGGTTTCAAAAGTATATTTGCTATAATATCGCTTGATGTTTTATATTTCCAAATGACATTAGTAGTATTGTGAGACGTCTCTATATTTTTTAACTTCGAATTTCTCAACAAAATTCCCCAATATTTATCAGAGAGGATATATGGTCAAATTACTACTACTAGTTGCATCCAGTTCTCTATAAAAATCAACAGACTAGTTAACCTTACACACAACTATGATAAAGGAAAAAAATTTTGTATGCAAGAAAACCTTGCAACTTTACATTTAACTTAATCAACAGTTTAACTTGACTTTTTATATATTATTTATTTATTTATTTATTTTACTGTCTTACTCAAAAAAAAAAAAAAAAAAAAAAGCTTGGAAATGTGTACTTAAGAACTGAAAGTTGAGAACTTAAATGAAAACGTTTTAAGTAGTAAATTAACAAAAAAAAAAAAAAAAAAATATATATATATATATATATATATATATATATAGAAACACTATTAAAAATTTTTGGGGAGGAAACTAATACTAATGCATATACTGAAAACAGAAAATATGCGACTTCATAATGTTAATCCTTGAATTACATTGTAAGAATATCATACACACAGTTGTTCAGTTGATTAAAAAAATATCAATATATTATTGTCATTATTATTATTATGATTATTATTTTCATGAAGATGAAAAATTTAAAAATCGAGAATGAGAGACATGAATTAGATTTCTTGTAATTTTTGTCGTTGAAAAACAATTACTAAAATGCGAAAAATAAACTCTAAAGTTTTAAGGTAGTTTTTTAATAGACTTATAGTAGGAGTGATGATGTGAATATACAACGGATTGTTTATGTTTATATTTGCAATTTGTAAGAATATGTGAGAATTCTTCATTTTTTTTTTTTTTAATTACGTTTTTAAACATTATTTATTAGAAAAGAATGCATTTTTCAATTTTGTAATAGTTCACTTTTGTCTTCCAAAAACAATCATTAAAAGAGAACTTTTTAATGCAACTAAATAAAAAAAAAAAAAAAAAAACCTAAAGTACATTATTTAATTTACATCTTACCTTTACCAAGCTTCAGATCTTAAAAATTGCTTATTTTTTATTAATGGATTATTGTATCAACTTTATTATTATTATTATTATTAATATTCATGTAAACTTTTGATTCCTGGGCAGCACAAAAACGGAAATGTTACCATTTTTATGCTACACAAGTTATACAGGAAAAAACATTATATTAATGAATAGTCATAGTTTGTTGAATTTATTAATATAAAAAATTACAAAACTGACATTAAATGCGTGATTTTTAAAAACTGATTACCATAATAAATTCGTTTTGAATTTTAGAATTGAATTTTGTACATAAACGAATGTACAAGAAATTATTTACTCATAAACAATGAGAAATTAGATTTCTTCTAAAAATTATTAATTTGCAACATATTTTATACAAAATTAAACAAAGCTGAAGTTCGTTTTTCCCGAAATTCAAACATGAAGTTCAATGAACCTTCGTGAACTATCGTACTTTAAGGGGAAAAAATGTCCTTTATTTTTATTAGGTGGTTTGTCTCTTATTTATTTCTAAAATAGGTTTTTTTTTTTTTTTTTTTTTTTTTAAACTTATTAGAATGACTGTAATCTCTCTCTCTTTTTTTTATTGTTCAGTTATTTATTTTTAACATTTTTCCCCCGAAAGACAATAATAAAAAATATCTTTGTATTTTTTCGAAGAAAAATTTCAGATAATGTCTAAAGTGTAAAGTAAGTCTCCTTGAAAAACATGTTTATTTTTTCAAGGACTCTCTCTCTCTCTCTCTCTCGCTCTCTTTATATACATATATATATATATATATATTATAATAACAATAAGAATGAGAACGAAAAATAAACAGACGAATAATTTGAAATAATAACCCATAAATACCAATTTGGTAACTAGTTAACTTAAAAAAGAAAGAAAGAAAGAAAGAAAGAAAGAAAAAAGAAAAGAAAAGAAAAATTTTTTAACAGTATTATTTATTTATTTATTTATGAAAAAAAAAGAATACTCGCTTTAAAATAATTCCGGTGAAAATACAAAACATATAGAAACATAAAAAGAAGGAATGATTGTAATCAAAAGTTTTGTATTCGAACTGACAATAACAAAATGAACAAACAAGCAAACAAACAAAAAATAAATAAAATAATCTGGTGTGTCACTCACACGACTTTCTCTTACCCTGAAATTTAATACTATAAACACAGGTTGGAGATTAAGAGGTAAGATAACGATGTTATGTAAACCTATGTTAAACAATTCAAATTAGGCTTCGGAAGAGTCTTATACGATAATTAATTCTGTGTGAGGGGGGCTGCCGCCCCCCTCAACCCCCCGTTTCATTAATTAACCTATATTTATAGAAAATTTAATTCGGTTATTAAAAAATAATTATGTTTTTAAAAAATAAATTAATAAAATTATTATTTAAAAAAATTATGTTTTATGATAATGCAGATGATTTCCATATTAAAGAAATAGTATAACACTAAATATCAGATAAAAGTCCATTTTAATCTCAATCTTTAAAAAAAAAAAAAAAAGAAAAAAAAAGAAAAAAAAAGGATTTTTTTTTAAGTTTTTTTTTTCGTTAAAAGTAAAAAAAATCGATAACTTTGTTTTAAATTATAGCAGATCGATGGTTCAACCATTCGTTTTAAAGCTATTGGCGAGCTCTTTTGGAAGATACCCATCATGAAAATTTACTCCCCTCGAGGGGGGACTTCCCCCCAGGGGGGGGGAGGCGAGGCTCCTACATACACAATTTTTTTTCCCAGTTGACTATCTCTATTACAATATATATATATATATATATATATATTCGTTTCATTTGGTTTAGTGCAGTTTATAGACGTTAAACTCTACTTACCTGTAATTTCCCCCATAGACGTAATGTATTAGAATTCTCTTGATTGTCCCTGTACACGAACCGTTTGCTTGATCTGAACGAAAAGCTTACTGTAGCATCCGTATATGATACACATTTAGAATACCAAGTTTGAACTTTCTGCCATAATTTGTTTTTGAGATATGCTGATAACAGACAGACACACACACACAGACACACAGACACACACACAGACACACACACACACACACACACACACAGACATACACACAGACCATTTGCTAAAAACATGATTTTCGTACTCAGGGGACCTCAGAACGTGTAAATATAACAAAATCTCGCGTTTGAAAATTTGACCCAAAAACAATACTTTCTCTACATTATGGGTAACAGAAAGTAAAAAGTGAGTGAGAAAGAGAGAGAGAAAAGCTAAATTTATGGAACAGGACACAAATAACTGAATAAAAGATAAAATAAACTGCTGAGAATGTACAGGTAATTTCGTCAAGAATCAACCCCCCCCCCCCCCCCCCCGTCACACACACACACACATTGAGAGAAAAAAGTGCAAGGTTTCGTTTTTTTCCCCTTGAGATTCCCGTTAACGAGGTTTGACTGTATATTCAATGAAAAAAATCTGGTGTGAAACAACCACACGACTTCCACTACCACTATTAAATGTATTATATGCACATTTTGGGGATAATGTGATCAGAAGACATAAAACTGACCTAACAATGTAGAAATCTAAGAATTTTCTGGTTAGGAGAAGGTAATACACATGTAAAAGTATATTAAAAAAAATCTACATAGCGAGTTAAAAGAGTAAAAAAAAAAAAAAAAAAAAAATCGGTAAAGCCATTTTTTGAAACACCAATTTCCAGGATCTAAAACTGACCTACGTAATCAGGATGACTGTTAATATTTCTGTAATCACCGGGTGATACAAGCGAAATGATATCTAAAAAGGCGTTCGTGTAGTTATTTTCAAGAACATTATGTAATTGACATTTTTGAGATACCGACTTTCACGAAAACTTGACATACTCAGTTGTTGACCAGAAAACAACAATTGCATACAAAAGGATATCAAAAAGGGAGTTATTATGGTGAGTTTGAAAAAAATCCGTACAGCTGTTTTTAAAGGAATGCCCTTGCGAGACCTGAAATTGAGCTATTTATACAAGACGCCTATCAATTTTTCTGAAATAACCAACTAATTCATACGAAAGGATATCTAATAGAGTATTTATTTAGCAAATTTGAAGTAAATCGATGGAGTCGTTTTCGAGATACGGGCTTACGGTCCCATTTCCAGTTCCCGATGTCCCACATCTGCTCTGTCACTTTTCTCCAAAAGTTGGAAAAATCGTCTGTACACCAAACCTGTCTGAATTCTGAAGTTTTGTAGTTCTATCTTTATTAGTTTTGGAGATTTGATAGTCAGAAGATTCCACACACACACATACACACATACTGACCAAAAACTACTTTTTTGGACTCAGGAGGCCTTAAAACATGCAAATCTGGTGAAAACGCGATATCGAATTTTCGGACCGAATACAAAACTTCCATTACCTACGGTAGTCGGGTAATGGAAATAAAAAAAGATTATTACCTGCAATTAGAATAAATAAATAGAAATAAATGAAATGTTTAAGCAAACATAAAGTTTAGTTGAAGCTCTCAATACGACTTAAGAACTATCATTATTAATTTACTTACATTAAAATATATGAATAATCTAAATTATAATTACTGAACTAAATAGTATTAAACAAGGATTATTTAATAGCATAATGAATATTTATTAAATATTATAGACCATTTATTTAAAATAAATAAATAAATGCTATATCAAAATTATAGATTACATACATATGTATTAAAGAGGAAAAGTATCAAAGGTTAGAAAACCAAAAATTAATAATATAAACAATATTAAAATTAAATATAAATATTTAATGCTCAAGAAGTGCAGCTAATAGAAGATGTAAAATTAAATATTATGTAAAAAAAAAAAAAAAAATATTCTGAAAATAAATATAACCAGAAAACAACAGTGAAACCATTCAGATAATATTAATTAACCCATAAAATTGGTACCATCAACAGGGAGACCCCTCGATGAAGGGTGTAAAGAACAGTAAGATGTTTCAAGAGCTACTAGCAGAAACAAAAAAGTAGTTTGACTCTCTACTTCTTATCAAGAGAAAAAATTTATCCACTGCAGCTCTAAATGAAAAATTATTTACATACAAAGGGGAAATTACACAATAATATGCACAACAATATATGAGGACAAATTGTGAAACACAACTTTAAGACTATCGCAATTGCTGCATATTCTCTTAGTCCTAGCAATTTGCGAAAAGAAAAGATTTTTTAAAACTTTAATACTTATACGTGAAAACCAATTAGGTAACTTATGACTTTAAAATCGAAATCTAATCATTTATCATACAGTACAGGCTAATAATCTAAAACTCCTTGACTACCTTAATTTTTAAATCTAAAAAAGAAATTATAGGGTAAGTGCCCCAGTGATTGACACTTTCAGAGCAATCTCTGATGTTTTTAATGTTCTAGTCATCAGAAAATATTATTAGAAATCTTAAGTTAGTACATATGGTATGAAATACTTTCAGAACCACATATGTGTTAAAATATATACATTTGATAACAATTATTTTTCTTTCTGAATTTTTATTTGACACCCACTCAATGGTGCAATAATTGACACTGCAGCATTTCATTTAAATAAGATTACTGGAAGCAGCAGCAGTTTTTCATTTTATCAGTAATTGGCCCCCTGTGTTCCAGTGTTTGACACTGCTAGTTATTCTTTTTACAAGTTATTAGCACCCTATGCTCCAATATTTGACATAAAATGTTAAAATTCTTATATGTAAAATATATTATCTTATTATTTTTCTTATTTATTAATTATTTCGGGATAGATGTCAATTACTGGAGCATGCCAATCACTGGAACACCTACCCTACCTTCATTACTATAGTGTTTTAAAATTAAATCCTTAGGTTAAATATCATCGGAAACCTCTAAGAAATTACTACATTTAAACACTATAAAATCATCCATATACATAAAGAGATTTATATCAGAACTAACTGTTATTATTTTTAGTAGTTTAATCGTTAATTTAACTTAGGGTTAAGAGATTTTTGAGATGATTTGATTTATCCTCGTCTTCACAAAAATTAGCGCTCTGTAAACCCTCACTCCTCCCATGGCGTAATATATATGGATATTTGGTTTTCTTTGAAACTACTGGAACGTTTTTGATAAAAACATAGAATTAAAAACTTTTCGAGTTTATAATTTAATACGAATCGCCCTCACTTTCAGGAAAATTAGTGTTCACAAGTACCCGCGCTTCACCCCGGAAATATGTCAGAAACTTCTTTTTGTCCAAAATCACAAAAATGATTTTAATAAAGATTTAAAGTTAGTGTTTTCTAAGATACAAATGCGATCTGCATTTCTCTTATCTTCAGGTTAATAACACACTAGTAACTCACACTCCACTCGAAGAAAAATACGGCAGAAACTCGACAGCTGGAACGATTTTGAAAAAAAAATAAAAATAAATAAATAAATAAAATAGGATTAGGGATTTTTCCGATTTGGCTTATCTTCTTCTTCAGGAAAATTAGCAGTCACTGGTAACATGTGCTCCGCCTGGAGCAAAATATAACAGAAACTCGTTTTTTATGGAAAATGATCAAGTAAGTTTGAAGAAAATTTTTAATGAATTTTTTTTTTATTATCTCTTGTCTGTCACTGTAAGTAAATGGAAGCTATTCGCTCAGTTTTCAATAGCAAAAATATTGTAGTAAATTTAAATAGTTTAAGTTATTTTCTACGTGATTGAAACATAATAGCGCTTTAAAATTTCATTACACACAATGCTCGTATACTGCAATTATCCGAACCATTTTGCGCGTTCCACTTTTATTAAGTCCAGTAACTACTTCGAAGCAAGAATTTAATACTTACGTTATCAATAAACTATTATCATTCGATATTCTACAAAATAGAAATGACTATTTTATAGTAAAGCATTATTAAAAATTTGGTAATAAGTCATATCCAATATAATGTGGCAGTAACTACAACCGTAAGATGCTGAATATTTTTGCTACGTGGGCACGTAATTCCATAGTTAAAATTCTGTCATTTTATATTATGGGTTTTTTATTATTATTTTATTATATTATTTTTGTATCTTTTTAATGCTTTTTTTTTTTTTTTTTTTTAATGCTAAAAATTTTTGTGGCTGTATATTATTTTATGTGGTTCACATGCTCCTTTTTAAATTATTATTTATTATTATTATTATTATTATTATTTTGAACTACGCATTTTATATTCTTTTTATTAAAAATGAAGTTTTAAGTGAAAACGGCTTATTCATTTTTATTATTATTTGTATAAATATTTAATATTCACTAATATTGTGCAAATGTAGTAGCTACAGAATAATGAACTTGATAAAGTTCCTGACGATATAAACTTTCAGTTTCTTTCTTAATATATATATTCTGTTTTTTTGTTTATATTGTCTATATTGATAACACTTTTCTTTCTTTCTTTCATTTCGTTTCTTTTTTTGTCTTTTTAATTTTTGTGTGAACGTATGTGATGTTGATAGGCAGACATGTCAAACTATTTATTTCAAATTCTAGTCTGTAGAGTAGTCTTTTGAAAATTCTGTATTTTTTGCGCGAGAATGATTTTCCATATATTTAGCAGTAGATAACATGCATTTAAAAGAATAGGTCATTACAGCATTTTACATAGCTAAACATAATGCAAAGGAGTGCAATACTCCTCAATAAAATATAAATCAGCTTCGACAGATGATTCTTTTGAAAATTCTATATTTTTTGCGCGAGAATGATTTTTCATATATTTAGCAGTAGATGATAACATGCATTTCAAAGAATAGGTCATTACAGCATTTTACATAGCTAAACATAAAGCAAAGGAGTGCAATACTCCTCAATAAAATATAAATCAGCTTCGACAGATGCCCGACCAGCTTACGCACTAGTTCAGAAATGAGATTCGACCCAGAATCCGGAATATGTGTTTCATAAGATTCTGGTAACAAAATTCTCCGAACTAAGTGCAATTGCTCGGTAATTTCATTTTGCGCTGAACTGTTTTTCTGGAACTCAAAAGAAAATTTAGCAAGATATAAATTTGCCTCAAATGTGTGTAAGCAAGATTATTAGTATTACTGTTTAATAAAGCTTTTATGTTCTCTTTCAAATTTATTGGGAGTGGTTTGTGAAGTGTATAATAGTTATAACCAGCAAAAAGAATAAAGGAAGTATTTAAAACATAGACATTTAACCCCTTAACGCGCGCTGTCCTCGCTGCGAGGACGCCAAATTTAAGATCCAGCTGCAAAATTTCATCCTGGAAATTTTTTAGCAAAAATTCACGTTTATAACATATCAGAAACAGCCGGTTTTTTAAACCTTAAAATTTAAAATTTCTTTTAGTTTAATTTAGTTCATGAAATCCGGTGGCAGTATAATTTAAATGTTTCAAATTGTCTTGCGCTGCAAAGGGTTAACCACTGGAGAAGAAGATTTAACTGAATGTGTCTATGCAACAATTTATATAAAATAAATATTTTATAATATGTCTTCTTAATTTTTTAAAGATATAATAACATATAGAATCTAATTATTAGAGATGTGCCATATATTGCATAGGGGAGGGGCATTTTCAAAGGAGTAGCATTTCAAAGGAGACTTCATACGGAAATATTTTTTTTAAATGTTTTCAGTTTATTTAATTTTATTTATTCATCGAAAATATATGTGATGGCTCCTTTTTAAAAATATTGGTGACAATTTTGATTAAAAAATTAGAAATGTTGGCAGCAATGATATTGGCATATAATGCTTAATTTTTTTATAAATTAAGTATACAAATTTATGATATTGCATGAGAGTTATTTAAAAAAAAATCCCTCACTAATGATTTTTTTTTTTATTGATTTTTCTTAGGAATTTATTTATCAGAATATTTTAAGTAATTTTAAACTTTTAAACATAATATAAGTTAAAGCTGGGAGAGATTGCGCACATAGCAGATCGTCGGGAAGGAGTAGAGTGAGCGTGTTGAGACTTTAGGTACAACATCAATAATGGAGTGCTGACTTGAATGTGCATGGTGATTGCTTCAAACGTCTAATATAAAACAGAGTTATTTTTACGTTTTCGAACATGATTACTTGAATTTTTATAATTCTTCCTAGGAATTTCTTTAGAACGGTAGAATTGCAAACTATTTTTAAATTAAACGATTTCTCATGGACTAGTTTGTATATGTTACTAATGGCAGGTGGTTGCACGAAAGCTGTATCATTTACAACAATAAGTGCAACAATTGTAGACAACGGCAAATTAGGTCAACAAACAAGAAAACATTCAATATAAAAAGGAAATATACTAAATTTATTTAAACGTGTTATTTTGTAACAATGTTATTTTGTAATCTTATTTGGTCTGTTTATTTTTCTGATTCTTTATATTATTTATTTTGTTATATTTTACACGATAATACGAAGAGACGATGTACACTAAGGAAAAAGAACCGCACTCCAAAAAAATTGACATGTACCTTTTTTCTTCTTAATAACTTCAAAACTAATTATTGAAACAAATAAAACTGTCATGTTTGCACAATACCAAAGACATAAAATAATACCTATGTGCATTTTCAATTAGTAAATTGCTTTATTACACTCAGCGAAGTACTCAATAAAAATCTACAAGAAACTTTCTTTTTTAACAGAATATAAAAAACATATAAAACTTCTTATTCTATTATGATTTATTATACGAAATAAATACGTTATATTTTAATATAGGCAATAAAATTATTTATTTGTAATTATAAACAATTACTGAATAATAATAATAACAATAATAATAATAATAATAAAAGTATTCAGTAATGGGTAATGCCACCTTTATATGGAATCACTGCTTTAAGGGCACTGTCTCGTTTCCGTTCAACTCTCTGCTGGAGAAAATGAAACTAAAAAACAGGCTCAGTTGAAGTACAAAACTTACCCCGCCTTTAACCTAGTGTGACATTTTTTGTCCAATTAGGAGATAATCACAGAGGCGGGGTTATTTTCGTCCCCCCAAAAGTAGTGGGGGGGAAAATCCACCCCAATACAAAAGGGTGGTCAAGAAACTCCCTCACTATAGTCTGTTCAACTTAAACTGATACCGAAACTAAACAAAACCACATGTTGTTTGGCGACATGGATAATGTTACTGCCACTGTTGGCGCTAGCCAAGGTCACTCATTTCTCCCCTTCTTTTGTTAGAATTTTCCCACCTCTTCTTTTGTTACCTTAACACTTTTTCTTACTTTAATGGGTCTTTTCATTGTTGTACGTCTTGTAAACTCCAAAATACAAAAAGAAGTGGTGGGGGATAGTTTTATCTTTTAACGAGCTATTTTTTGTTTGAAGGGATTTGGTTAAAGGATAAATCTTAACACATTCTTTTCATGAATAACAGAAGTTGCCATTTCCGCGAGAAAGGCACAAATGTGGAATACCTTTGTAACCCATTTGTTTACTTCGGGTATCACTTTAACTTGAACGGACTATACTGATTTGTCTTTTGATAAAAAGACAGTGCGTTATTGAACGAACCTCAATATTATGTAATGAATGCATGTAAAAACACATGTATACATGCATATATGTATAGTATTGATTCATATATATATATATATATATATATATATATATAGTATCACAGGTTATTATTATTACCAGGGCCAGATTATGGCACGGGCACACGGGGCACTGGCCCAGGGCCTCCAAATTTAAGGGGCCTCATTTCCAAAAACTGAGAAGTAATAGTATAATTTTTTTTTTCATTATATGTCTATTAAAACAAAAATTGATTAAATTTTTATATTTTACTAGAGAGCATAAACAATTATTAAATTTTGTGACTAATTTCCTAAACATTGGCTGATCAATGTACTTCAGTTTTTCATTTGTCTTGAACATAAAACTAATGATTTTGTTATAGGTTGCTAAAAAAATGAGGAAATAGAAGGTGTAGTTGAAGGAAAAATTTTAAAAATGCACTTTATTTATTTTTGAGAACTGGTCCTTTTGGTGAAATCTTTAGAGTAGGGTAAGGGGCCTCCAACTAGCATCAGTGCCCCGGGTCTCGAAAAATCATAGTTGGGCCCTGATTATTACTACGACTACTAATAGTAGTTAGGGTGCCTATATTACTTATCGAGGCATCTTAGTTGTAGTAGTAAGACAGGTCGAACAATTTCTTTCAGATAGCGATTTTGTCTTCGTTACCAATTGTTATCTATTACCTTGAATGGACGTTCAAAACTTTTATTTTGTCATCTAAATATAAAGAGCTAAACAATTGTAACTGTATCTATACGGATTTTTAGTCCGGATTATATCAAAAATTGGTACACTTATGTATTAAAACGAAATCTAGGTAATTCTGTATTTTTGTGTTCAATCGAATAATTGCTTCAAAAGTAATAAAAATCCTACTTAAACTTGGAAAATTATTTTTAAAAAAATGTAAAGAAAGAAATTAATGCCAAAAATATATGCGTAATTATACTTATTTTTATGTCGGAAAAAAAAAAGTGAAATTATTATTACTACATTATTAATTAAAATAAAATTTAGAAAATTCGTTCTAATTAAATGGAATAGCTACAGTATAGAACGGTAAATCTAGCTAATGCCGTATTTTTTAGTTCAACCGGATAATTGATTCAACAGGTCATAAAAAACCCACTTTAAAATTATAAAAAAGAAAAAAAGGAAGTTGATGCCAAAAATGAATATCTAAGTAAATATATTTTTCTTTGTGTCAAAAAATAAAATAAAAATAAATAAAAAACGAACGTGCAATTATTATTATTTTTAAATAATTAAAATGAATATCAGAAATATTGTACTAAAGAAACTGGACAGCCTCAGTATAGAATGATACATTTATTATTATTATTATTATTATTGTTATTGTTATAAATTGAAAAAAAAATAAAAGCAAACTTGCATGCATTTATTATGATTAGTTAGCTGAGAAATTCTATTTAAAATATTTATAATTAACATTTTTTAAATTACTGCAAATAAAGTTTCTAAAATAGTGATGTCAATTTCTAATAAATTAAAATAAATGGAAAAAGATTAAACTTAGTTAAAGAAAAAAAAAAAAAAAAAAAATGAAAATGAAAATTTCTAAAAATAAAGAAATTTTGTAACATAAGTTTAACTATTAAAAAATTATTAAAAGTATAAAGACTATGCACAGAATGATTTTATTATTCATGATCTGTAATTTGCATAACTTCAAAACTACTCCATAAAAATTAAAAAAGTTAATATCTACAAGGAGGAATTTAAAAAATTATATATATATTTGGAAATTGTTCAATTTAATCATTTAAAAATAAGGACGAAACGAATAGCGATTTTGCCGAATGCCGCATATCGGTATCCACCTGACATCAGTGTTTCAGATATATCCGGCAAATATTACTCTCTGTTAAATCCCTACGTTTAAATTTTAAAATTGGTGATTTTCAAAAGAAAAATGAAAGTATCTAAGCAAGCGCGCGCGCCTTTTTTTTTTTTTTTTTTTTTTTTTTTTGTCCTGCTCATAAGTAAAGAGTAAAATAAAAAACAAGTAACACTTGAAAAACACCTTGAAAAATTGACCTTTATATATATTCAAATATATTTCTTTTTTATATCGAATAAAAACTGAATGTACACACATTTTCTTTTAAATAATTAAATTTGAGAAAAATCGGGCTAAAAAAATTGATTCAGTTTAGAACTCCTTGACGAATTTTGAAATTTGGCACCGTCGTAGCTCCGATGTTTCTAGCCAAGATCTTTACTTACGCAATTGCGATAACAATTTAATTCATCGCCAAAATGACAACAACAGTTTAAAAGCTGCCAAGGGGCTCCTATGCTAAACTTATCGGACCAGTTTTAAAATATTTTTTAGAATACTGGTATACTAACCCTATTAAATTTGAAAATTGTATTTTGAAAATTTTGGGAGTTATTCGAAATTCAAAAATTTTTTAACATAATGGCGTAGGCTCAACATTTTGCTTTGTAAAGCTTGTATCAAGAATGAATAAGCGTAAAGAAGTCGGATAAATTCTAAAATATTATTTATGATACTTGCATGAACTATATGAAATTTGAAAATTCTACTTTAAAATTGCATGAGTTAAATGAAATGTAATATTTTTTAACATGACAGCATAGGGCAAAATTTTCCTTTGTAAAGATTATCTCATGAATGAAGCAGTGTATAAGAATGTAATAGTAGAATGTAGGATTGCATTTAAAATATTATTTATCATAATGGCATTGACCGTATAGTTATTTCAAAATTCTACTTTGAAAACTTCGTGAGTTATTTGAAATTTATTTATTACTTTCTTCTATATTCAATAGAAGAGGGTATCGGATTCGTAAAAATTTTCGATCTCGGGTTTTTGATGGATTTACACGTTTTGAGAGTTGTAGAACACGATTGGACCATTTTTAGAAAATGTCTATCTGTCTGTCTGCGTGTGTGTGTGAGAGAAAATTTTGTGGCAACTCTATCTCAGGAACTGCTGCAAAGAATTTCATACAAATTGGTATGTAGTTGCACCTTGATATAAATTAGTGCCTATCAACTTTTGGTAAAAATTGTCTTACAGGTTGCGTTGCCATCCCGCTTTTTCTAAATTTTTAACATGGTGGTATAGGACAAAATTTTGTATAAATGTGCATAAGGAAATTATTTTTTAATAAACATTATGAAATTTACAAGAATCATTTATAATAGAGATAGTCAACTGGGAAAAAAGTTTTGTATGTGCACGAGCCACGCCTCCCCCCCCTTGATGGGAGTAAATTTTCATGATGGGTATCTTTCAAAAGAGCTCGCCAATACCTTTAAAACGAATGGTTGAACCATAAATGTGTCTGGTTGTACGTTAGTTAGTAAACTAATATATTCTGAAGAAGGAATCATTATAAAGTCGTCGGACCAGTTTTAAAATATTTTTTGGGATACTGGCATAAATTCTATTGAGTTTTAAAATTCTTTTTCGAAATTTCGGGAATTATTCGATATTTATTTATTTATTTATTTTTTTTTTTTTAACATAGGGGCATAGGTCTACATCTTGTTTTATAAATATTGTATAAAAAATGAGCAAGCGCAAATAAGTCAGATGAATTCTAAAATGTTATTTATTATAATGGCACGAACTATATGGATTTTGAAATTTTTACTTTAAAATTTCACAAGTTAAATGATATATATATATATATATATATATATATATATAACCGTAGCATTCAGTAGTAATTTAAAATTTATTAAATTTTATTAGTAATTCAAACAGTTAATACCATCAATATCAAAGTCTACCCAAATGAAAAATGAAATAAAGTTAAAGCAAAATGAAATAAAACAAATTGGACTTAGATAACAGCATATTTGTATTCTAACTTTTTCAAGGGCCTGGTAGACTACGAAACATTCAAAGTGAATTTTTTCTGTCGCAAAGATAGCAACAGTTAAATATCTCTTTGTGCCAAGGCCCGAAACATTCACAGCATCCAAAACAAGGTAGAAAAAAAAATATATATATTAACATGACAGCATAGGGCAAATTTTCGCTTCCTAAAGATTATCTCACGAATGAGTCAGTGTAAAGAACTAGAATTGTATTAAAAATATTATTTCTGATAATGACATTAGAAAAGATGGTCAATATACTTGAAAAAAAAGAAAAAAAAAAAAAAAAAAAGTATATTACATGCATTATACAAATACTCACCCATTTTGCCCAAACTATGCCTTATAGAAATATTTTTCAGTATTTTAGGAAATATACAATACGCAACATAGGCCTAATTCAAAAGAATATTCAATATATACATTTATATATTTATATATTTTTTTAATATACACAAGGTAATCAGATAATTAGATATATATATATATGTATATATTTTTTTTAGAGGGGGAGGGGGGGACATTTTTTCAAAAAAAAAAAAAACGAGACAAAATGGCTTGGAATTATTTCACACATGCAAAGAAGATTTAAGTCTAGTCTCTGTAATAAACAAATACATAAAATAATTAAATAACATATTTACGAAGTTCAATATAAAATAAACATGTAAGATGAGGAGGAAGAGGGGACAGGAATTGATTGATTAGAAATCGTGTCTAAAAAGAAAAACTGTAGAAAATTACACAGCAATTACACCATAAGCAATTACACCACTGGAAAATGAAAGCAGTACTTTTCAAAAGAAAACTGAAGTATATGAATACGATTGGTACCTTTGCAAACATACACTATCTACCAATAAGTATTTGGACACTTTCGAATTCAGGCGTTTTGTCAAAAATCTAAAAAAAATTCTTTATTAGTCTTCTTGAAACTTTAGTAGTGTAGAAAACATGTTATATCTCATGTATATCAGTAAAAGTTGCGTCCTGAAGAGGAAAAGGGGACAAGTAAAAAATTAAACAACAGACAAAATATTTTCAACCACACTTTAAAAAATAATGCTTTAAATGCGTTTTGGCTGAAGCATGTGATTAAGAATATTTTTCTCATTATCTGTATAAATTTTTATGAGGCTACCACATATATTCATGAAGATATAACGGGGGAAAAAAAAAAAAAAAAAAAAAAATTTCTTTTACTTCCATTACTCGTTTACCGTAGGTAATGGAAGTACTGTATTCGGTACGAAAATTTGATATCGAGATTTCACCTGATTTACATGTTTTGAGGTCTCCTGAGTCTAAAAAAAGTGCTTTTTGGCAACTGGTCAGTGTGTGTGTGGGGGGGGGGGGGAAGGGAATCTTCTGACTGTCATATCTCCAAAACTAATAAAGATGAAGCTACGAAACTTCAGAAATAAAGCAGAACTAGTGTACAGATGAATTTTCCAAATTTTGAAGAAAATTGGAAAACCGGAAGTGAGATTTGCGAAACCGGAAGTGGGGACGTAAATCTGAATCTCAAAAACGGCTCTAACGACTTTCTTTAAAACTGTTGCATAAACCCATTTTAGATATCCTTTCTCGTGCTTTACGTGGTCATTACAGGAAAATTAATAGTCATCCTGATCAGGTAGATCTGCTTTAGTTCTCGAAAATTGGTGTATCATAAAAAAAAAAAAAAAAAAAAAAAAAAAAAAAAAAACTATTATTTTTATTATCTCCCCCCGCCCCCCCTTTGGTATGTAAACTCTATTTTATGTCGTTACGTTTTCATGCGTTTACGGCAAACGTGTATCAACTTTCTCTTACTGGAAAATTTTTTGTTGTCTATTTCATTAGCTCAATTCTATGTCTTCTGATCACATTATCTCAAAAATGTCCAAATAATACGTGTAATAGTGGGTAAGGGAAGTCATGTAGTTGTTTCACACCAGATTTTGTTTTCACAGGTTTCAAGCATTACTTTTTACAGGGTGATCCCAAACAGTTTCACTTTTCTTTAATTTTTTACTGGTCCTCCTTTCACTTTCGGCAAAAACTTTAACTAAAATATGTGGAGTATAGCATGTTCATCACATTCCTGAAATTTCAAGATGGTTTATCTAGAACTTTTTGAGATATTAAAAAAAATACCTGAAATCAAAAGTGTCCGGTCATTTATGGAAAGGAAGAGTACCTCTCAAAACCCCCCCTATATATACATACTAATAGATATTAGTCTTATTTTATTTATCTACAGCTGTTACTTTTTTAGCTCTCTGCTGTAGGAATACGAGTATCATTTGTCTTATTATATATATATATATAAAATCACACAGAGAAAAATTATTCTGAACTATTTCTCGCTATATTTGAACAATTAAACTTGAAGTATTTTGTTCTTTACCGATTTCTGTAAAAATTGTAAAATATATAAAAGATACATATAGATCTCGCCGCGCTTGAAATGATGCTGCCCCAGTTGTTCTAAATTTCTCACTGCAATCATTTTAAAAAAAAAAAAAAAAAAAAAAAAATATATATATATATATATATATATATATATATATATATATATTTATTTATTAACATTTGTTTTTGTACCATGTTATAACTTTTTTTTTTTTTTTTTGCATTATTATTAAACAAAATGTAAATAAAATTTTCTTACTAGTATTCTAATTAAATAACAAACGCAACACGTTTTGAAAGAAATGAAATATTCATCCGGAAATAAAAAAGACATGTTACCCAAATGAAATTCCTCTCTGTCTCATGTTTTCTTCAACCTTGGTAGCACGCTCTGAAGAAAAAAAATAAAAAAAGATTCTTTTCTTTTGATACGTCATCAGTGTTGACCCCCAACTGAAAGTTTATTTTTGTTGGATGTTTTTAAAATATACATAAGCGGTTTTACTTGTAGTATATGAGACATAGAGATTGAAGTTATAAATTGTATTTTCTATTTCTCTAGCACACTCCCCCCCCCCTCCCTCCCCTCCGTCAGTATATGGCCTTCTTTCAGTTTATAAAGAATTATTTAAACTTTACTCTTTCAGTGAGATGTCAAAATTGGGTGTTCGTGAGTCGAAGCTGGAAATTTTATTTTTATTTTCTCCTTTATGTCTTGAAAAGTGACAGATAATGAAAAACACTCATTTAAAACTAGTATGTTGTGGCTAGCAAAAAAACTTTCTTCTGTATTTTCCTATAGAAATTTATGCAATACAAATTATTTATTATTATTATTATTTACATTTTGAATGCTGACTTTTTTTCATCTTAGAGACGTATTACACGAAATGGCCAACGTGAGTAAATTTTTACCGTGCAGATAGCGTACATCCTGTTCTCGGGGACATTTTCAATAAAGCAGCGCCTCCTGTCGGCCGATATGAACCCAAATTGACTCAGCATTTTAAATTTCTGCCTTTTTACATATCAAATTTAGTTCGACTATACGCAACAGAACCAGAGATAGAGCCTTCTGTAAACTGCGGAAATCGTAGTATAACAGTGTCACCTATTGAATGACTGGCATCAAAAGTTGATAGACATTAAGTTAGGTTAAGGTGAATCTACATATACATTTATATGTAAATCTGTGCATTAGTTCCTGAGATAAAGCTTTCCCTAAAATATCAGAAATAGCTTTATAGTAGCCCCACCTGTTGAACTATTGACACCAAATGTAAAAAGCATTAACTCATGTCAAAGTGCATCGACATATGCACTTATATCAAATTTTACGCAGTAGTTCATGAGATATAGCATTCCCTGATATTGTGAAAATTGCTGTGTAAAAGTGCCACCTGTTGAGCGATTAGCACAAAAAATTGATGGGCTTCAGTTTATGTCAAGATTGAACTACATATAAATTTATTGGTAAATCTGAGCAGTAGTTCCTGGGACATAATTGGAATGAAATTTTTATCTCACACACACAGACAGACGTTTCCTAAAAATAGATAAATCGCGTTCTGGATCTTTCAAAACGTGTAAATCTATCAAAAGAAAATAGAAAATTTTTACAAATCCAAAATTTTCTTCTATTGAGTACAGAAGAAAGTAAAAAGACAAAGCACCTTTGTTCTTCTTCTTCTTTTTTTTTTTTTCTTTTAATCTTTTTAAATTTCAAGCATTTAAAATTTAATATTTTTTGGTTACTTTTTTTAGCCTACTATTATTCTTTTCATACGAATATCCGAAAATATACAGCTTTATTTATTTATTTATTTATTTTTAATCCCCCAATAGTAAAATTCTAAATTGTGTACCTTAGTCTGAAAAGGCAAGGTAACGAATAATCGCTATAAAATGTATTTTGTATTTCCCTGCCCGTCTACCCTCCACCAATATGGCATCTTCCCTTGAATTTAAAAAGAATTTTTCAAACTTTACTTTTCCAGTGAAATGTCAAATTGAATGTCCGTTAGTCAAAGTGGGAATTTTTTACTTTTATTTTTTCGTCTTTTGGCTATTCCTTTACTTCCTGGAAAGAACATATAATAAAAAAATACTCATCTAAATAAAGAATCTCCTTCCTTTTTTCGGCCTACCAGCGGCTGAGAGATTCTGTCCTCGAAGCTGGTAGACGTGAAGTGCCGGGTTCGATCCCAGGTGCACTCGTCAGCCTAGCCGTTCTGAGTTTTCCGTGGTTTTTTCCGAAAGACGAATAAATGCGGGGTATGCCCTTAGAAAGTCCCCCCCCCCCCATTGCACACAGAGGGCCATTTCTAATAATTTCGGGCTCCATTCTAATAACGATACCAATACTTTTACTTTTTCTCTTTTTAAATTTCCAGTATATAAAATTTAATATTTTTCGGTTAGCTTTTCTTTTTAGCCTGCGATTGTTCTTTTCAACCTCCCGCAAAAACTAAATAAATAAAATAAAAAATTAATTAAAAAAAAAAAATAAAGTCTTTATATTTTCATAAATATACAGTTTTTTTTTTTTTTCTTTTGTTTAACCTTTAAGGAAAATCCTAAATTGTATGTTTCTTAGTCCGAAAAGGCAAGGGGAAGAATTATATTAATATTGTTAAAAATTATGTAACTTAAATTAAAAACTACTACTCAAACTCAAATGAAGAAATTTAGGAACGAAACGTTTTGACTCTAAAAGTGCACTTGTGAGGAAATAACAATCTTTGCTTTCCTTTCCTTTCTGTTAGACACCCCCTCTCACACTACAACCACCTGCTTTGTTACTGGGGTACAGGGATGAAAAAGAGTGGGGACTGTCTAATCAATCACGCAGATAAGGAGGATCCGATGGGAGGCGGAGATTTTAAGAATTTTTCAGTATTTTCACAAAAATTCGCAATATCTCTAGAAGTATTTTTGATTTACGAAATTAGTAAAAATTATGGAAAAAAAGTATTTGAAAACTTCGAACTTTAAGGTCTACCGATTAAAATTTAATTTTTAAGGATATTTCACGGGTTTATTATTATAAAGTTGTAAATAGAACAATACCCTAGTTTTCCAAAGTTCCAAAATTGCAGTTAAAATCACAATCAAACAATAAGAGAAATCGAAAATTTAATAAAAAGGCGGCTTGTGATTTGATCTCAAATATCATGTGCAAAAAACAAAATTCAAAAATATTAAAATGCGAATGAAAAATCTCTCTAAACATTTTACATAGGTTTTATACTAGCGTGTCATTTCTAAACTCTTTCGGGACAGTGCCCTTAATGCGTAACGGCACACTATTATACAGCTTTTTAACTTAAAGCTCAGAAATTTCATTGTGCCAAGCATCATAAATATTTTTACTTTCTCTTACCCATAAGGTAGAGAAAGTATTGTTTTTGGGTCAAATTTTCGAACGCGAGATTTTGTTATATTTACACGTTTTGAGGTCCCCTGCATACGAAAATCATGTTTTTAGAAATGGTCTGTGTGTATGTCTGTGTGTGTGTGTGTGTGTGTGTCTGTGTGTCTGTTTGTGTGTGTGTCTGTGTGTGTGTCTGTCTGTTATCAGCATATCTCAAAAACAAATTATGGCAGAAAGTTCAAACTTGGTATTCTATATGTGTATCATGTAGGGATGCTACAGTAAGCTTTTCGTTAAGATCAAGCAAATGGTTCGTGTACAGGGGCAATCAAGAGAATTCTAATACATTACGTCTATGGGGGAAATTGCAGGTAAGTAGAGTTTAACGTCTATAGACTGCACTAAACCAAATGAAACGAATATGTATTTTTTGTAATAGAGATAGTTAACTGGGGAAAAAAAATTGTGTATGTAGGAGCCTCGCCTCCCTTCCCCCTCGAGGGGAGTAAATTTTCATGATGTGTATCTTTCAAAAGAGCTCGCCAATACCTTTAAAACGAATGGTTGAACCATCGATCTGCGATAATTTAAAACAAAGTTATCGATTTTTTTTTTTACTTTTAACAAAAAAAAAAAAAAAAAAAAAAAAAAAAAAAAATTAGGATATTTTTTTTTTTTAATATTGAGGTTAAAATGAACTTTTTTTGGATATTTGGTGTTATACTACTTCTCAATATGGAAATCGTCTGCATTATCATAAAAGATAATTTTTTTAAATAATAATTTTAATAAATTTTTTTTTAAAAACAGAATTATTTTTTAATAACCGAATTAAATTCTATATAAATGTAGGTGCATTAATGAAACGGGGGGTTGAGGGGGGCGGTAGCCCCCCTCACACAGAACTAATTATTATATAAAACTCTTCAGAAGCCTAATATGAATTGTTTAACACAGGTTTACATAACAGTACTCGTTATCTTACCTTTTAATCTGCAACCTGTATTTATAGTATTACATTTCAAGGTAAGAGAAAGTCGTGTGAGTGAAACACCAGATTATTTTCATTGTAGCTATAAATTTCGACACCCTCTCTCTCTCTCTCTCTCTCTCTTTATAGACTAAAGATTTTGAACCGGACTGACATCAGGACTATTTTCAGGTCTGGTAAAAAATAAATTCTACGATATTTTTTGTAGGTTTTAACCTAATATGAAACAGTAATGATTACTTACAGAATTATAAATTCTCATGTGGATGAATACGCAATTTTAACAATTTAGATTTAAAAAAAAGTACCACAGACGCCATGTGGCAAGCTGTATTACCATCTTGAAATACTGATCGTGGAAAAGTCTGAGACACTTTGGAAATAGTCGAGTAGGTACTTACTTTTACAATTGTCATGTTTTATTTAGAGATAATTGTTCCTTTGAGCATTAAAATTTGCCCAACTATTTGAAAATTTATGCGTCCCCATACCATAATGTACAGACAATATTTCACTATTTTCAGAGTGTCAATTTCGTTAAGTCGGTCACATTTTCATCATCCCACTAGCTTGTTTATGTCATCTATAAATAAGTTAAACTTGACTCATGAGGAAAAACACTAGAGCTAATATTTAACTGACCATTTTTCAAACTTCTGTAGCCTACTATAATGTCTTATTTTCTTAATTATTTTCGTTAATAAGGGTTTTTTTGCAGATCTTCATGCTTTTAAGCCTGTTTTAAAGTGAGAGACTTAAATTTAAATAGAGTTAAATTTCCTGATTAAATAGCCAAAAAGTTTCATATTTCGCTAAAAACCATCTCACCAATGGTTCGTTAACATTTAGTTATTCTATCATCTCGCGCATTAAAGCATTTTTTTTTTTTTTTTTTACATTTCGTTCGAAAATCAATACTTTTTGTGGTATTCATAATTGCCACATCCTGGCCATTTTTGAAGAACTTTTCAAAATTGCAACATTTATAACAACTGTTAGTTTGTTTTTAATAGTTGGCTTAATACTAAATTTTATGTGGAGGATGACGTAATAAAATTAGTTCGAAAATTTGCTTTTTAACACTTTCGGGGGCACTGATGCCACTACAGCATCACCTATTTTCAACTGCAAAAATTCATCCCGAAATATTTTTAGCAAAATTTTACTTATAACATCGCAGAAAATGTTGTCAATTCTTTTTATTTTAATTTTGTTCGGGAATTCCAGTGGCAGTGTAATTTAAATGATCCCAATTACCTTGCGCCGCAAAGGGATAAAGTGATAAAATTGCAGAAATAGAAAAGGAAAATATTCAAGTGCATCTTTCTAAAAAATTAATACTATTTTACTTACAAATTACTTTAAAATAAAAGTACTTTTTTTTTTTGGCTTTGAAATGTGTAATGTATAATAACATATTAACTTTTATCAATAGACCCATTATTACAGTGGACGGAGCATAGAACATGACTCGACTTCATATATATACATACTTTCATGTATATACACATATATATATATGATTCTACTCTTCATAAAACACCAGAAAGTGAAAAATTATCGGCTGAAACGAATTACAGCGACCACAAAAAATTATCAAAATTAAGCATTTTTGGTGATTTAGCGCTGTTAGGTGATTAGCTCACTAGCACTGAGATTGCCGTGTACGAACAGAACCGTGTTTTGCTTCTCCACCAAGTACTGAAAATCAATCGCCTAACAATGTGAAATCGCCAAATATGCTTAACTTTGATAACTTTTTGTGGTCGCTGTAATTCATTTCAGCCGATAATGTTTTCACTTTCTGGTGTTTTATGAAGAATAAAATCACATATATATTTTTTTCTTATTTTTTGCAGGCGACACCTTTTGAATGTTTCCTTATAAGACACTTTTGCTGCCGACTGTGTCACACATGGTAACCTTTCGTGCTATCAACCCTGCCTCCTGGCCATCTTCTCTGCTGGCAACCCCTGTTTGGCAACCCTGTATTCGTACCTTATCTGTTTTTTTTTTATTTTTTTTTTTTTTATTCTAGTTAACAGATATTCTTTGTTAAGTATGATTGTGCTGTTTATAGTTAAAGTTTCATGTTCAAAATGGCAAGTTTTCAGTGTAGAACTTGTAAAACAGTACCCGATAAGTATTTCCGTATTTGTGAACTATTCATATTAAAATCACAAGGTAGACATTTAACACAAGACGTAAAAAAGCCTATTTTTTGTATTTTGGTTTTAAAACAACAAATAATAACAATTCAATCATTTAGTGTATTTTCCATGTTTTTATGCTCTACTTAGTCTACAATATGTATATTATCTCCACATTAACAATATTCCATGCTAAATTAATAATATTGATAGTAGTAATGCATGTCTTCTAAAAACTTTTGCACATTGCTTCCAGTACAGATTAAATAATCATAACAAAAAAACTGTACAGATTTTTCACTATTATTTTTTAATTCTGCACTGCAAAATTAGTTGAAAATAGTTAATTTTATTTGTGTTATCCCCCCCCCCCCAAAAAAAAAAAAAAAAAAAAAAAAACACTAGTGTAATCGTTTATAAAATTCATAATTTAAGACAAAAAAAAAAAAAAAAAAAATCGCAGAAAGAAGAGGAGAGAGAGAAAAAAAAAAAAGATAATATTTAAAGAGATAAAACACGTTCATTAACTCGTTTCTACCTAAACTGATATGTAATTTATCGTTCTATCTAATTTATTGGCTGAAGAATGTTTGGCTCGAAAATAAGCAGCACGATGTATTTTGCTTATGTATAATTCAAGACTTTTTTTTTTCTTTATAAAGAAGATATATTTAAGGAAATCTATGCTTAAAATAAGAGATTGGAATATCTTTTATTATAATTGAAAACAATGCAGTGCACATACAAATGCGATAACGATAATGCAGTTTAATTTACCCACATTAAACCGGAAATTAAATTTACGATAGTCAAATATACATAATGATAAGTTTAATGAAATCCAGAAGACCAACTAAAATAAGAAGAGATTTCTTCCATGTGTTATTATTTTCTTTTAAAGCTAGTGTTAAGTTCCGGAAGTAAATCCTTAGGAAATAGAAAGAACTAGAGCTGTTGCTGTTTTCTTGTCTTTTTTTTTATGTATATAATTGGTGAAGAATGTGGCGGTCAGCGGGAAAGTTGAACTGGAGGTTTTGCCCAATCCGAGGTCAGGCTTTCAACGATGCATTCCTAGAGGTACTGAAGAAACTTCATGACTGAAAATGATAAATAAAACAAAACAGCAGCTACAGAGCTCACTGAAAAAGATAAAAAGAAACTGGATTGATTGTAGCAGCGTTTCTTCTGAATACATATTTTTCTAAATCAACCCCGAATAATCTGAACGTATCAAATGTAATTCCGTTACTTTTAAAACACGCTTAGACTACGTAAACTGATCCATGTTTCTTAACTGTTTATATTTTTTATATGCTAACTGTATTTCACCAGGTGATCCAATTCCTTTTTTCACGATCTAAGCTGACACAACCGGAATTTTCTTTATTTTTATTTTTATTTTATTTTTTTTTTATCTTTATCCTTTATCTTAATATGTTTATTAAGTTATAGTTTTTACTTTCTAAAATTTCAGAATATCTTTTCGTGTTTCTGTGAAATGTTTTGTATAAATTTAAATAAGTGTTTCTGGAAGTAGGGAAATTATATATATATATATATAAAAAAAATAACCATTCAAGGAGTAATTTAATACACACACGCACACACACACACATATATATATATATATTATTTGTTTATAAGAGGACTTTATTAAAAGAAACTTTGATCTAAATATTTTTACAATATCTGTAGTAGTTTATACATACAGTAGAGCCTCGCTTAATCGAGGTAATGCGAACCGACAGTCCCTCGGATAATGTTATACTCGAATAACACGGACTCTGTCATAAATCGGAGGGGGAAACGTACGACAAAGTTTAAAATGTATGAAAACGTAGTCGATAAAGTAAAATAATACATGCATATATAAATTATAAATAAAATTTAAGTAAAAAATCATTTTTTAACGCTAGAAGCTTTTTACTGTGTAGCCCTAAAAAGCATAAAATAAAAATTTATTCTGGTAAAGACATGCTACAAAGAAATGACAGTTTCAACACAAAGAAAATTTTAGAGAAAAATACATGTATTTCCCTTTTGCAAGAGATGAAAAATTTTTAAAGTTCAAAATATTTTTAAAAGTTTTCGAGACCAATATTCTTAGTTATTAGTTTTTGTGTAATCATTCGTTAGACCACAAATTTCAAATGTCTCGAAAGCTTTTTAAAATATTTTGAACATTAAAAATTTTTCATCTCTTGCAAAAGGGAAATACTTATATTTTTCTCTAAAATTTCTTAGTGTTGAAACTTTCATTTCTTTGTAGCGAGTCTTTGCCAGAATAAATTTTATTTTATGCTTTTTACGGCTTCACAGTAAAAAGTTTCTAACGTTAAAAAATGATTTTTTACTTAAATTTTATTTTGTGCATTATAGCTACAAAAAAAAGAAAAAGCTTCTTAAAAACCTAATCAAAATTTCTGAGACTTGTGAAGACAACGGAATATTTTCTTTTATCAATTGACATTTCTTCTATTAATTATCTGCAAAAAAGTACCATATCGTCTTTCGAGGACCGAATCTAAGACCGTCGAGTTGTCAGCATGCGCTCTAACCAAAAGTCTAAGAACAGTCAAGAAAAGTCGTAGAACATTCTAGAAAAATCAAACAATACTTATATAAAAAGAATGTTGTTCTCGAATGCTTCTTCAAATATTTGGAATATTTAATATTTTTCATCTTTTGCAAAAGTGAAATATCTATATTTTTATTTAAAAATTTTCTTGTTGTTGAAGATTTTATGATTTTATAGCATGTCTTTGCTAGAATAAATCTTTATTTTAGACTTTTTAGGGCTTCACAACAATAAAAAACTTTCAGTGATTTTTTTTTCTTTATGAAATTTTTATTTTATGCGTTTTAGTAACTCAAAAAAAAAAAAGCTTCTTAAAAAAAACTATCAAAATTCCTCAGGATACTATGTAGACAATGAAAGATTTTCTTTTATCAATTAACATCGTTTCTATTAATTATCTGCAAAAAATTAACGTATCGGCTTTCGAGGAACGAACCCACGAGCATCGCGTTATCACCATGACGCTCTAACCAAATGCATTAGGGAGCTATGAAAAGGGCTGTTTAAATTTAAATTAAAGTGGGGGCGCCTTCTTTTTCAGAGTGACACAAAGACACGATGACAAAAATCCAATTTCAATAAAAAGATTCTAAAAAAGGTATTATTTTTTTTTACTTAACTTTTTATTTTGTGTTATTTAATATATATATATATATATATATATATATATATATATAAAGCTGCTTAAAAGAAATTCTTCAAACATTCTTAGAATACTGTGTAGACAATGAAAATTTTTCTTTTATTAACTGACACATTTTCTATTAATTATCTGCAAAATTTAACACATCGTTCCTTCGGGAATGGAACTCACCACCGTCACATTAGGAACTTGACATTCTAGCCAACTGAATCAACGAGCGACGATAAGAACCGCTGACATTTACTTTAAAGTTGAGGTGCCTTGTTTGTTAGCATGACACGAAGACGTGATAACGAAATCCAATTTCAATAAAAAAAAACTTCTAAAAAAATTTTTATTTATTTATTTTTACTTAAATTTTTATTTTGTGCTTTTTAGTAACTAGATAAAAAGCTATTTAAAAAAACTCTTCAAAAATTATTAGGATACTGTGTACACAACGGAAAAATTTCCTTTTATCAATTGACATCTTTTCTATTAATTATTTGCAAAAATGAACAAGACGCTATAACCAACTGAGCCATTAAGAGATATAACGAATTGCTCACTTTTTTTTTTTTTTTTTTTTTTTTTTTTAATGGAATTGTCTTGTTTTTTAGAGTGATAGGAAATATGATGACAAATCCATATTCATATTATATATATAAAGCTTCTAAAAATATTTATTAATGTATTTTTTACTTAAAACTTTTTATTTTGAGCTTTTGTAATATCTAAAATATTTTGCGTTTTCTAATATCTAAAGAAAAAAAAATCTTCTTAAAAAAACTCTTCAAAAATTTTTTGTCACTCGAATAAAATAATTTAAATATTTTGATTTTAGAGAGCCCGTTATAAAAATTTACGCCAATCTTTTATGCCAATTATCACACGCCAAAAAATCGTCTGCTTCCTAGATCTAGGAAGCTTTGCTAGTAGACAGAAAGACTGATTACACTGCTCTGCATGAAAATCGGTACCAACACCATTTTTGCAAATTCTTATGTAAAATGACCTCCTGAATCCGAATATGACACCCATTTGCCTCATCACCCACTGTTTTTTTTTTTTTTTTTTTTTTTTTTTTTTGACGCACCACTATATTTATCAATTTTATGGCTATAAATTTGATTTGTAAGGGAGGAAAGGATTATTTTAACTGTTAAATATCTTCTGAAGAGCTACAGAAGTGAAAAAAAAAAAAAAAAAATCTATAATATGAAAATTTGCAGCAAGAGGAAAATTTAAGGGGAGATTTGTCACTGAAATTATAAATTACATATATTATATTTTATTAATCAATTATTAATATTATTTATTATACATTATATTTTTTCTGTTTTTAAGCGTAAAAATAATACTTTTCCCTTCTCCAAATCAAATTCATGGCCATGAAATTAGCGAACAGTGATAAAAATTGGGGAAGGGGGTGGCGTCCCGAGAAAACGGTGGGTGAATCGGCAAAATGGAGGTCATATTTGGATTTAGAAGGTCATTTTACATAATAAATAAGCAGAAATGGTATCAGGGCTCGATTTTTTTTTTTTTTTTTTTTTTACAGCGCAGAGATATTGTGACATCCTGTAATTTAGAAGTATAAATCACCTTTTAATGATGTTATAACGGACATTTATTACTAAATTTAGCTATAATAAAATAAACTTGCGCAATTTAAAAGAATGAATTGTAATTTATAGAATAAGCAACGGCTAATGAATGAGAATAGTTATATATATATATATAAGGATTATATATATATATATAAGTTATATATATAAGGATTTAGTTTTATAGGTTATAAATGTTGAAAGAACATTTTATTTAATAAATAATGCATTTACATTACCAAGAATAAATTATTAATTTTAAAGAATACGTTTTGTTTCTCAACAGATTTATTTAATATATAAAATATTATTAAAATTAAGATATTTATTTGCAGAGAGACAAATGTGTTAAAATATAAAAGATAGTTTAGGTTTCCGTTATATATTTTAATAGTAATTGTATTTATTGAAAATATATTTAATTATCAAATTTATTTGAAAATGTAAGTAAAACCAATATATGTGAAGAGACTTCTTCACAGATGGGTCCGTGGAAACTCCGTAATAGCGTCAAAGAAATAGCAGAAATTGTTATAATAAACCATTGTTCAATCGAGTTTTTCTAGTGTATGCACGAGTTCTAAAGCTAAACGACCAGTCTCAAGATTGAAACTTAATAAATATTATTTACGAAGCAAAAAGGGGGGAATAAGTTGTATGTTGGATGGACAGGTCCGTAATTCCCTGGTTAAACACTGGTTGCCAAAAATAGCTCCAAAATTGGCTAATAGAAGGCGTCATAGTAGCATGAAGCTTTATATATTATTCAGAAATATATAAAACTCATTTGTCAGTCTTCTTCATTGCTGACAGTGTAAGGGAGTTGTACCAAAATAGTTATTATAGGAAATAGAAGAACATCATGTCGTATTCCTTGGAGCAACATGTTTTTATTGTACTGGAATAGCCCCGATTAGGACGGTCGAAGTCCAGCGATGAATACGCGAAGCTTTCAACAAAAATTTAATGCGAAGAAAGGTCCAGACAAACAATTCGTAAAACAATTCGTAATTTTTTCATATAAAAAATTCCAGACCTGTCTGTTTAACATACAGCTTTTTTCACCTTTCTGTCTATCGCTATTTCGCAGTTATGTCATTTCAAAGTTGGAGAGTTTTTTCTGAAACAACCTGTTTATACTATGGAACAAACGAGAACCAGTCTATGTGGCGCAGTCAGGTAGGCGCTGGCTTTTCCTCGGTTCGAATCCTACTTTACTGAGAAACTCGAAAAATGGAATGTTTTCGCTTAAGTATTATTAATATTTTATGCAAGTCTTAAGAGATTCTAAAACCCACGTTTAATCAAAAAACAAAATCAGGTGTCATTTTTTATTTTTTTTTTTATTTTTATTTTTTATTTTTTTTATTTTTTATTTTTTTATTTTTTTATTTTTATATATATATATATATTTTTTATGTTCACTGTGGTCACTAATGGCTAACAAATCCAAAAAACTAAATGATCAAAGATAACAAGACCTTTTTTTTTTTTTTTTTTCATCTAAAATTGACCGCTTCATTTCAGACACACTTTTATCTCAATTTCAAATACTTGTTTCTACAATGAATGTATCACACCGATCCACGCATTACATTCTTACTTAGTGTTTCTTTTGGGGCTTGTAAATTGCTAAATAACAATATAACTCGGAATCGGGTGTCTACTAGTAATGTTCTTACTTCCTACGTAAATGATTTTCGTTCGATTCCCGGTTGGTCAAATGTTATTATTCTTTTTAATGCATAAGTTTCAACGTTTATGTTGCTAAATTATAGGAACATTATTTTTTCTAACAGTTCCCCTAAAAAATTAATCACGCGTTTATTTAAAACACGCTTGAAATTTACCACACTAAGAGTTGTTGATATTTTTATCCGGCACGTTGTGGTTTAACATATTTTTTAGGATATCATGCAATTTCAACGTTTCTAAATAAAAGGACTTGATCAAGGATAGAATTTTTACATAAACGTCAGCGTTTCCAAGATGAGAAGTGACACTGTCGTCTAAAGATTTTTTAAATTCAACCTTCATTTACAAGAACTAAAGAAATTTATTTTTTTGATGAAGTAAATATTCAGAAAAATCTACCGGATCCTTTCTTTTAATGCTATCTGAGAAAAAAATTGAGCTCATGTAAAAGTTTATATTGCACTATGTGAATAACAATTTTGCTAAATTCACATAAAAGTTTCTAATGACATTTAGTGAAAGGTTGCATATTTCATTTTGTGTTTCACAATTATATAGTCGTTTAAAATACGAAAAGAGAACAATTGAAAATAAAAAGTATAACTTTATTTATTTACTTATTTATTTATTTATTTTAGTTCTTTTTCCCACCATATTCATTGAAGAAAAACAGCAGTATTAGAAAAAAACTTCAAACTTTGCTCACTATCAAAATTTCTACACTTTTTTTTTTTTTTACCAATTTTAATGTGTTATACTCACTTGAGAATAGATCCGAGTGAAATCAAACCTCATATCACGCTGACCAGTACACAAAAATTTATCGGCAAAGCATATTTTTTAAATATAAACAATAGTTTGATAAGTTTTAAAAAAAAATTTCGAGAAAATGTTACTCAGCACTTATATGTGAAGTAGTCTGCTGAATATTTAGCGTAACTTTATTTTCCTTCATTCATAAGATTTGTATATTACAATCTGGTAACAAGTATCGTATATCTTCACTTAAAAATTTGAATTCATAGACAGATAATATTGTCTAAAATTTCAGAATCGCACTTTTAAAATGATGAAACCCAAAAGAATAAAATATGCCGCAGTTGTTTTAAAAACTTTTAAGCGACAATCTATTTTTCACCAGATTCTTATAACTTACTTTTTTTTTTTTTTTTTTTTTTTTGCTAATAAACCTTCAAAAATACAGGCTTGAAGTATACATTTCATATTAAATTACATTATTTTCAATTAGTCTAAAGCTATTTGATGTGGCGAGCAACTATAAATTAACTTCGTAATAAAAATCACTTTATAATTACACATTTCAATCTTTCAAATCCATAACACATTCAATATTATATTCCAAATGTTTATTAATTTTTAATTAATTAGTTTACTAGTCTTACTTCTAGTAGCAAAATACAATTAACGGAAGAATGCAGCGATTCTAAAACTATAATAATGGAAGCAAGCACAAAAAGATTAACCCTAGAACACTAGCGTGTTAATATCTGCCGCTACCACTAGAGGTATGCAAAATTTACGTGCTCATGTAAAATTCGTTTTATTTGCTCTTTAAGGTTGTTTTTAAATATGTTTAATTGTTTGCTGTTTTACCCAATATTACCAACTTTTCATTGACTGAATAATTATTTGTATTTAAAAATATATTTGAAAGCTATAAAAATGTATACCAATAAATTAAGACTGCATGTAATTATTACGTATACGTAAATTTTACGTTACACTAGTGTTATAGGGTTAATGAACTAATTTTGTGAAATAATTAAAAGAGAAATATGCGTATGTAAGTTTAATGTGCCTAAATGCAATAACCTATAAATGTGACAATCCTCGAACCTTTTTACCTCATTTTAAAAGTTTTCTCTAGGAGAATTTTCTATTTCCAAACACATTGTTCAATATCATTCTCAGACAATTCTGACCAAATGCGACAAAAAATCGTGAAATAGCGATTATAAATTTAATTTATTCCTTTATGTTTTAAGATCAAGTAATCACTTTTACGTCTTGGTCTTAAATAATTTTGACGTCTGTCGGATGCTGAAGCTCGAAAAGCCGATACATTTTGCACTACTGGTGTTTAAAAATATTTATCGCATTTAAGCGTTCTTTTTCTACAAAGATGTAACTGCAACAAATTATTTCCCTTAAATGCGTAGTGTCTTTCAATGTATGTGTATAGATAAGACTATGGAGTTTCTTTCTTTCTTTCTTTTCTTCTTCTTTTTTTTTTTTTTTTTTTTTTTGTTTACATTTAAAGGTAGAAACGTTTAAGTTTAAGACAGGGAAAAGTTTAAAAGGAGAAATTGTTTGTAAATAACTGAATTTTATTGAATTAATAGACCAAGTGGAAATTGGAGATTTCCTCATAGTGTCTATCAATTTGTTACACTTGGTAAATGCGTAAAATGGTGAATGGTAATTGCGTAAAATGGTAAAATGGCGGTTCATGCTTTGTGAATTATGATATTTTATTTTTCATGAATGTAAGTTATGTTAATCTATTAAGTTCCTGTGAATTTTATGTATTAAATTTTGTTTCCTGTTTTTGTTTGTAAAGTCCTTTATAGTGTCAAGCTTTGAACTTTGTAAATTTGGAAATATACTTAGAGTTACAGATATATATCTATTTTTCCTACATTATTCAACCAAAGACCTTGGGGAAACATTGATTTGTATGCTTTCATCATTTGGATTATTTTTTATCTGTACTTTTCCACTCCTACGTGTGATACTTTTCATTTCATCCTGTGCAGTGTTTGAAAAGGTTTTCATAATATATGTATGTATATATATATAAGTTAATACTGGTGTTTGAAATTGTATTGTTAGTGAACCTCTCAGTCAAAAATCTTCAAGACATTGAAAAATAAGAAAAGAAATAAAATAATAAGAAAATTGATAAATGTATGTTAGAGAGACAAAACAATCTAAAAAATGACTGCTGGGATTTTTTGGTGCAAATTAGATGAAAAAACTAATTAAGAAAGTTATCTCAACATATTTCGAAGAAAGAATATGAAGCTTGTTATGTATTTACAGTTAGTTTATAATTAGATATTTGTTTTTAGATATGTAAATTGTTTTTGGTTTCAATCAGCGATTTTTTCAAACATGTAACATTTTTTAAAAGCTTAGAAATTTTTCCTAGATGTAACTTCAAAGCAATAAGCATACAATTTGCTTTTACAAATTTATAAATAAATTAACCTAGAATTTAATCTGTACTCACCTTTCCTATGTAATCTCTTATTTCTTGAAAATTTATTCCGCTTACTTCCCGTTAAATTTTTTTTTTAATCTAAAAAAATATACAAAATTATCTATGGTAATACTTGTTACTTGGTTTTTCTTGAGTCTGATCTTTGGTTTAGTTTTCAATGACTCCAGTCAAGTTGATAAAATATTTTTTCAAAAATATTTTATAAAAGAAGTTTGTTCGCAGTAAATTTATCTGCATAACTCATATTCGCATGCTTAATACACCAATATTTAAATCATTACAGTGTAATAAATTTCTTTGATAGGTACTCTGAAGCAGCAGAGATCTCTATTAACGGACACTTTTTCAGGTTACAGTTTAAATCGTTTTAATTCATCAGTTCTTCCTACTAGCGGACACATCCAATTAACAAACTCTACCCACCGATGGTGTCCCTTTTAAGAGTTTTATTGCAGTTAAAGTAGTGTGTAATAGAGTATATGTAAAAAATGCAAAATTACCTCAAACGCATTGTAGTGCTACACAACATAAATTTAGGGCATAAACATATATTAAAATAAAAAACATATATGTATGATAAATCGAAATCACTGAAGAAAAAAAAAATGTGAATATAAAGTTTAACTTAAGATGTAAGATTATCGTACATATATTTGGAAGAATGTGAATGCGAAGTTACCTAATGCTGTTAAAATATCATTAATATATATAATTAAGAAAAATTATATGATAAATGTTGTATAAGGAATGTTATGTAAACCTAAAAATGTTTGTAGCATTCTTACAAATAAATCCCAATGTGAACAATAATAAATAAATAAAATCATAAAATATCTTTATCTAGTTAACATTCAATTTCAAAATTAGAATTATTCTATGTATGAAATACGTTTGCGAAAGTGTGTCAGTTGAAGTTTAAGGAAAAACAAAGGTTAATCTCATATGCAAAAGCCTCCAGTAAATAAATATATATATATATATATATTTTTTAACAGTTATTGGACAAAGCAAATCAACCATATAAATTTATGATTGATTAAAGATTTTTCCTAAAAGAATTGTTAGTTGAATTTTATGTAATATGCATAATGGTCAAATATAAAGTATTTGTAAAAAATGTGTTCATTATTTAAATGTGTGAATAGTGGAGAAGCCTTGCAAAAACCTACAAATATCACAATAGAAACAATTGGTCTGAGAAACCCTTTTAAGATTTTTTTTAAATTAAGAAATAAGATGTGTGAGATAGGCATAAAGCATTATTGTAAATTGTAGGTAACTATGCATAAATTAAAATTTTATATTTGTTATAGAATAAATGCAAGTGAAAAAAATTTCATCAAATTAGTAAAATACCATGAAGTAACAAAATTATATATTGATAAATAAAAAAATTGGAAATAAAATAAATACCAAAGATAGCAAATAAGTAAACAATGAAAATATGTAGTGATGTAGATGTGCTGAATAACTTTTTTTTTTTTTTTTTTTTTCAAATAATTGTGTTTATAAAAATAATGTCTGTAAAATCTTGTCTGTAAAATAATGTTATTATCTAAAACAAATTAAATATATTTGAAATGTTCAAGTATAGATTACTACATTTCAGTGAAGAAAAAAACAATATTGATGTCTATAATATATTATTGTATGTGTGTCAAACTTAAGAAATGCAAAAATTAATGATTGAAATATAAGTTAAAATGAGTAATGAGTAAATAACTAAATATTTAAAAACATTTATGGTCTTATTAAAATTAACGTGAAGCAAATTTCAAGTGAGTGAGGCCAATACATGTGAGAGTGTGTACGTGTGTAATTAAATTGAGTCCAATTAAATTAAACAGAACAAGATGGTCGGATTAAAAAAAAAAAAAAAATCCTGTCTCTTCCAAAACACAAAATTAAATAAAATGTGTAGAAATTGTGTAAAAGCAATGATAAACTGAAAAAATTCTGTCATTTTCAAAAAAGTAGAGAAAAGTAAACGCTATGTATGGGGAGACTAATTGTCGATATTGCACATAGAGATTGCCACAAAAAAGTATGTGATCAAATATTACATATACAAAAAAATTGTACTATAAATATAAATGTATATTAATAATTTTCAGAGCAAACTGAAAAATGATCGTAGATTATCTCTTGTATACTCAAAAACCCATCTTAATTTAATCTAAATTAATTCTTTATTATCAAATTATTCTAATTAAAAAATTGTTGCTATTAGAAGGTATATGTTTAAGGTTAGTTCAAAATTATCAAAAAAAAAAAAAAAAAAAAAAAAAAAAAAAAAAATAGACAATATTTAAAGGGAATGGAGTCACTTACAAGGGAAGTATGAATCAGTAAAACTGCTATTGAAACCAAACCAAGTTTAAATTAAAGAGCATGGTAGAAAACATAGGGTAGAGTGTAAATTTGCTACAGCGACACCTATGGGGGCGAGATATGACCCCGCCCCCCCAAATAGTTTTAGTTATTTCTATAAAAACCAACAAAACGCTCGTCCTTGTGGGAACGGGTGATGCCGTGGTAGCGTGATTGACTTGTGATACGGAGGTCTTGAGATCGAGTCCTCAGAAAGGCGTCTAGTATTTTAATTTTTTTATTTCAATTAATTTTTTTACGTTTTTAATTAAATTAAATTATTAATTTAAGAGGAAATATTTTTATATTAAGAAGTTTTTTTTTTTTTTTTTTTTTTTTGAGTATTCCAAATAATAGAGAATGATTCCATGAATTTAAGAAATATATATTTTTATTTATTTATTTATAAAAAAGAAAATCATGTTTGAAGCTACGAATATAGCTTCTAATTTATAACAATTATGATTAAAAGTAGAAAAATCATGAAACTATAAGAATTTTTCACAATGAGAACAAGAAATATAAGACGATTGATCACAATTATTTGAATTACAATTTTGTTTCTCTCAGTATGTTTTCCGCTCCCTAACAATTGTTGCAACAAAAACTTCACTAGAAAAGAGGAGGACGATCCTATTCTCTATAATTCCAAAGTTTAAGAAGATTTTATGGAATGGGGAAATAATACATTGAAAAAAAAAAAAAAATCAAACATTCGTTTGCCGATTCTACTAATCTTTTGAGCAGGATTATGGTATGAGCAATAAAAAATAAAAATTTTAAAAAGATCATATTAAAAATCAATATTATTTCCTATCATAACACCAAAATTAATTCATAACCTGTAGAAAGGATAAATAAAAGCATGTTTAAACTTAAAAACTTCTTCACATACCATAAAATTAATGTAAGCACTATCGGTTTCGAAAGGACGTGGCCTTTCTTCTTCGGGTGCAAAAACATATGCTAGTACCTTGAAAGCAAAATCAAGACTGAAAGTAGGGCATAACCCAAAGGGGTAGGAGCAACACAACCAACGAATAGGAAGAAGCATGCAAAAAACCAATCAGAAGGGAGTACACAACCAAAAAACAGGGGAAAGGGCATTTAAAATTATTTTACTTTTTATTTTATTTTATTTAAACGATTTATTTATTTATTTTATTTATCTTTATCTTTATTTTTATTTTTTTACAAAATGAAGGAAAATTTTTAATCGAATTAAAAAAGTTTTTCTAAGATGTAGAATGTAAAGTAGAATAAGATTTTTCATTAACAATTTTATTACGATGAAGATAGATAGATAAATTTTCCTGGAAATCTAACTCGGAAACGTGTTTGGCATAAAAGATAATTTTGGCTTGCTGAAAATTAAAACTATGGTCAGATTTCATCTCGATGTCAAATTCCCAACTATGCTTCGCAACAGAAGATTTTGAAATTTCTTGTTTAGTGGCATATCAAGAAAGTGCACATAAACGGCATTCCAAAAAGTACTAATATAACGGGTAAACTTAAAAGCATAGCTTACCTCTAAAAACATCATTAATGCATCCTCATTTCGTTTAGAATATGATTACAATCAAAAATGCTATTTCACTATTTGCTCCACGTGTCTTGACTGAAATGCCAAATAAAAGCGAGAATGCTGTTCCGCAAGTAATAATAATGGAAACCATTATTACTATAGTTTATGTACTTCTATAAGAAAGCTTAGTATTTATTTGCTTACCTGCGTGCACAAATAATTTTCTAAAGAGAACATTATCAAGTCTTATAACATGTTTACTTGTGACTGGAACACTATAACAAAATTTCTTAAGGGAAAAAAAGTAAAATCTTTTCACTAAATCTGTTATAAATGTGTTACTGTTAAAATCAATTACAATATCAATTAAATAAATCAGAGTAATGTCTAATTATTATATGAAATAATTTTAATTTTCTTGGGGTGTTATTTTTATAATTAAACAGAACCTAACTTTAAATGTTGTAGTGGCAATGACCAAATTTCACAATATAAATGAAATCTACACAATTAAGTAAACAACAATGTAGATTTCTACGGAATACCTCTGCTCCAGATTTATTAATTACCTATACCTGGTAATATTTATATTTTCCAGAATATTGTTAGTACACTGTAAATACAAATGTCTGAAATTCAGACACAATTGTATCTAAAATGGGTGTTCAATTTTAAAATACTAAAAAGTGTCTTATTTATTTCAGACACTTGAAGTATCTTAAAAGGCACGTCGTTTCACACTCGAAGTGCCTGAAATTGCGCCATCTTTAATCCTGTCTACAGTGAATATTTTTTATAAATAAATAAATAAAAATATGCGTTTTATACTGTTTACCTGTGAAAAATAGATGTTAGAATCTTTTAGAGCATTAAAAAAAAAAAAAAAAAAAAAAAACATTAATAATTTTTACAAAAATACTTCCCGTTGCCCGCGGCGGGAATCGAACTGACAATCAACGGATTCAAAATCGAGAGTCTTCCCAATCAGCACTCACACTGTACGCTGCTTGTATAGTGAAATATATTCTAGTATCCGTAAAACAAATCGAAGTTTTATGTCTTTGCAATGAATTTGTTCATAAGAAGTAAAACTTAATATTACATATTATTATCTTAAATTTCATGTATAGAGGTTTAGAGTTTTTTTTTTTTTTTTTTTTTTTTTTTTTTTGTAAAATGCGTAATAAATATGAAAAAATATTAGACTATGGATTTTAAACGATTTTTTTTTTTTTTTTTTTTTTTTTTTTTTTTTAAGTTGTATTTGCAAGAAAACAAACTATATACATGAAACCAAAAAAAATTGTTCTTTTACATTTTGAAGTGTAGGGAAACAAAAAATAATTTTTAAAACACGGAAAAAAAATCAATTATGCACAAATTGTTTAAGATTGTTTAGTTACGAATTCGCTTTCTTAGCTACAAGTTACATGCTCCGTTATCTTAATATTTTTTTGTTTTATTACACATGGCAACTTTAAATGAAAATTAACTTTTTTTTTTTTTTTTTTTTTTTTTTTTTTTAATTTTTTAACAGAATAAGTTCCGCGTCTAAGTATTTTAAATTATTTAACTACTTATATTATATAAAATAATATCAAATTAATTTGT
Organism: Salticus scenicus; assembly: GCA_963930645.1. Taxonomy (NCBI): domain Eukaryota; kingdom Metazoa; phylum Arthropoda; class Arachnida; order Araneae; family Salticidae; genus Salticus; species Salticus scenicus. The sequence continues at coordinate 210,413,219 of OZ005657.1, forward strand.
TAAAAAAAATTTTTAAAACAGGGTATGCATGCTGCTTAAAGTAGAATCCATATGGAAAATTTGTTAAGTAATACAAATTTCTGAATTTCTAAGTGTCTGAAATTTGAAATTTCTGAATTTTTAAGTGCCTAAATTGTAAAATGTCTGAAATTTTATGTGTCTAAACTATAATATGTCTTAATTTCAGACATATCAATCTTATTCAGACACTTATCTTAGCTCATTTGTAAAAAAGACACTTACGTGTCTTAATTTAAGACAGCACATGCATCTGAAATTTTACATGCGTAAGTGTTTAAGGTATTTATGTGTCTGAATTGGCATTTCAGACACATTTCTGTCTGAATTTAAGACACTTCTATTTACAGAGTAAAAATCTTTTTGACACCACTTTGGTTATAGGGAAATTTTCTGAAATGTGTAATTAGAACGAAATAAGTAGAAAAATTCACTTTAATAATCTGGTGTGTCACTCAAACGACTTTCTCTTACCTTGAAATTTAATACTAGAAACACAGGTTGCAGATTAAGAGGTAAGATAACGAGTAGTGTTATGTAAACCTGCGTTAAACAATTCAAATTAAGCTTCGGAAGAGTTTTATATGATAAATAGTTCTGTGTGAGGAGGGCTACCGCCCCCTCAACCTCCCGTTTCATTAATGCACCTACATTTATATAGAATTTAATTCGGCTATTAAAAAATAATTCTGTTTTTAAAAAATAATTTATTAAAATTATTATTTAAAAAATATATCTTTTATGATAATGCAGACGATTTCCATATTAGAGAAGTAGTAAAACACTAAAAAAAAAAAAAAAAAAAAAAAAAAAAAAAAATTATTCTCAATATAAATATATATATATATATATATATATATACGATTTTTTTTCCTAAGTTTTTTTTTTTTTTTTCGTTAAAAGAAAAAAAAAAACGATAACTTTGTTTTAAATTATCGTAGATCGATGGTTGAACCATTCGTTTTAAAGGTATTCGCGAGCTCTTTTGAAAGATACCCATCATGAAAATTTACTCCCCTCGAGGGGGGACTTCCCCCCCAGGGGATGAGGCGAGGCTCCTACATACTCAATTTTTTTTCCCTTTTGACTATCTCTATTACAAAAAATATATATTCGTTTCATTTGATTTAATGCAGTCTACAGATGTTAAACTCTACTTACCTGCAATTTCCCCCATAGACGTAATGTATTTGAATACTTTTGAGTGTCCCTGTACACGAACTGTTTGCTTGATCTTAACGAAAAGTTTAGTGTAGCATCGTTATATGATACACATTTAGAATACTAAGTTTGAACTTTCTGCCATAATTTGTTTTTGAGATATGCTGATAAGAGACAGACTCACGCACAGACACACAGACATACACACAGACACACACACAGACACACAGACATACACACAGACCATTTGCTAAAAACATGATTTTCATATTCAGGGTACCTCAGAACATGTAAATATAACAAAAACTCGCATTCGAAAATTTGACCCCAAAACATACTTTCTCTACCTTATGGGTAAGAGAAAGTAAGAATAGTGATGTGAAAAAAGAGTGGTTACTAATATTACTCCGGAATAAGTTATAAATGTAACCAGGTGTGATTAAGTTATAAAGGCACCAATTAAGGCTGTTATTTGCAAATTCAAAACAGGTTAAGAGGACAAAGGACATTGAAATTAACTATTTTTTGTTTTACATTCTATCATTCTTCAAATCAAGTCCTGTCATGACATATATCACTTTTATGCATATAGCGTGTTTTAAATGATGAAAAGTTATTTTTGAGAAGAAAAGTCCACAAAATAATGATACAAAATAATGACCAATTTCAAAATGCTCTATGTTAATTCTAAGTTATTTTAAAACTCCGATTTTTTTACTGGGTGTCTTTTGTACGTAACTGAATACGTTTATGTAGTGCTGCCAGATTTTACCACTTTTTTATTCAATAATCACCAATAATTTTGAGAAGTTATATTTGATATATAAAATAGACGATTAATCGAAGTGATTATGTAACCGTTACATTTTAAATTTAATGGCGGATATTAACCTCGCAAAGTCTGGCAACACTGCATCTGTGTATTCTTTTTTTTTTTTTTTTTTTTTTTTTTTTACCTCAATTACAGGATCAGTTACAAACAAAAAGTTTAAAACTTGAAATCTTGATGATTTTTTGTCATGAGACTGAATTTACGAGTTCATAATAATTTCTTGATTTCAAAATGAATGTCCAGTTTTGTAACAATACATTGATCAACATTCACATAAATTTTTAAGAGGATTGGCTAAAAACAAATCAACAAGGAGCAATATACTGATTATTCCAGTAACTGATTATTCCCGATATTTGGAGCCCCAAAAAAAATAAATTTTAAGATTAAAATTCTATTTAAAAAAAATTTTCAATAAAGTTTGAGAAGTTGTAGAATTATATTATTTTAAAAGCATGTGGCTTAAGTACATGGCTTAGCGCATTCTGTAATAGCAACCTAGATATTTTTAATCACACGATTTTGGTAATTTTTATCATCCTTTGTCTTCTTAATTAGAAGTTGAGAGGCAGCTGCTAAACAATAACGTAAATGTAACAGAACGTAAAAAAAGAAGAAAAAAAAAAATCTAGAATTAGAAGCATTTACAAGAAGAGTGCCAGTCCTAGCATCCAGGTATCTCGACGTGTGATGTAGTGGAAAAAATGTGGGTGCACAAAAAAACAATATGGGGAAAAATGTAACTGGGGAGGCTTTAGCGAGATATAGGGGGAGGTGGGGGATAGAGATAAGAGGGAAATGTAATTCTACCATTAAGGGAACCTAACTCCATGTTATTTTATGAAGAAATTTATTACGTAAATTGCTCGTTACATAATTTGATTATTATTATTATTATTCAGGTTTCACATTCAGAAAATTCCCAACCTCTAATTTTTCCAAAAATTGTTTTTTATTTTATTATTATTTTTTTTTAATGTTCTATGCTGAAGTTCTAAAGCGGAAAAAGAGCACTTAATTTTTTGCAGTATAAAGTTAAAAAAAATAAATAAATAAATAAATAAAATAAATAAAATTTTAAAAAGTAATTTTTGGAAAAAAAATTAGCAGTAATTAATATTAAAAAAAAAAAAAAAAAACTTTTTTTTTTTTTTTTTTTTTTTAAGGAAAGAAAATGACAGTGTTATTAGAAAAATTAAAAATATTAATGCATCCAAAATCAAGCAGAAAAAAAATAGCTTTTGATAATTGCTTGAACCTTTTCTATTATTCATGCATATGTTATTAATTGTATTAGTTTATAATGAGTGTTTAGTTTAAACTCAGATGTTAAAATTTCGAAACTTTATTCTTGAAATTTACTGACTAATTCTTATTACTGATTCTTATTTTTACTTTCGTTATAAATGTACGAAAACCTAGTTTATTAAAACACAATTTTCACCTTTGGAAATGGCTACAACAAATCGAAAACACCAGAGTAGGGGCAAACACATCTTTTTTTTTTTTTTTTTTTTTTATAAACTCTTTAGTATAAAAGTCGTCAACCAGTAATCCGTGAAGAAAAGAAAAAGAAAAAGAAAATATTTCCCAGAAAAATATAAGCAGTACTTGCACTTTTTTTTAAATATTATTCTTCTTCTTCTTAGAAATTACATTGGCTGCGTACGACAATTTTTATTTCCAAATTCTCTGAATCACTCATCTTCGCACAAGAACTTTCATTAATTAATCATTCATAAAAGATCAATGAAATTTATTTTGTTTTAGAACTTCACATATAAAGAATCTTTAATTATTAACCGAGATCTATGAACGAATCATTTTAAAAGAACAAGATCATTTTGTATTTCTGAATACGGCGCCATAACCACCTACAGTTGTCGCGATTTTTCATTTATTTTTGTTGCGATTGAAGAATCGTGGACGGAGAAGGGGGGTCGACAAAGAGAGCTAGCTTTTTTCTTCAGCTTTTTTATTGTTTTAGCTTTGCTTTTTTCTGGAAGAGAATTTTCAGAAAAGTGGATAAAAGTAGATAAAAGTAGATAAATGGAATATGTTTTGTAACATCTGTCAACAAAATTGTAAGTATCATATGTACTTACAGCTTTGAATTTTCGATCTCCGTTTTGCACTTATTTAAGCTAACTCTTAAACTTATCAGATAATTCGAATTCCTCAAAAGTTACAAACGTATGCAAAAAATATTTTACCTAATTAAACATCTTTCAGAATATAATAATATACGCATTATTAGATTTAGTAGATACAGTTTTATATGTAATAAATAGTAATTTATCACTTTAAGTGAATCTTTCGTCTGAACTTCTAAGGAACAGATTTTTCAAAAAATGTTGACGATTTTCCTCTACCAGAAACTCTAATAAATGCTCTTATGTCTCTTTTATTAGCTATTTTTCTATTTAAATAAAAAAGAAACATCATATCTATATTCTTTACTATATTTAATTTGGTTAATATAAAAACTACTGAACTTACTGCTATATTTACACTATCTCCACCTTTTTTCAGATTGGTTGGTTGGTTGGGTTTTTCGTCGCACTAGTGCTGCGCAGATTGGCAATTGGCGACGGTCTGGGACACACCCCTAGAGGTGGTCCGGAGACATGCCATCACAATTTTGAACCTCCACGGAAGGGATGGCTCTCCCGCTTCGGTGACCCCCAGAGTTATAATTTTTGATGGGAACATGGAGGACATTGCGGCCACGACAGATTTTACGTGCACCAGCCATCATTAGTGTACACGACGGTCTTTGGCCGGCTGGAGTACCGAACCCACGATCTTCCAATTACGAGGCCGGCGCTCTACCGACTGGGCTACCGCGGCCCCCTTTTTTCAGATATTTCCGTTAAATTAATCCTTGTATTTTATAACTTCAAAATGAAATATTAAAAATTTAACAATTCTATTTTGGAAGTTCAATCATATATCTCCATAGATTTCATGATGTTTCACTGCCGTTAATGATCCCTGATAGTAAGTCCTACTTTCTGACTCAACCGAAGAACCTCTTGCATGATATATAAAAGAATCGTCATGTAAAACTTTATATCTTAGAAATAGTACTACTTTCTCTTGACGGCATATTTTTTTACTATTTCAGTGTTTGTCTTGTAATTAAAAAGAAATATTATGGATCAGTTATCATATCAGTTTTTAACTATGAGTTTTTATTATTGTTATTATTATTATTTGATCAAAATTCCTTCTTAAACTTATATGACTGAATCATAATCATAATTATACGAATATATAAATCAAAATTGCTTCTTAAACTTATATGACTGAATCATAATCATAATTATACGAATATATAAATCAAAATATGTTATATTTGTTAAGTTTACACGTTCAGTTTGAAAAATTGAATATAAGGTGCATTTATGATAATGTAAGTATATGTTATTTCTATTATTCTTTCAAAAACTTTTTTTTTTTTTTAATATATATTTTTTTTTAACATACCCATATATAACAAACATATAAGATAGCAATTTAAGCATCAATGAAAAAAAAAGTTTAAATCGATCTGTTATCCAACGTTATTCTTAAAGCTAAATAAATTCCAGCCCTTATCAATTTTTCATTTTTGGCACTCTATAAAAAGTGAACATCTGTTACTTACTGGCAATAAAAAAGTATAAGTTCTGATTCAATTTTCAACAACATGTTAAAGAAAAAAGACATTTTCGTTTGTAAGAGCAATTAAAACAGGTGCTGTTCTCATAGTGAAATAAAAACCATTCTTCATCATATTAGTTGAAACAAAATACGGTAAATTCCTTCTAAACATTCAATAATCATCATCATCATACTAAAATCGTGTAATGTTTAAATAAGCTTGAAGTATTTTATAATAATTAAACAAGTTTTAATTATTTTATTGCAATTAAAAAAGTCTTTAATTATCTTTCTTATAATTAAATAAACATTTGATTAAGTAAACGCCTTTCTTACAGTAAAATAAGAATTTACAACATTTTATATTAGTAAGTGGATTTTCTTTATAGTTATAAAATATGCGTCTCTGATCTGCATTATTCTAATAATATTCTTTCGTTCTACAAATTGTGATTTTGAATAAATCGAAGTAGTCCAAGAGATTTTAGTTTATGAATTAAGTGGTTAGCTAATTCGAAAATATTGGTAACCCTCTTTTCAGGAAAAAAGCTTTAAATTTATGCAAACGAAGAAAACATTATTATCAAGAAAGTCCTTTAATGAAGAAAAAATAACTATCAAGAAAGTCCTTTAATGAAGAAAAAATATTTATTAAGAAAATCCTTTAACTTATGCAATACCTATATACCTATCAAACTTATCCTCATCGACAGACAAATCCTATTTTATTCTATGATATCGAAATGGTAATAAAATATCTTTTGTCATGTTTTCAGGTACTGCGAACTATTTTCAGAATAATTACAGTAAAAGAAAAAAGCGTACATCTCGTAACTTGATGTTTAATTGGTAACATAAGAAGGAATGATCTTTCGGAAACACAGAGTTCATTTTTCCTTTTCATAAGTTTAATGTGAAATTTATGTTTTGCATCGTTGCTGAAAAAATCTTTATTCTCATATTTCTCATCTAAAATTTTTATATATTTTTTTAATATATAAACGTGATTGTCGAAATATAAACCATTTAAAAGATAAAGCTAAGTATTAATTATTAATTTATGTTTTTAAATTCTAAGGCATAAACAACTTATTAGTTTTGTTTAACTTAATTGTAATTTAAATTTCAGAAAACCTTACAAAAATTCATACTGTCAAGCACATTGAACTTATACAATGTCTAAGCGGGAATTTTAGTAAAATTGTGTAAAAATACATAAGCCACACATGAAGTATAAATTGCTTTTGCAAAATTAAGATTAGTAGATTTAATAAGTTAAACTTTAGTATTCTATAATATGTAAAAATCCATGTATGTTGTATTTGCCTGTTTATAAATTTAGAACACACACATACAAATAAAATTTCTATATTTTTAATATAATTATATTTTTATTCTGTAGAACGTAAATTTGAAACACAATTATTTTTGTACGCCTTTTCATATTAAAAGTTTTCATTAAAATGAAATATTTAAATGTGGAAATATAAATTATTCTAAATGAAGCTCAATATAAATAATAATTTCAACTATAGTCTAAAATTTATTTATTGTTAAATATGTGTAATAGGTTAAAGCAAAACATGCAGTACACATATCGGGTTAGATATTTAAAAAAAAAATTATTCATACGTAATTAAATTAATTGTAAGTTTCTACAGCATTGCATTATAATATAGGAAACTTTCAATGTCCGAAGCATAGCAGTTCTATTAAGTTTTAATAGCACGAAACTAAAAAAAAAAAAAAAAGTAAGAAGACGGAGAAGAATTTATGCACTTCTATTATGTACTTCCTTATGAAAACCCCAAACAAATATCATATAAATTCAAAAAGTTATACGCGATAGAATGAACTGAATTTCATTTCTTTTCAAAAATAAAGAAAATGATAAGGGGTTTTCCCAACATTTATTTACAATCAACGTATATTGTATTACAACTGACCTAATCAAAATAAAAATGTGAGTAAAATTCCTTATAATTCAGCTGGTTTCTTGAGAGGAACTGACAGACAGTTCATTCTATCGTGTACATTTTTTTGGATTTACACGATACTTCTTCGGGTTTTTTTTATATAGGTAGCTCAATACATTTGGCTATTGAATTATGCAAATGAAATTTCGCTAAAGCAAGTGCATGCGTAATTAAAAACTATTTAGTAAAAATGCTCATATTTCGTTAGATATTTAATATTTTTGCATTCTGATTGCAGAATGGTGTGTCTAATATTGTGTGTCAAATTTTTTGAAAAGGGTTTTGCTCTGGATTTAATACCTTGCATTGTATAGTTAAAAAAGTGGCAAATCATTTTGAGATTTTTTAAAGAAACCGTTATATCTCCATGAATATATATGGTAGCCTCATAAAAATTTATACAGAGAATAAGAAGGAGACTCATAATCACATATTACAGTCGGATTGCGTTTCAAGTCTTACTTTTTACAGGGTGATCCTAAACATTTTCCCTTTTATTTAATTTTTTACTGGTCTCCCTTTTATTTTCGGGGCAAAACTTTCACTGAAATATATGAGGTGTAATATGTTATTCACACTTCTGAAGTTTCAAGGTGATTCGTCAAGTACTTTTTGAGATATTTGAAAACTCCTCTGAAATCAAAAGTGTCTGGTCATTTATGGAAAGGTAGTGTACTTAATGGTAGATAGTGTATGCCATTAATATTATTTTTGGTTTACTATAATCAACATCAGTAATTGAATAATTGCATTCATCTGTTATTCGGAAATATATATTTACTTTAAATTAATTGACACGCTTAAATCTTTGTCTTACATAGTAGTATTGTGTATAATAAATGCTACGATATTCAATTGACATAATTATGTTATTGTGTGAAAATCATTTTATTATACATCAATATAATTTAACATTCAGAAACAAACCTTATCAAGATAAAAGAAATTTAACGATTAAAGCAATTTATCGATATGTTTTATTGTCATATAAGTGCAAAATTACATATCTAAAATCCTATAAATTCGCAGTTTCTATTTTACATTACATTTTTTATATTATAGATTATCTTCTTTTTACATAACTATTCCGGTAGTTATTCCGTTTGATAATATTTATCTAAATTTCAGAAAGTAAAGAATGCACATATTTTTAAAAGTTTAATAGTTGTTTCTGAAACGTCCTTGCTTCTGTGTTGAGACTCAAAAAGTTTGTGGTGTCTGTGTGTATATGTGAGTCTATGAGCCCGTGGGTTTCTGTATCTGTGTATACGGCGATGGCGGCAGCAAAAATCATGACTTGCATATTGGTACACATGTTCATACGCCATACAGAATTAACTGTATATTTTTTGGTGCATATTCTGTTTGTAGTTCTTGTAGATGGCACACCAAAGTTTTTCTTATCATCACACTATTTTAAAAAATGTAAAATCACAGGATCTAACCGTATAACTTTACGGGAGATGACTATTTTGCTAGCTAAACGGTAAAAGCCCGTAAACTGATGTCATGAAAGTATATTTAGAATACTGGCATTTTTTACGGGCAAAAACAGTTATTCTACGTAATTTGCTCAAATCTGCCTTTAAAGTGTATTTTTACGGTCAAATCCCTTCAAATGTAAAGTGTTAGCTTTTCAGTAATGACTTATAAGAATGATGTCGTATTTGAAACTGAAAATAGAATTGTAGTTTTATTGGTTGAGAGAGTTTATTTATACATTTATACAAATAGGGATTGGTATAAAAGGACTATTGTTTTCCTAATTTAATTCAAAGTTGCATGTTTGTAAAAACATAAAATTACTGTGTATCGCGATAGCGGCCAGAAAAAATTACCCGATTGACTTGAAAATTTGTACATGAGCTATGCAAAATTAGCTGTATACATTTTGGTGTGCACATTGTTTATGGTTTTTGTACAGAGACATATAAATCACTTCTTATCATTACAGCTTATGAACACAATTTCGTTACAAAGCATTTTAACGTGGTCACACTGCATTCAATATAATGAAATTGATGTAGATTATTAAAATGCTAAGCATGTTTTCTGTAGAAAAAAATATGTTCATACACAAAAAAAATAAAATAAATAAAATAAAATAAAATTCAGGACCTCACAAAAAAGTTACGATAACGTTATATAATCATCCAAGTGGTGTCAAACTGGGTACAAATACTTATCAGTTGCATAGATTAGTTGTATAATTTTTATTGGCGTATATAATGTTTCTGACTTGTTTAACAGGATTCACAAAAAAAAATATCCATTTAAGCGCAAATTAAATTTCCTTTAATTTAAATTTCCATCTAAACGCCCTCCATTTAACATATAAATTAACAAGAAAATGGTGGGTATAGATTTAATTTAATCGTTTACAGGGCTACCAAAAATAGTTTCGATATATTATGAATAGAGCATACTAATTGCCGAATATGTATTTATATTTTGTAATATTCATTTTGGGAGATACATATATGCACATATAAACAAGTAGATGTAGGCAGATTCATACAACGGACAATTGAGGGAGCAATAACTTACTCAGAAACACACACACACACACACACACACACACATATATATATATATATAATTTTAAATAATATAAAATGAATAAAAGTGATAGGCTCAGTAATGAGTAATGCAAATGCGACATTAAGACCCCTGATCTGCAGATCCGCTAGCTGCATAGAATCTTGAGATATCAGGGAAAATGCTATATGCTGTACATTAATAACTTGAAGTATACTATCTTAGTTATTGTCTCACGTGCTCAAAACAGCTGAATAAAGACAAAATCAACTTGTATTTTGAAGCGATGCGCAACATGTTTGTTCAGAGATATACCTGTAGAGCAACAGATTTCTTCGGCATGTTTTCTATTATTTCTATATGTATCATGTATGCAGATGCAGAGAACAGTCGCATTTACCATTTAAATTTTTACACTAGACACATAGATGAAATAAATTATCATGGATGCTTCATTCAATGTAATCATTTGCAAAATAAGATTGAATTGGCTATATTTTTTCATTCTCATTTTGCTAATTCAAGAGATTTTAAAGGTACTATCTCTTTTACCTTAGAAATTTGAGAAAACTACAAAATGTAATAGTTTTTAAATTTTTAAAAACCCTAATTTTTAATCATAATTAGTTTTCCAATTAACCATAAAATGTAATCTTAAGTACCAATATAATAGTATCAGTGAGCGATTGTAAAATAAAAATCCATTTAAAAAGTAAAACCGCTACCATTAAATTTTCATATAAATAAATATTTTTTAATAATAAGTAAAAGAAGAAAATGAAAATACTTTTTAAAAATATATACAAAGTATGTGGAAGAAACCCAGACTTAAAAAACTTTAATAATTATTTTAGTTATTATAGATAAATCTGAATATAAATTACATTAAAAAGAAGATCACTCTTTGCGTATCAGATAACTCTAACATCATTTTCAAAAAGTCATACTTTTTAAATCTTCATACTACTTTTGAAAACAAAAAAGATCAATCAATGTTTTCCCCCTTACTCTGACAAGGTCATTTCAAAAAGCTACCTACCTTCATACCTTTTACACTTTTAAGATTGAATGCGATACGTTTAATTGAAAACTGAACATTGTGAACGGAGCCAATCATCAAATTATAGAAATTTACTAATGAGATAAATCGAAAAAAAAAAAAAAGAGAGAGAGAAAAATGAAATATGATAATGTGATAATATAGGGTAGGTACTCCAGTAATTGGCATGCTCCAGTAATTGACATCTATCCCGAAATATTTAATAAATAAGAAAAATAATAAAATCATATATTTTACATAAAAGCATTTTGACATTTTGTGTCAAACACTGGAGCATAGGATGCTAATAACTGGCAAAATGAATAACTAACAGTGTGAAACACTGGAACATAGGGGGCCAATTACTGATAAAAGGAAAAACTGGCAGTGTCAATTACTGGAACATTGAGTGGGTGTCAAATAAAAAATCATAAAAAAAAATAATTGTTATCAAATGTATATAATTTAACATATATGTGGTTCTGAATGTCTTTCATACCATACGTACTAACTTAAGATTTCTAAAAATATTTTCTGATGACTAGAACATTAAAAACACCAGAGATTGCTCTAAAAAAGTCAATCACTGGTGCACTTACCCTACAAAAGGAAGTTTTAAACTTTTTCATTCGTTTCAAAATTATTTAAGTTTTCTTATGCCCTTTCCAAAATGACAAAGATTTTATTTGAAAGTCATAAAATAAATAAATTATTAAATTCGTGTCCAAATTTCTTTTAAATTATTTAACTGTTTCGTAAGAAATTCAGAGGCTCTTTTATATGTTTTATTTGTAATTTAAGTTTGCTTAATCTTTTCACTTCGTTATGCTTTCGACATCGAATATGACACCATATCATATAAAACGAGAAGAGCAAAAATCTGTTTTCCGTTTCGAAAGCAGAATGTGATGAAAAGGTTAGGATCCTTATTTCACATATTTATAATTAAATAGTTTAAAATTTGAATAACCAGCTGTTGATTATTACTTTCTGAACTCCGACCAAAAAAAAACTAGTTGGCATAGGTGGACTCTGCTCAGTTCCCCACCATATTTATGTTCACATAAATTTCTAGTGCGAGACATATTATAATTATGTTAAAAAAATGAATTTGACCAAAATTTGATACAGTGACAGAACGATATCCCCGCCTAATAGGCTATCCACCGTTCACTTCGATATATTTATCTCATTCTAATCTATTAATTTATTTTATCAGGGTCAATTCCGTTGTTTAGTTTTCATGCTACTATTTCCAATGCAATAATCCTCAAAATTCATATTTATATGAAAAATTTACAATTTCGCTATGTTGATAAAATCGCAAATTACGAATAATTTACGAAATTTTCCTATTAGAATATTTGTATTCAATCATATGTTCAAACAAATATCATAAATGTAATTTTGAAGTTGTCTAATGTATTTATTATCCTCAAAATGGAAGTTTAGGCTCAAATTTGCCTTATTCTGAGATGTTAAGTAAATCGTAAATTCCAAATAACTTACGAATTATTTAAATTGGAAAAATCATAGTCAATGATATTCATGCCAGTATCCTAAATAATATTTCGAAAGTGGTTTGACATCTTTACGATGAAAATATCCCTCAAGATTGACGTTTATGTGAAATTTTGCTCTATTCTGCCATGTTAAGAAATTCGTAAATTTCCAATAACTTACGAAATTTTTATATTGGAAAATTCATAGTCATTAATATTCATGCCAGTGCCCTAAATAATATTTCAAAAGTAGTCTGACATCTTTACGATGAAAATATCTCTCAAAATTGACGTTTATGTGAAATTTTGCCCAATGCTGCCATGTTAAGAAATTCGTTAATTTCCAATAACTTGCGAAATTTTTAAAGTAGCATATTTATAGTTACTGATGTTCATTCCGGCATCAAAATTGATATTTTAAAACTGGTCTGACATTTTTACAGTAAAAAGTTTCCATTTAATGCACGTTTAAATGAATTTTTGTCCTATTCTCCCATGTTAAGAAAATCGTGAATTTCTAATAACTTACGAAGTTTTTAAATTCGAATGTTGCAAATGAATAGTGTTCTTGCCAGTGTCGAAAGTAATATTTTAAAACTGATCTGACCTCTCTGCGACAATTTGTTCTTGAGATATTGTTTACACAGACTAACAAACTAACAGACTAACGGACTAACAGACATCCTACAGACAGACACCATACAAATTTTGTCATTTTCGGATTCCTCACACCTGAAAACGTGTAAAAAAGTCAAAAAACCGAGGTCGAAAATTTTCACGATTACCTAAGTTCCCCATACCTATAGTATGATGGGGAACTAAAAATAGATGTGTTTCAGATTAGAAGGTTTTGTCTGGCTTTGTGGTACTGTAGCTTCCGAACAAATAGACCGATTTCATTTAAATCATGTTAGATTATAAATTACGTGTATTTTTTTTCTTTTTTTCTTTCATTTCTTTCCTTTTTTTTTTTATTATTATTTAGAATTTAAAAAAAAAAAAGTTTTTAAAATAAAGATGTTGTTACCACAATCGCGCTTAATTTGCCCAATCAATATTTTTTGAAATAAAAAGGTAAATCATTTAAGACAACATCTACAGGATATCTACACATTTGGGAAGCCTTCTTCAAGTAAAGTGTTACAAAATAACTTCAGAACAGTTAAAGAAAATTAATAAAAATAACACCACTCTAATGAGGAAATGCAGAAAAAGAGAACAGATAATCATGTATCAACGAGTCAAAAAATTAAGTTAAAAATTTAATTCATACTTAAAAGTTCTTCTATAGATATGTTAGAAACTTGAATTATAGGAAAATAACAAAAGAATATAGTTTCATTTTCCCTTTAAATTTCCTCAGAAATCAGTTCTTTGCAATAATTAAATAATGACCAAATAATTTTTGCTGTAAGGTGTTTCAACAGAACATAATGTTTTATAGTTTAATGGTTATTTTTAATAAATCTTTGAACATGGGTAATAAAGAAATAATTGACTAAAAGCTATGAAGCTACATTCGTCCATAGGATCATTCAGAAAAATCCTTCTTCAGCGGATATTTAAAAAGAAAAGTAAAATAAGGAAAGAAATAATTTAAATAAATTTCTCTTTTAAATCTGACGAAAGTAAATCTGAGATGTTTTCACTACTCTATTTTTTTTTTCTGGAACAACTATTCTATTTTCTAAACAAGCGACGGAGTAAAATTATTCTGTGCATTTCATTACATTTTCTTTTTCTCTTGAGAATAAAAACCAACAATCAATTTGCTGTCTCGGAACATTTTCAAAGCCCCTTTTCATTATGGGCATTTTAAGAGAGCTAAAAAGAAGACTAAGTGAAGGGAGATTCTTTCCTTCTATAAAACAATTTTAAATGAAGTAAAGTGTTTTATATATATTTTTAGATTATACGCAAGAAAATAAATAAGACAAGAATACAATACAATATAAAAAATACACAATGTACAATATAAAAATTATTTTAAAGAAAAAATGTGTATTGATTACGAAAGTTTTCTTTGTGCTTCTAGTTTTGTCAAACTTTTCACTGAAAAAAAAAAAAAAAATCCTTAAAAGTACAGGAAAAATCTGGCAGCTGGGGTGCCAGTTTTTTTCCGTCAAATATAAAGAACAAAACTGTACTTTTAACAAAAAACCTGTTTGATTTATAGGATTCCTGCGTGTAAAATATGTGTCATTGATACAATTTTACGGTTTTAAACTGTATATTTGACGGAGAAATACTGGCACCCCATCTGTCAGATTTTTCCTGTACTTTTACGGGTTTATTTTTTGCAGTGTTGATATAGGAAATGCTCTCATATTACACTTTCTGAATTTTTATTAGTTTCATTAAATGCATGATATTATTTATATGCCTATATTTCTTTAAAGTTCTGTCTGGCAATAAGTAATATAGCATTTTAATTCAAAGCAACTATGAGATTTGTCGCAGAAATAATACGATGACACTTTCCAGAAATTTCAAATATTTATCACATCTTAACTAGAAAGTACATTTTATGATATTGGTTTACTTGTTAATTTATGGTCTTGAAACTAACAAGGTATGTATTTTTAGTGCAAAATAATACGATATTTAGAATTTTTAAATAAATCACAAAAAACAGAATTTCTTCAACCACATTTACGAGTAGAAAATAAAATATTCCACAACTTCTAAAATAATTGTTCCA
This sequence comes from Salticus scenicus, assembly GCA_963930645.1. Taxonomy (NCBI): domain Eukaryota; kingdom Metazoa; phylum Arthropoda; class Arachnida; order Araneae; family Salticidae; genus Salticus; species Salticus scenicus. Next base: position 210,428,631 of record OZ005657.1, read on the forward strand.
TACAAATTCCATAGGAAAATAGCATGAAAGGATTTATCTGATCGTTATTGTGTGATCAGGATCATTTTGTGCCATATAATGACAATTATAATCGTTGAATAAAATATATAGAGTGAAGTGGGGTAAGTGTAACAACGTTTAGACATAGTTCGACTTTGACCTCATTTTGTTCAGTTGCTATTATGCAACTGAAAATTTTTAGGCATACGCTGCAACTAGTTGGCTTTGAAAACATATGAAATTTGTATAATTTAACAATGTGCCACTTTAAGCAAAAAGTACTTTATAATTCCACTGTTCGATGATTTGGTGCAAGTGTAACTTCGGCCTGCTATACCTATATATTGCGCATTACGAGGTATTTCATTCAAGTTATCAGATAGCGAAAATTTTCAGAAATCTGGGTTTATTTGAATTTTTTAAATATCTCAGCTTATTACTGAGTTGCGAACTTTTCTGTATGCCTCCAATTAACACTTCGCGTCATAAACTTTCTAACAGTCCAACAAAACCTTAAAAAAGGTTGGATATTAGGTTTAATTGAAAACTAAACGACAAAACTGAAAATCAAAGTAAATAATCTGGTGTGTCACTCACACGACTTTCTCTTACCCTGAAATTTAATACTATAAATACAGGTTGCAGATTAATAGGTAAGATAACGAGTACTGTTATGTAAACCTATGTTAAACAATTCATATTAGGCTTCTGAAGAGTTTTATATGATAATTAGTTCTGGGTGAGGGGGCTACCGCCCCCCTCAACCCCCCGTTTCATTAATGCACCTACATTTATATAGAATTTAATTCGGTTATTAAAAAATATTTCTCTTTTTAAAAAATAATTTATTAAAATTATTATTTTAAAAAATTATCTTTTAAGATAAGGCAGACGATTTCCATATTAGAGAAGTAGTATAACACAAAATATCCAAAAAAAGTCCATTTTATTCTCAATATTTAAAAAAAAAAAAAAAAAAAAAAAAAAAGTTTCGTTAAAAGTAAAAAAAGTCGATAACTTTGTTTTAAATTATCGCAGATCGATGGTTCAACCATTCGTTTTAAAGGTATTTTCGAGCTCTTTTGAAAGATACCCATCATGAAAATTTACTCCCCTCGAGGGGGGACTTCCCCCCCAGGGGGGGAGGCGAGGCTCCTACATACACAAAAAATTTTTCCCAGTTAACTGTCTCTGTTACAAAAAATATATATTTGTTTCATTTGGTTTAGTGCAGTCTATAGACGTTAAACTCTATTTTCCTGCAATTTCCCCCATAGACGTAATGTATTAGAATTCTCTTGATTGTCCCTGTACACGAACCATTTGCTTGATCTTAACGAAAAGCTTACTGTAGCATCCCTATATGATACACATTTAGAATACCAAGTTTGTACTTTCTGCCATAATTTGTTTTTGAGATATGCTGATAACAGACAGACACACAGACAGACACACAGACACACACACAGACACACACACAGATACACACACACACAGACCATTTGCTAAAAACATGATTTTCGTATTCAGGGGACCTCAAAACGTGTAAATATAACAAAATCTAGCGTTCGAAAATTTGAGCCAAAAACAATACTTTCTCTACCTTATGGGTAAGAGAAAGTAAAAAAGTATGAATGATACAGTTAAATTGTCTGGTACAAGTTTCCTGGTTACGTTTCCCCGATATGCACTTTAGGACAAAAAAAAAGACGCACTAAGATGGTGCAACGCAAATTGGACCCAAATTTATATGCATATAAGTTTCGACCTGAATTTGGCTTCTATGCTTGAACATGTGACGCTGCAACACATCTTAACTGCTCTACTGGCAAAATATTTAAGACAAGAAATTTCTATTCCAGGTCATAAATTCTTTGAGAATTTTATTCCGATAGACAGATAGACAGTATCTATGCCTTGCATACACGTGCTCGAAGAATATGCGCAGCTCTCAGCATCTGAGAGAAGGAGTGTATTTGGGTTCAAAGAAGACGATTGGTGTAATCGGCGAATCGTTTGACATTTCGATAGGAGTGATACCACTATTAGACGATTTTGGCAAGAATGGGTGAACCATGGCCAAACACAGCGTAAAGAAAAAAGCGATCGGCCTAGAGAGAGGACAGAACATGAGAACCAATAAACGAACTTTATAACAGTCCAACAAAACCTTAAAAAGGTTCCAGATATTAGGTTTAATTGAAAACTAAAAGACAAAACTGAAAATCAAAGTAAAAAATGTATAAGTGATACAGTTTAATTGTTTGGTACAAGTATAAATATCCTAGTTACGTTTCCCCGGTATACACTCTAGGACAAAAAACTAGTATGTTGTGGCCACCACGAGACTTTCTTCTATATTTTCCTATACAAATTCACTCAGTAACAATAATTAAAAAAAAAAAAAAAAAAAAAGTAGGACTTTGACAAAATTTTGGGTAAAATGTGAAAATTTGTTAACGTTTGTCAAAACACGGAAACCGTGGGACTTTGACAAAATTAGGGGAAAAATGCAAAAATATGTTAAAGTTTGTCAAGACACGGAAACCGTAGGACTTTGACAAAATTAGGGGAAAAAAGCAAAAATTAGTTTAAGTTTGTCAGAACACGGAAACCGTGGGAGTTTGATAAAATTAAGGGGAGAGAAAAAAAAAAAAAAAAAAAAAAAAAAAAGATTTTTTTTCTAATTTTTTTTTCGTAAAAAGTAAAAAAAAAAATCGATAACTTTGTTTTAAATTATCACAGATTTATAGTTCAACCATTCGTTTTAAAGGTACTGACGAGACCTTTCGAAAGATACCCATCTTGAAAATTTTTGCCCTGTTAAAAATTTAGAAAAAGCGGGATGGCAACGCAACCTGTAAGACGATTTTTACCAAAAGTTGATAGGCACTAATTTATGTCAAGGTGCAACTACATACCAATTTGTATGAAATTCTGTGTAGTAGTTCCAGAGATACAGTTGCCACAAAATTTTGTCACACACACACAGACAGACAGACATTTTCTAAAAATGGTAAAATCGTGTTCTACATCTCTCAAAACGTGTAAATCCATCAAAAACTCGAAATCGAAAATTTTTACGAATCCAATACTTTCTTCTATTGAAGATAGAAGAAAGTAACAAGACACACCAAGAAGGTGTAACGCAAATTAGACACAAATTTATATGCATACAGCCATACAAATGTATATGCATACAGGTTTACATTTATAAATAAATATGAGCATATTTTCTTAACACTTAATGAAGGTCTGTAAAAAGGTGATAGTATGGTAGTACTTTTGCTTCCTGGATGTTTTCAAATAAGTAGGTATATTTTTGACCAGCATTGTTTAACGAAGCTTTTCCGCCCATAACGTTTTTCAACAATTTTAAAAGCAAAATCATATAATTTCGCAGTATATAAGACTTAAATATTTTTTTAAATACACGATTTTATTACAATATGTACTAAAAACTCCGATGGAGATAAAATATATAAAACACATTACTTCACACGTTAAAATCTAAGTCAAAAGACTTAGTTTAAAAGTTTACAATATAAAAGATAAAAAGAAGAACATCACGACGTTTCGTCCTAGCATTGTTGCTTGTGGACATCTTCAGGTTTAGTTATCTTACTGTTAGCGTCTTTATCCTTTAATATGTGTAGAATGGGTTGCCATACCTGCGCCAATTCTCTAGAATGTGTATAATTGATGGCGCATTTATTGTATTTTATTATCTGTATTTTTTCTTGTATTTCAAGTTTAATCAGACTGGAGGGGGTTGCTATTATTTCAGCTTGATTCCATAAAGGTTTAGCATTTTCATTTTCTAATATGTAATCTTTAAAGGCTGTGTTACCGTACGGGGATCGTAAAGAATATTGGTGTTCGGAAATGCGTTTATTTAAACTTCTTTTTGTTTTCCCTATGTAATAGACGGTATTATTCTCAATTTCAATAGGTATTTTATAGATGTCTTTTGGGGGAGGGTTAATCTGATGTTTAATTTTTAATAGGCTTTGTAATTCTTGTGTTTTAAATGCTAAATTATAATTGTAGTTCTTTAATATATTTCTGATTGGGATAAATTGTTTATGAAAATCTACTGAACCGATATATTTATAGTTGTCTTTTTTAGTTCTAGTTTGATTTAAGATAATTTTATCTTGATTATGCATTTTATTGAAAATTTATAAGTTATAACCACTTTAAACATAGTACGTTTGATGTAGATCCGATGGAGATAATGTGGATATTACTGATGTATGAAAAACTTCAGTTCAATTGAATAACAGAAAGTGGGTTAAAATTCGAAAACAAATTTTGAGCTGTAGTTGTGAACCCAGGTCCCCTTCACCCTAGTTTGTTATTGCTTCAGCATGTATTGTCCTCAGAGTTATAATACCTGTATGCAAAATTTCATTTCAGCTCAACCGGTATCTTTATCATTGATTTGATTCTTTATATCCTGATCTAATAAACGTGATTTCTAAGTTTTCAATTTTACTTTCAATCGCATTGAAAATTTTCAGTTCTGTCATAAATAATAGTTATAAAATTCTTCAGAAATTCAACTTTCACATTTATCGGATATTTATTTACTTTTTCATTCATAATTAATTTGAAATAAAATGTCTATATCCTACACCTGAAAAAATATATCTAAAAAAAATGTAAAGCAAATATTTTCGCTTACCTTGAACGTTTACCAATATCATGTTCTCATGATCAAGCCTAATCTATTACTACATTGATAATAGATTTTTAAAAAGTCCACAACGGATTTTATTATAAGGTTTGGCGTCTACAAACTATTTTCAAAGGTAAGTATTAAATGTATTATTATTACTATTTTTTATTTTTTTAATAACTTAACTTATTTAATATGTGCAGAATTGTCACATATTAAACGTCCCATACTTTTTTTTTTTTATTTACCCATCTACTTAACAAATACATAAAACTTTTAACGTTCTCATTGAATACAGTATTCAAAAATACTCCAATCTAATATATTTCGCATTTTCATTACCGCTATCAGCTTGTCCATACTACTAAACAAAACCTAAAATACAATAGGTAATCAAATTATTTTTTTTTTCTACGGAAATACTGGACGAGATGTCCTTGAAATGCGAACATGCATAAAACATTCATAAATTCACACTTTCCCATAATAATTTAATCCCGAGTGCAACTACGGAAGCAACTGCAAATTGGAGAAAAACACAAATACCCTGTATCATAAAAAGTTGCAATTGACTTGTAACCTTCACAAATAACTTTACTAACTGTTTTCAATATCTGTATACTTTTTAGTTCCACATCACGCTATAGGGGAACGTAGTTAATCGTAAAAGTCTTCGATCTCGTTTTTTTTACACGTTTTGAGGCATAAAATCTCAAAATCACAAAATTGATATGGAGTCCATTATATTTTAGACAGTTTGTTAGTTAGTGAAGTAGTTAACATGTTAGTTTATCAACGCATTTTCTCCAGAACAAATTATCATGGAAATGCCAGGCAACTTTTAAAATATCACTTATGATACTATCAAGAATCCTATTAATTTGCAACATTGTAATTTAAAAATTTCGTAAGTTCTCTGAAATTTACGATTTTCTTAACATGAGGAAATGGGGGAAATTGTCGCTCAAACATGCATTAACACGTCCATTGCCAAGCTGAAAATTAGAATTTCGTACAAATAGAAAAAAATAAAATTCCCTTCCCTAGTGACCAATAAAAATCTTACGTGCCGTTTCACTGTGGCCGTTATACTATTTCGCTTAGAAACATGATCGCGACGTCCACGCGATATCGCTTAATTGGCAATTAACATGTTAAAATGAATATTTTTACTGTAAAGATGTCAGACCAATTTAAAATATCAGTCTGGATTCTGGCATGAAACATCATCATAAAATATGAAAATTCAAATTTGAAAATTTCGAAAGTAAATTGAATTTTACGAATTTCTTAACAAGGGGGAGTATGACAAAATTTCGAATAAACACTCATTTTTAGGGATATTTTCATCGAAAGTATGTCAGGCTCCTTTTAAAATATATTTTATGATACTTTCTTGAATATCATCGATTACGAATATTAAAATTTAAAAAATTCGTAAGTTATGTAACATTTAAGATTTTCTGAACATATACTTGCATTGTGAGGATCGTTGTATTGTCGGAAATAGTACGGAATTGCATGAGAACTGAAATACAAAAATGAACCCAATAAAATTAATTAACATATTAGGATAAGGTAAATACATCAAACGGAACGACGTGCAATCTATGTCACCGTGTCGAACAATCGGACCATTTCATCTCTCTTTACACGGATATAGTATGCCCTAAAGTAGAAATTTATACGAAATATATTTATTTGGAAATTGAGCCAAGTCCAGTTATGCCAACTTGTTTATAAGAATAAAATAAATATTTAGACAGCTATATATATATATATATATATATATATATTTAATTATTATTTTTTTATCAAGTTTTGTGCTTATAACGAGAACGGATTTTATTAAAATTTTACTAAATTTACAGGAAAACTGACAAGACATTACAGAAACATAATTCTGAAATATAAAATGTATATTAAGATTCGATAAAATGTTAGTATTTGTAGTAAATAATTTTTACTGAGCATGCGCGAAAGATAGTACTCTTTTCTTTTTTCTTTTTTTTTTTTTTTTTTTTTTTAAGTTGAAAGCAAATAGTATATATGGCAGTTTATGTCAAATGTTCATGTTCATTTGAATCGAATAAAAATTAAGAAAGCTGCCGTAAAAAGAAAGAGCTAGATACTAAATATTTTCCAAAATTACAATTTCATAAGGGTTTTTCCACTTGTCACGTATTTAATTTAGAGATCTGATTATTTCAGACACATTGTGAAAAACCATTTTTATACAAAATCCATTATCTCACCAATCTTAGCAAAACATATACTTGAGCTATGTACTCATAAGGAATTTTTCACAAATTGCGTACTAAATTTAAAGATACAATTATTTCACCCATATTTCAAAATATCCTTCTTATGAAAACCCCCTTGTGAGCTTCCAACTCTTAGAAAAACACAAAATTCAGCTCATTCTTTTTACAACAACTTTCTTAAACTATTTTTGATTCGAATGAATTTTTGACATGAGTTCCCGAATATATTTAGCTTTCAACTAATGTAATAAAAAAAAGTAATACTATAATTTACGCATGCGTAGTAAAAATATTACTTACTATAAATACTGATATTTTAACAAAAATTCAGCTTACGAATTTTAAGTTAGAGAGCAATGGTTTTTTATATTTTGTCAATTTATCTGCAAGTTTCGTAGAATTTTAATGAAATATATGCTTGTTATAAGCAAACCATTTGTCAAAAAATTTATTATTTTAGAAAATATATACATATATGTGTGTATGTGTGCCTAAATATTCCTTGTATTCCTATATTAAAAAAAATTAGCGTACAAATAGTGTAAATAGTATGTGAAATCGTGTGTAAAAAATGCATTATTTGCAACTTCTTATGATACAGTATAGTCCAAAGATTTGTGTTTTTCTTCAATTTGTGGTTGTTCCCCTAATTATACTCGCGACTAAATTTTAGCGGAAATTGTGAGTTCATGGATGTTCTTTGCATTTCTACAGTTCAAGGTCATTTCATTTAGTATTTACTTAGAAAATAGAAAAATGTGAAAAAATATATTCTAATAATTTGATCACCCACTGAAACTTCTTCTATAAAAGATATGGGTTGCAAAAAAAATCCACGAAAAACAGGTTTTAAAGGATAAAAAAAAATGGAAAATATCTATACAAACATAATATAGCGTGAAATATTCAATAAATGTTTCGAATTAATATATTTCACCACAGTCCTTCATCAGATGGAAATAAATGGACAAGTGCACAGAGTGAAAGTAGCAGAGAAACAACGGGAAATCGCAGCTCAAAAAAAAAAAAAACAGAATAATCATTCTAAAATTCTTTTACTATATAGATATCCTTTTAACTCTTTTTCTTTATATATTCACGCGCAGATACGTGCTCTAGAGATGACCTAAATTTGAGATAGTTATCAGAACCAATCCATGTTAAATCGTACATATTATGCAACACATGTGAAAAAGAACATGTAAAATGAGCGAAAGAAATATCAAAATAATTTTGATACAACTTATCTTAATAGATTATCGTCTGCTAATATTACTCAGAGTGAAATATATCTGTAGAAGAGATATCGCGTTATGTGTATTTTTGGAAGCTTCCTTTACTATTTAAGAATTACGTTTCCTTTAACGTTTCACCTACATTTCAGTTTATATTTATAGATTAGTACACAGTACAACAATAGCCGTACAACACTCGCTGTAATTTATGTAAATTCATAGTTGTTTATTACACATTTTAGCCAATTATTTTCTTTCCTTTCAAACAAAATGTTGAAAAAAATAGAATAGGTGAATTTGTTCTTATCAGAATAGTCAAGATATTTTTCTTATATAATTATCGTCTTTGGTATTTTAAAATAGTAGTATTTGAAGGAGCTATATTCGATTAATTCTCAATTGTATGCATTTCAACTTACTTATTTCGTGCATATTTGATTTAAAAATCGCTTATTTTTATTTAAATTAAATAAAAATTTTATGTCAGTTGGTTCTAAAGTTGAGTTTCCTTTATTACGATTTGGTTTGGGGTACCTTAATTTTTTGCCCATTAAAGCTTTTTATACCAAGTGTAGGTGTAGGTTTAGAATTTAAAACTGACTATCTACTCTAAAAACATAGGCCTGGATGGGATGCAGCTCCATGGGGGCATTCCACTATTCATTACAAGTTTTTACACCTGGACATGTGGCTTAAAACGGAAAAAAGATTCAAAATTTTTAGGAACATCTATGTCTGAACCTGTATTTGAATCAGGCACCTAGAACTGACGGCCAGTGCGCTAGACATACGTCTAACACAGCTCTGTCCAACTCAAAAATACACGGCGGGCCGCATGCGGCCCAGGGTCCGCGGGTTGGCCACCCATGGTCTGACAGGTGGGCATGTTTACATGAGAAAGTCCAGGATAATTTTTGTACATATTGATAGTCTTTGGGATAATTATGATTATAAAAGAGTATTCACAATGTTTACGCACAATAACAGCAATCGGAGAGTATTTAGCTTCCTTTATGCAAACTCACAATTATATTTTACTTTTGAATAAGCAATCAAATATTTTCGTTTCTATTCAAAAAAAATTTCAATATAAATAATATCGGTGAGCTTCTGCATATGAGAATTTTCATACTATTATTCATTTATAATTATTCCTTTCGTACAAGTTTATAATGTAGTACTCACAACAGCAGCTTCTGGTGAATGTTTGACTTTGTTTAATCTCTCTCTCTCTCTCTCTCTCTCTATATATATATATATATATATGTGTGTGTGTGTGTATTTAATTTAAAAGTTGATTATTTTATCTTTATAATTAATACATACTATATATTAATATATATAATTTTAAAAATTTAAAAATTTTCTATGTCAGAATTCTTGTGCTTTTGCATGTGTGTGTGTATACTGCATCATTTAACTTAAGTTCGTTTAAATTAAATATATCATATACGGAAGCATTTTTAAAAACATATCTCTGTAGTATTTAAAAATATATTTACGACTCTAAAAATCCTTAGGCGCTATTTAAAATAAAAAAGCTTAAGACTTCAAATAGTGTATTTTTAATATATACAGTATAAAAATGTGTGTTAATTTCCTGCTTAATATTTTTATTTCTTGCGATATTTTTCTAAAATATTTGTAGCAGAACTGATGTTTAGACGAATTGAGTAGCTGTATTACAGTACATTTCTTTTTTAAAATAGAGAGAAAAAACATTTTGCTGTTAACGTATTTCTATAAGTAATATAAATACACTATCTACTAATAAGTATTTGGATACTTCGGAATTTTGATGTTTTGTCAAACATCTAAAAATATTCTTTAGGAATGATCTTGAAATTTTGGGAGTAATAAGAACGTGATATACCTCATATATTTCAGCAAAAGTTTTGTCCTGAAAAGGTAAGGGGGGACCAGCAAAAAATTAAACGAAAATCAAAACATTTTGGATCACCCTGTAAAAATAGTGCATCAAATGCATTTTGGCTATAGCATGGGATTGTGATTTATTATTATTATTATTATTACTATTATTATTATTATTGTTATTATCCGTATAAATTTTGATGTGGCTTGTACATGTATTCAAGAAGGTATAACGGCTTCTTTAAGAAAGTGCAAAAATTTACCACTTTTAAAGTTATAACACGTAGAGTTCTAGACACAGTGAAAAGCCCTTTTTCGGAAACTTGACGTACTACATTATACAGAGCATACACTGCAATCAGAATACAAAAATGTTAAATATCTTACGAAATACATTTTTATTAAATATTTTTTAACTACGGATGCGCAAGCTTTTAAAAACTTTCATTTGCATAATTTAATAGACAAAAGTATTGAGCTACTTATATTAAAACCCCAAACGAGTATCTTGTAAATTAAAAAATTTATAAGAGATAGAATAAACAGAATTTTAGTTCCTCTCAAAAAAAAAAAAAAGAAGACGATAGGTTTTTTTTTTTTTTTTCAATATTTATTAACAATCAGCGAACACTGTATTACCATTGGGCATAGATTGAGTCAAAATAAAAATGTGAGCAAAAGCCTTTATAGTTTAGCTTTTATTTTAAGAGAAGCTGAAATTCTGTTCATTCTATCTCTCAAAACTTTTTACATTTACATGATATTGTTTCGTTGGGTTTTACGTCGCACTAGTGCTGGGCAATGGACAATTCGATATTTGTTTGGGGTTTTCATATGAGTAATTCAATGTTTTTGACTATTAAATTATACAAATGAAATTTTTAAAAAGCTTACGCATGCGTAGTTAAAAATTATTTAGTAAAAACGCTCATATTTCGTAAGATATTTTAAAAAATTTCTATTCTGATTGCAGTATACTGTATCTAACGTAGTACGCCAAGTTTCCTAAAAATGACTTTGCACTGGGTTCAATACCCTACATGTTATAATTTTTAAATTTTTTTTTTTTTTTTTTAAGAAACCGTTACACCTCCTTGCCCATAAGCTTCATAAAAATTCCTGCAGGTAATCAGAAAAATCCTCATAATCATATATTATAGCGAAAACTCATTTTAATCATTATTACTTTTTACAGGGTGGTACAAAACATTTTTTTTTTTAACTGGTCCTTTTGAAAAAAAATTTAGCATAACGAGAAACTGTTTTTAGAAACTTTACCATCCACAAAGGATATAAGTGTTTTTAAGTTTAAAAGTTTAGTTATTGCAAATTAAAAAGATTTTTGTATTGATTTTTTGGAGTAGAAATTTTATCTCCAGTTTTCCTTCCCCCCCCCCCCTTTGTCATTACTGTGCTTTTATATGAAACCTCGCATAAGACATCCATATGGTCGGATAAAATTTAGTAAACAGCTGCATTTAGTAGAAGAATCCATCTTTATTATATGTCAAAAGTGTATGGTATTATTTTCTGCATTTGAAAAGTAATTACGAGCTGCAAAATAGATAGAAAAGTAAGAATACGTTTGTTACTTGTCACTTCTCTTCCCTACTTAAGATTATCATATTACTTTTTATAGTTAATTGTGATTATGTCATGATATGACATGTATTTGCTTAGTTCAAAATGTTATATTACAGTTTTACTAAGTTGAACCTACTACATGCACAGAACACAGAAGTAATTTTCTTAATTTTGTCATTACTGTTATTAGCTCTATATTTTCCTTTCAGATTGTTTTATTTAGGGACAGACGTAACACAATATGAATAGTAATGATATATAAGTTACTTTTCATTTGATTTATTAAATTTCTTTTATTTTATTATAGATCTGTAATCTGTTTTTATTTTATTTTATTTATTTATTTATTTTGCAAAATAAAAACAAAATAATAATAATAATAACCACCATTAGAAACTTTATTTACAGCAATAATAATAATTATTATTATTATTATCTACTGAGTGAGATAAATTGATTAGTTATATAATTAAAAGATGATGAATGAAGCTTTCTTTTTCGTTTGCAGACGAAAGTTAGAAAATAAAACCGAATCTCTTCTCTCATTCACTTTCACCTTCAACAATAAAAACTTGTTTTAGTCAAACCATCGGATGCATGACATATATATTCCGCCGGTTTAGGTTTTTGAACGCGATTAACTTCGGTGATGAATGAGGTGTTGGTATGAAGCAAACCGATTATCGATCTTGTAGACTCGATAAAATTGACTTTGTAACAATTTGTTGACAATTTCCAAACTTACCTCTTTCAATGTGAGAAGAAGTATGGTATGAAAAATCAACTATAATTTTGTAAAGAAATAAAAATTCTCAAAAGTGATAAAGTGAATCTTTATTTATTTTTGTTCTCGTCCAAAAGAAAAAAAGATAAGAGAGAAACTCTCGTGCTTTTTAACAATATAATTGTCGCAACCAAAAGTACCATTTGCCTAGGAATTGTCTTTTCTTTAATTTTATTCGGAAGGAGGCGATAGAAGTGTTTATGGGTCGCTTTTATATTAAAAGGTAAACTATTTTTAAGATTTTCTGAGCTAACACCTAAATTTTGCATCAAAATATGAATGTATACTTTGAAATAAGCCTCATAAAGTTTCGATTAACATGCTCTAAAAAAATTAATAATTAAAGGTATAGGGGTTCTCAAAACTCTATAATTCGTAGCTTAAATTCAAAATAAAAGATTAATTTAAAGTTTAAGATCCTTTTCAGTGTTATATAAAATTAACATTAGAAAATTTCTAAATATATTATTTAATTATTCTGACAATTATTTACAATGGCTGATAACCTTATAATATATATAAGGCTATATAACCTTATAACCTTAATACATTTTGAAAATTTAAAAAAAAAAAAAAAATCAATTACTATGCTGTCCTTCGACTAATATTTCAATGATTTTTTAAGCATTACTTAAATAATTATATGAAAGAACAAACTGATAATTTTGTATACGCATGGGGTCAGCATCCAGAAATTGATTTCGGCAAAAACATTTTGTCGGTTACATTTAATATATTTTTGCATATTAATCATTTTATATTTCATCTATTGACGGGGTTAGGCGCTATCACTATTTTGAATATCACATTTTTAACAGTTATTTAGTAATCCTTTGTAATTTTTTTTCTTTTTTTACTAACTAACGAAGATTGCTTCATAAAAATAGCGGTATTCAAAATAGTAACAGCGCCGAGTTATGTCTGGGGCACATGTTTGAAAATTGTATAAATACGTTTGGAATTGTTAATGATAGAACTTCATAAAATATCAGATTGAGAAAAAATTACAAAAATATAAATAAAAATCTTAAAAAAGATATCAACATTTGTAGCTCAAACTTTTACAACGACGTAATTCATAGAAAAGTACTCGCAACGTCATAAACTACCATATAATAATTTTTCTCGAAAATATTTGTTTGCCATCTAAAATTTCATAGATTAGTTAATGCATCATATTAAAAATCTCAGCTCCTCTTAAATACCAAATGTTTATAACTTCCCCACCTCAGGAAAAAATATATATAAATAAATAACAATTTTTTAAGAATGTAGATGAATTCCGTTCCTAAAATTATTCCATGAGTTTGGAAGACCTCAAATTATCGCAGGTATATTATTTATCAAATAATCTAACATTATATTGTTACTTATATCACATTATTTAAAAACAGAACTACAATTTAATAAATTTCTCTAACTGTACATTAATATTTTTAAAACTTAAATTGTATTATTTCATCGAGTTAATATTTATCGTTTTGCTTAAAGAAGAAGTTAATTTAATAGAAAAAATTTTTAATAATATTATTGTAGTTTTTCAAAAATATCATAAAAGTTCATTCAAATCATTAACAATATTGATAACTTAAAAAATCACTTTGCTGTTTTAAAAAATAACATATATATTATATTACACAGGGAACAAAACGTCTTAGGGGTATTCATTAAAGTTTTAGCGTTATCAAATTTCAACCTAAATTATGTGTTACATAAAATATTTTGATCATTTAGGAAACGATATAAAATCCTTTAAGCTCAGTAATTGGAAACCATATAAAATGTGGTTTAATTCGACTAATCATCTTCAATCTCTCTCTCTATATATAAATATATCGACCATTCCATGGTAAGAGGTAAGGCCTTTTCACTCAATTTTACGTAGCATAACGATTTGTAAAAAGCTGAATTTATCAACTCATCTTTGTATTTAAAAAAAGTAGCATAATGAATTAGCTTGCTACCTTATAATCCAAATAAAGCTATATCAAAACAGTTATAATTTTTATTTTTTATTTATTATTATTATTTTTTTATTAATTATATATATTTTCGGACGGTTGAGGCATGAGCGAGACGTGACATTTTTTTAGCATGTATATTAAAATTCCTGTGTATTTTACAATTATAAACACTGGGTTATATTTTCATAGTTATAACATATTACGTTAAGCAAAGTAATACCATTTTCAAAATGAATTTCATATATAAAGGGGACTGGCACCAGCGTTCCCAACTTTTATAATTTATTCACAATCATTTTTAGCCCGCCTTCTTTTCGCACCAGAAACTCAGTAGATTATTTCTCTTTAATATGTGGCAACGATTAAATAAGAAGAAAATCATTTTTCAAAATTTCCGGTATGAAAAAGAGGCGGGGCTAAAAAGGATTGTGAATAAATTATAAAAGTTAGGAACGCTGCTGGGCACCTTTGACTTAGCACCACTGAGGGTTTCATATAAAAGCTTATATTTCCATTTAATATTTATAAAATAACGTATGTTAGGTTTGTTCAATAAGATATGCATTCTGGCAACAATTCTTCTGGTTTTTAAAATATTTTTTACAGATAAGAAACCTTTAAATTATATTTTCTGAGTTTACTTTTTTTCATGAATTCATGGTCTTCAAAATACAGATATTTCTATAGATACTTCTACAGGTATTTGAGAAAAGACTTAATGATTATTTTTGTACATTTAATAGAACCTACTTAAAATAATTAGAGATGGATTTTGCAATATCTTTAAAAGAAAAAAATTAAAAATTGAAATATAACAAAAATTATATTTTACAAATTCTTACAAATTTTTACATAGACATGCAGTTTTTTAATTTTTTTTTTTTTTTTTCCAAAAACTAATTAATAAATTTCAAAATCCATTCCTAATTCTTTTAAGTAAATTTTATTAAATATCCAAAAATAATATTAAGTCTTTTCTTGAATATCGGTAGAAGTTTTAGCGTTTAAGATCATGAAAAAATCCAAACTGAGAAAACGCAATTTAAAGTCTTCAAACCTGTAAAAAATTTATCGAAATCTGAAAGATTTGTTTGAATATATAGTTTATAGAACAATCCTAATATGGTTTAATTTCTAAATATTAAAGGTAAAATTAAGCTATGAAACCTTCAGTGGTGCCAAATCCCCTTAAAAAATAAAAAATAAAATAAAATAAAATAAAATGTTATATGACGGGTATGACATTACGATTATATATATATACAGAGAGAGAGAGCTGTCAAACCTCTGGTTTAATTCACAACACTATTTCTCTGAAGTTAACTTCGCCTCATTTAATCACAAAATGTTCGCTAAAATATGATAGTGATATTTCTGTAAAATATTACTGGTATTCAGAAATCTTGAGAGTTAGCTAGCCTGTATATGTATAATGGACTTTATCGAAATGACGTCATGAAACCCTTCACACGTGGCTTCTTCAGGGAACACTGCAACATTCTTATGTTTACGTTTGAGTACTATGAGAAAAGGCTTGTATTCCATGGGGAAGTTTTACAAGGAAATTGAGAATGAGAAATCCTCTGAGATGGAAAACATTTTAATATTTAGCCTCGAGTTGAAAAAAACAATCTGGTATATTAGATAGTTAAATAGGAAAAATAATTAAATGTAAGATTGATAACGCAGATACATATATGTCGTCTTTTTCTAGCCATTACTACTAAGGGGCACTTACATGCATAAACAAAAAAAATCTAGTTATTTTTAATGTTAGAAGTCAAATTTCTACAGTTGTGTCGATGTAACATAATTTTTTTTAAATTCACATTCTACATAAAATTAGCTTTAATTTGGTGTATAACAAATGATTATGCAACAAATTTGAAATTACTCCCATCCATGTTCTCTTTTACAAGAAGTGACCGATATTATATACACTGGTGTACAAAATTAAAGCAATAACTTGTTTACTCGTTTTCTTCTTTTGCGCGTAATTTTCAAATAAATGAACACAGAAACATAAAATTTGGATGGCATGTCCATTATCATATCATCCATCGAATTTTATATAACTTTAGCATAAGTAATAATTTTTAAACTAAAAATTATTCAACTTTTCTGAAAAGTAAGCTTTGGAAAAAATGGACAATTTTAACAATTTTAGAAAGAAAACTTAATGAAAAATAATCATAAGGATGCATTACAGACAGGTGAAGATGCACATACATGCATGTGTTAGAATAAAACCTGAATTTTCTTCCTATATTCACTTTTCTGTTTCTTCTTTTTTCTTCTTTTTTTCGCATGTGAATAAGTTTTTAAAATATATAGGGGAGACCGGGGTAAAATGGATCACTTTTGTTAATTTTAAATGCTTACTCACAAAGTAATGATTTTTGGCTATTGAAAATATGTGTGCGTATTACCTATATATTGGGGTTCATATTGCACTCAGTCAAAAGTAATAATTACGTATACTTTTAAATACAATTTTTTAAATAGCAACTGACAAAGTGAACCATTTTACCCCAAGCCCGGGGTAAAATGGTCCATGGCACGGGGTACTATGGACCACAGATAAAATTTTAAAAAGTATATTAATGTAGTGTGTTTTTAATAGCATAAAATGTAGAATATATTATATTTGTATGAATCAAAGGCATAAATAAACAAATAATGTATATTAATTAACGTTAAAATTAGAAAATGATACACCAAAAGAAGCGTTTATCACTGAAAGTCTGCTGTTTTCTTGTGAAATTGTAGGGTCTGGAAAACTCATCACTACAATAGCTTGAAAAATTTCAACAGATGTATCAACACTCTCAGAAAAAATGTAGAGATCTTGATTAGGTTTTCGTTACATGAATCTCACAAAAATTCTTTATTTTTTATTTATGTGATTAAATCAACAAAATGTAAAACTGTCTCTTTCGTCAAATTTCAGACGAAAATTTATTTACACCTGTTTATTAGAATTAAAATTAGCATCTTACTGTAAAATTATATCTTTATCACTGAATTTTGTATTACTATAAACAGACATTTTCTTAGAAACACTCGAGCTTTTTAATATATATTTCTGCTTTGAAGATGATGTGAGACTTCAGTTTTATTTTTATCTTTAACAAAAAACGATTTTTTTTTTTTTTTTAAATTTCTTCTGGCTCTAACTAAGGGGGCTTTTTTTTCTGTTTATTTTTATTTTTATTTTTTTATTTTATGCTTTCACTGGTGTATCAAATAAAATTGTTAATGCACCTTTATTTATTAATGTTTCGCCTTGCACAAGGAAGTTATCGGTAAGGAACGCAATTCCAAAGATACTATTTTTAAATGGGGATATTTCACTCAGTGATTGAAATGTACTTCGTTGTAAAAGCATCTGTTATATAATTTTCCACCATCTCTTCTTCATCCTTCGAAAGTATCTGCTTATATGCATAATTTGGGTTATGCATAGTTGATTTATTATTGTTTTCCAGTTTAGGTAATTTAGAATTTTTAGGCCTTTGTATATTAGCGTGTAAGAGTTGTTTTTGAAATGCCTGATGCCCTGAAGGCTAAACAAATAGGGGTTTTTTTATCATCCACAACTCTTTACATCTCCTGCTCCATAGCTGAATATTTCTTTCTTTTTTTTTTTTTTTTTTTTTTTTTTTTTTCCTTTACATGATCTGTGAAACTGTTCTTATGTGACGATTGAAAACTTCTTATATATATATATAACTTAGGTGTGTATTTAATTCAGTTCATTATAGTTGCATGATATTTGTAAAAATATAAGAATACAAAAGTAAGTGGATGTTTATTAAAAGTAAATAAGAAGAAACCTCAAAGTAAATTGATTGCTTATTTATCTTTGAAGACATAATACATCTAATTAAGGTTAACTCTGAAATTTTTAAATATAATTTATAGCTAACAACAACAGCAACAAAAAAAAAAAAAAAAAATGTAGATTTCGTAAATCATTTTATTATGACGGTGAACTGGGGTAAGATGGACCATGGTCCATTGTACTCCAGTTCCTGATGGTCCATTTTACCCCATGTGGAACTCTGACAACAAATGTTAAAAAACAATAACAAATCTTTTTTAAAAATATTTTAGTTAGATTATATATAATAATAGATGACCTTTATTGTGTTGAATGACCTCTTCCAGATCAAAATTCCTGAATGATGAAAAGAAAAAATGTTTAGCTAAAAATATTTACTTTTGGCCCACACAAACTAAATTTCATGAATAAAATGGCTAAATTGTCAGTTATGCATGAAGTTGCTAGATAGGTTTCATCCCAGTAGTCTTCTTACCTATGTACCAAAATACAAACCGTAAAAATAAATAAATAAAACAAATAATAGGGGTGGTCCATTTTACTCTTTGATCCATTTTACCCTTTGGTCCATTGTACCCCGTTCTCCCCTAACTACAAACATGAAACTTTAATAAGATGTACATTATAATATTATTTATCGACATTTTTACTATCATGGAAAAGCTCATCTCTCTATATATAATTGGCTAAGAGAGTTTTCTTCCTGTTTGTCCGTTGCTGGACGCAAGTTGATTGGCTAAGAGAGATTTTCTTCTGTTTAACTGTGTGTTGTTGCCGCCAGCTTTTCATACTTTAGTTAATTTAAAAAAATCTAATTGTCCGATCGATAAGTTAATTAAACCGATGGATTCAGAAAAATGCCTCTTTTATTTGATACCTTATTTGTAACGAAATTTTGATTAGATTTTTTAAAATTAATTAAAATGTGAAAATAATAGCCTGGTAAAAGATTTAAAACTGGACGTTTAAATTTTTAATTGTTGAAAAAAAAAAAAAAAAAATTACTTTTTTTTTTTCACCATAAAATAAAATATGCTTTCACGCGAAAAAAAGAAATATATATATATTAAATTTACTCCTGCACATAAAAAAATGAAAACATGAAAATGGAGTAAACAAAAAAAAAAATCTGGAGTGACTCCACTCGACTTTCCGAACATTGAGTCATTAACAGTTTTGTAGATAAAGTAAAGAAAGAGGAGTTGTTAAACAAACAAAAGAGAGAAAACCATAATAGAGTGTTTGAGTATTTTTCTCCATCTATTACACGATGTTTTATTTAACGCTACTGAACTTTGAGCCCATAGATCATAATGATAAAGAATTTTTCGTTGTGTCCCTGTAAAAACCTATAAATGCTAGATTCACCAAAATGCTTATAGTTAGTGCAACAGTGATTTATAATACTCATATAAATTTTCAGCTCAATTCAATAAGGCGTTTAGATGCTATCGTACTTTTAAAAATTTAGTCCCATAGGCCATAATGATAAAGAATTTTTCTTTGTGTCCCTGTAAAAAAACTGTAAGTGCTAGATTCACCAAAGTCTATACAGTTAGTTCAACTGTGATCTATAACATGTATACAAATTTTTTGCTCAGATTAATAAGGCGTTTAGACGCTATCACACTTTTAAAAATTTGGCCCCATAGGCATAATGATAAAGAATTTTTCTTTGTATCCCTGTAAAAAATCTATAAGTGCTAGATTCTCCAAAATCTATACAGATTGAGTATTTGTGACCTATAATATGTGTATAATTTTTTTGCTCAATTGAATAAGGCGTTTAGATGCTATCGCACTTTTAAGATTTTGCTCCCATAGGCCATAATGATAAAGAATTTTTCTTTGTATCCCTGTAAAAAAACTATAAGTGCTAGATTCACCAAAATCTATAGGGTTCGTACTATGGTGACTTACAATATGCGTACCAACTTTCAGGTTAATTGAACAAAGCGTTTAGACGCTAGCGTGTTCACTCACAGACATACACACATACACACATACATACACACATACACACACACATACATACATCATCGTAAAAATAGTGAAAACGGACTCAGGGGACCTCAAAACGTATAGAAACATCAAAATCTCAAATTCGGATTTTTGACATGATTACAATACTTTCCTCACTATAGTGTTCGGAAAGTAATAATATACCTCAATTTTAGATTTTCCCCCCTTTTATTTAAATAGTATGTTAAACAGATGAATCGCGCTTGGCATGAAAGCTAATTCAGAATTACATTAAATAGCTTTACTTATTGATAATCCTAGGTAATTTTTAAAATTTTGATGCTGAAACAGATCGGACATTTTTCGCCAAGGACTCCATTTTCGTAAAAGCCACTTTAAGCCAAGTAGTGCATAAAAAATATAAATAAATTATAAAATGTTGAATAACAGAAAAGAAAGGAAAGGAAAGGAAAACGAAAAAAAAAAAAAAAAAAAAAAAAAACATAAATTATGTATTTTCGTCTAAAGTGGCGGTAAAATTCAAAAGTCGCCAAGGGGAGCTACATTAAGGCTGTGCCGTGATCAGGTTTACATGTTTCATTATTTATTTTTCTATATACCAACTACTATTATAACCACAAAAATTAATTGTCTCATGCGATAGACGTAGCCAATCATAGCGCATTGTAATATTATATTTGGTGTGAAATTGTTGTCATTTTATGGTTCATCGAATAAATCAAATAAATATAGAAAATAACGTGAAAGAACTCTCTAAAATTTCTGGAGTGGGTATCCCACTCCTTAAAAAAGTGACCATTATTTTGACTCGAATTAAAGTGAGAAAATACTATTGTCACTCTTGAAAATGTGACATTTCTCACTTTTCTCGAAAGAGAGACTTCTAGTCACTCTGTCACAAAGAGTGAAGTCATCATCAATTACAAGATCAACCTGCTGAAGAGTGAAGATTTGCTGGAGCCATCTACTTACCATATTTCGAACGAAATATGAAAGACAATTTCTCGGCAATCTCATGCATGTGATTTGTTTAACAGAAATTATTGAATTTATTTGAGTTTAAAAAAAGAAAATAATTATATTAAAAGCTGTTTTGGTAAATATAATTTTTTTATATGATTGATAGAATTGAAGTGTTATTAGTAAAGAATCGAAAATCATAAGAAAGTTATGGAAATTCGTAATGAAAGCAAGGAGTTTTATTTAGAAATATATAAGGTATAAAAAAAAATATCAATGCAAATACTTAATGCATAACATCTTAAAAGCATAATAGGAATTTATATTTTTATTATATTCATTGATGCTTAACGCATGTGTAACATTAAAAAAGCTGGCTATAATATTTTACTAAAAATTAAAATCATCAGCGAGATTTAATACTCCTGACAGACGAGTTTTTCAAGAAACTGTGTAGATTTGTCGTAAATATTTAACTTTTTTTTTTTTTTTCCTTGTAATATGCACACTCAAGAATTTTTCTTTTTCTTTAAGCTACATTTAAAATGACTATTTGTCTTAGGGAATTTCTTTTCAAGTATACATTTTGATTTAAGAAATAATTCTAATTTTAGTAATTTAAAGCAATTCTAACTTTAATTTTAAAATGTACATTAGAATTCTGTAATTTTATACTTTTAATAATGAAGTAAAAGTTTATAAATGCGATTAATCTCTTATGTGAATGATTTACCACTGCAAATTAAGCAAGTTCTGTGTGTCCCTAGTGGTTCAGTGGTAAGACACTCGCCTGCCACGAAGACGGCTACGGTTCGATTCCCCGAAGATCCAAAGCAAATATGGGAAAAAAAAAAAAAGGAAATTGGTCGAAGATACCGTCTAACGTATCCATATTTTTTTAGGAAAAATAAACAGTCATATTCTTTGAAATACTCGGAATAATCTCACTCTTAATAAAGAGAGAGAAATCTCACTCTTTCGAAAAGAGACTTCTCACTCTTTAGAGGTTGGCTCCATTTTGGCATGTTCAAAGAGTGATATGCCACTCTTTTAGAATCAGATCTCACTCTTCATATTTTAGAGAGAAAATATTATGTCCACCACGTACAGTGTTGTTCATATGTAACTGGGATTCAAATATAAAATGGCTACTTCCATTTTTTCGATACTGTCCGTTTCGAAACTTTCATCTGATAAGCACCCAAATGGAAGCCCACGGGTAAGCTATTGTCACAAGCAATAGGGACAGACACCCGAGAGTCTGTGAATGAGTGGGTCACTGCCGAAGGCAGCGGAGAACCAAAACGGGAGTTTCCTTTAAATATAGTGACCAGCGAAGCGAGAGAAGCCTTCGTTGACCTTCATTGATTTCATGAATTAAAAAATGGTTTCGTTAACAAACTTTGATCTATTGGCACGTAGGCAGCATCAGACCGAGTTATGTACATTTCGAGTTTGATTTTGAAACTTTTCCCGCATTCGGAATTCGGTTCGTTCCCGAACCGGGGCTTTGTTAGCAGTTTATAAACTAGTAATTATATTTTTTTCAAAAAGTCTGTTAAAAAAGTTTAAAAAAAAAAAAAAAAAAAAAAAAAAGGTGAATGCAGAAAGAAAAATCGGGATTTAGTTTGATATTTAAAGGCATGTGCGTCTTCACCTATCTGTAATGCTTCCTTTCCACCATTTTTCCTTAAGTTTTCTTTTCTAAAATTGTTGAAATTTTTCATTTTTTCCAAAGCTGACTTTTGAGAAAAATTAAAGAATTATTAGTTTAAAAATTATTACTTATGTTCAAGTTATATAAAATTCGATTAATTATATGATAACAAACATGTTATCCAAATTTTATGTTCATGTATTTATTTGTTTAAAAGTTATGTGCAAAAGAAGAAAATGGGAATGGAAGTTGTTCCTTTAATTTTGAATGTCAGTGTATATGTGTATGTGTCCATATATAAACTTTACAATAAGCCAATTATGTAAATTGGAAGTTATTTCAATAATTTAATTTGCTATTGCTACTAGTTTATATCAATAAATACAAATTAAACAGACAGAAAGCTTTGTCTTAAAAATAAAACATTTTATTAAAATGCGTTTTACATTTCCTTAGCATATCTTTAGCCATGTAAGAAAATGACATAAAATAGGGATATATAACCTTCACATAAACTACGATGATAAACACAACTATTACAGTAATGTTTTACTTTTCTGAAATTTTTCATGAATATTTTTCGACGAATTGAAAGTTGATTCTTTCGTTGAGGTATGTCGCCTTTCAGCATTATTTCCTTGTCTAGTATTTTATATAGTTTTCCTTTCCGTCTCTTTATTCTTGTATACATAAATTTCAGTTGCTTAAAATATTTTCCGGTTATGAACTTCTGCTTTATATTTAAGTAAATAGCTATTTCATGTTAACCTTCATTTTACTGTTCCTCTTTTAGGATAAATTTCAGCTTTGATTTCTCCATTTATTTTTTTATTTATTTAAAAATTAATACAATTTTTTATGCACTTTATATAAGTATTGTCGTGTATATTATAAACGCATTCTTAAAATAAAAGGTATTTATAACACTTTTTAACAATATTTTAAGTATATTCTTCGTAAATCTTCTATTAAAACTTTTAAATCATGATTTTTTTGGGGCATTTTTCATTTGACAAGTTCTTTTATAAACAGAGCCCACCAACGGTCGAGAGGTTCTGTCTTCTAAGTTGGTAGTCGTGAGGTGTCGGGTTCGATCCCAGGTCACGCTCGTCGGTCTAGAATTTCGGAGGTTTCCTTGGTTTTCTCCGAAACCTGCGTATATACGGGCTAGAACCCCTTAGAAATACCCCCACGAAGGGCACTCCCCCTCAAGCCTAGTACCCTAGTGCACTCAATAGGCCTTAATCCTAACATCAACACTTTTATAAACAGTTACCTAAATAATTTTGACGAAAATAAACAAATATCGAAAAATGAACTGTTTATTTCAACTATATAACAAATGTAATATTTGATGTATCCTATATAATACGTTTTGAAATCAATTGATTTATAACAAGTATTGTTTTAACTAAATATTTGTGTTTCTAAATAAATGATATAATAATTACAAAACATGTAGAAACGATTTAAAATACTGTAAAACTCTAACTATTATAAAAACAATAAAAAGTATAGTAAACAATAAATCTCTAACGGATATCTTATATCTATCTCTTAAATATATATATGTATATGAATAGCAAGAAAAAACTGTATTCGTAAAGTGGAAAATTTTTTAGGGTATAGCCCTTTTCAATAAGGAGAAGGCATGTTTACAAACAAACGCTCCGTCAATCTGTATTGGTAGGCTGACCAATTGTGTGATTTTATCATAGATGAGATAGTAGAGTAGACCCAACACCACCTGTAATAATGCCTCCGAGCTGAGCTCAATGTCACGGAAGATCGGCCGATTTCATCCAATCCCCACTATCCAACATGTATCATGGGAAGTGTTGATTGGATAAAATCGGCCGATCTTCCATGACGTAGAGCTCAGCTCGAAGGCATTATTACAGGAGGTGTTGGTAGACCCCGGAATAGTTACCGTTTTGCTTCCGAAGTTTACATCTCCACCATTCCACCATTCCATTCGCCAAATCAATTTTTCTACCGCCAAACCGACATTCCACTTCCACCAAATCAAGTTTCCTACATCGCTGTTTTATATTTCGATTGGGGATAAATTAAAATTAAACACAAACCACAACCTACACTAGCTGAAATGGAAATCTAATCCTTGTTATTGATTAAAAGCTGTTCTGTTTGACTTTTCTTTGGAGTTTTGGTGGTAAGAGAAACAAACCATTTAAAATATGCAAAACTCCAAAAACCGGTTGCTAAGAAAGCGATTATCGCAAAAAGAAAGGCGCAAAAACCGCAGTGATGTTTCGGGACTAGTATATCTGCTCGATGCTTTTTATTTTAGCTAGTGTAGGTAGTGCTTTGTGTTCAATTTATCCCCAATCGAAATATAAAACAGCGATAACATAGGTGGATGAAACTTGCCTTGGTGGAAGTGGAATGTCGGTTTGGAGGTAGAAAAGGTTGGCGAATGAATTGGTGGTATGGTGGGTATGTGATGTTCGAAAGCAGAAAGGTTACTAGTCCAGGGTCTACTCTAATGTCTTGTCGATGCTCCAGTCTGCTAGTTTTGGTTAGTTAGTGCATTTCTAGAAACACGTAATACAGCAACGAATGAAACTACCTCAAACTGAAGTCCAGCGAACGAAAGTCGTCAAAAAGACGGCTTTGGCGCTTCTAGAGTTAAAATTTATATTTCACTTTAAAAGTTATTACCCACAGCGCAGTACTAGTGCGACGTTAAACCTAATCAACCAACCAACCAACCCTTTAAAAGTTAGATTGCTTTTTATATAAAATATATTTTATTGCAATCAATGATGATTAGATGTTCTGTAAAAAGCTGTAAAGGAAGTTATGTAAAAGAAGGATCTTTTACATTTCACGGGTAAGACTTTTTTTATATTTTATGATTTCATACTTTTTAAGTAATTATTTTTGTAAAATGCTTATAACTGCCTATATTTAGCTCTATAAATTAAAAAATAACAATTACATGTATTATTTGAAAAAAAAAGTACAGTATTGCTTTTATAATAATTTATGGGAATTGTACTTATCTCTAGATAATTGTGTTAAATGAAAAAAAAAAATAAAAAAATAAAAAATAGAACTGAAAATGTAAAGTTTTACACAAGTTTTGCTTACTTTACATTTTAATTAAAAAAGAAGCATTCAAAACAAATAATCGCTAATAACGCGATAATTGTTAACAAAGTTAAACTTTTCCCTGCAATCAGTTGACTCATCTTTGCCACACTTTGTTGTATTCCTATAATAGAGCGATGATCTGTCCATTGTAATAATAGTTCTATGGATAAAAGTTAATATTTTACTTTACACCAGTAAAAGGTGTTTATACTTTTACTAATTTTAAATTAATTTATAAATAAAGTGATATTAATTTATCACAAATTACTGTGTTCTTTAAATGACTTGGGCACAGCTTTAGTACAGTACCCTCTTGTCGACATTTAAATTTCTGTAACATCTTGGTGATGAATTAAAATGGCTATTGCAGTTACGTTAGAAAAACCATTGGCGAGAAACGACCTTATACGTTGGTGCCAAATTTAAATTTCGGCAAGTGGTATTACTAAAGGTGTTCCAAAATATAATTATTTTCTTTATTTTATAATGCATATATATTAAGTAATTCCCTGTTATCCATACCAGATTTCTCGTTATTAACACCGGATTCAAATATTGCCATAGATTTAGCATTTGAGGAAAATTCAAAGCATAAAAATTTACTACATTTTCGATGCAGTTGAATATTGAACAAAATTTACAACTTTAGTATAGGACCCTTTTGATAAATTTTTATTTACTAGACCCGTATTTGGAACGTAAATGGCAATAAAAATTATGTATTTTGGGTTCGTTGAGAAAATGTATGTTGAAATCAGTGCACGAACAAATATGTAAATTAAAAGCAAAATATTCCACTCTCTATCTTTATCAGCATAGTAAGTTTCAACTATGATAAATATTTTTTAATGATACATTGTGAATAGTTATTAAATTCGTATTCGAATAACGGGCACAAGAGCTAGAAATGTAATATAACTAAATAATGTGATTGTGGGAAGAAGGACGGGTTTTCGAAAAATCATAATGCTTCTTGGGCTTGAAATGCTATATGTCGGACAATATAAAAATGTTGTGTAAAATAAATATTTATTTTATGCCGTAATTTACATTTCGATTTAAAAAGATGAAATTATTTTAAAACTTATTAAAAATTACAGTTTTTCTTTTCTTTAAATTTACCATATTATATAAAATTCGATTTTTTGTTTTTTTTGTTTTTTTTTTTGTAATAATTTTGCATATTCGATTCTCAATATGTATACATTTTAATAAAAACGATTTCTAATGGAATAATAAAATTTTAACTTTTATAATTTCCTTTATTAAGGAAAGGAATAAGTCAAATGACATGTAACGAAATATAGATATATATATATATATTTTTATTACTGTACATTGAAAACATCTAAAATTAGGAAACATGATACCGATTAGACTAACAACTTTTAGGAAACTTTGTTAACCATTTGCGTATTCATAGTTTTATTTTTTATTTTTATTTAATGTTATTTCTTTCCTATTAATGGCAAAACTACTTTCTTTTAATAGTTTCTGCTAGTGATATTACAAACGAATAATATACTATGTTGTATGTTAATTTCTTGAATACGGCTCATAAACTAAAGCTTGATAAACCGTAAGTTTATGAATGGGTACTATCATACATGAAAATACCTTATAACGCATGACTTCTTCATGTTTCTTTCATTTTTGTATTATAGATTGTTTGATAAAAATCCATTATTATTATTTATTTATTTATTTATTTTTGCTACTGATACGTATTACAAACGAAATATATAATGTAATGTATGTTCATTTGTTGAATGCGGTTAATAAATGAAAGTGGGCACTTGAAAACCCAATAGTGGACATATTTATGTTTCAGTGGGGACTCCTATTAAGTATTGCAGAAAAAAAAATTAAATGTGAATCGACTGGAAACAAATATTTAATTAACAAACTCTGAAAAAATTAACGGTTTCAATGGCACATTTCATTTGCAGTGCTTCAACCGTATTGTTTAATTTAAATTAGGTCTTAATTTGTAAATATTATTTTAATCATTGTGAGATAATGTTATATATTTCTAGTCTAACTATTCGCACTTTTAGATATTTGATGGGATTTCTTGTGTTATTTCGAAAGTCTGATCTCAAAATTTAGAAGAAAAAATTTCATATGAATGTATCGACATATTCCAATCTAAGTTTGAATGAAATGGATTCGCATGCTATTCCATTTTGTAATTTTCGAAGAATACAGCCCTATGTTTACTACAGGATCTCTTAATAAAAATCAAATGTCTCAGTAGAAGACAAGGATGCCCACTACTGATAATGGTGATACATATTAATACCAGTAGTGGTCACCTAATAAAATGTTATATACTGAGAAAGAAGGAAACTTTTAACACCGTAAATTAATTATGCATATTATTTTAGTCATAGAAAAGCAGAAAGTATAAGAAATTAGCTTGAGATAATCAGATGCAAAACAAACAAAATTTGTCTTACCTTATTCAGAACAACAAGAAATGGCAATGAAATGGCAAAAAAGTTCGCAATATTCAAGTTGTTGTCATTCTAAATGGCTTAAAATCTTTGTAGTTCAAGTCATTAATGGCAAAGTGTTGTAACACCAATGCTGAATCGAGGGAAATGCATTTTTAGAAATGCAAATTTAAAAAAGCAGTTTTTTTTTTTTTTTTTTTTTTAAGATAAAATTTAAACGTGTCGATTACTGGTGCAATATTCACCAGTAAGTTTCATGCTAATTAAAATATAACGCAGAAAAAAACAGTTTTAATTATACATATAAATATTTCGAAAAATGCAGTTATTTTTTAATTAAAATATTTTTTGTTTTTATAACATACTACAAACTGGAAAAAATAATGACGCCGAGCTAATTTGTGTAGCTTTTCTCATTAGGTTTATTATCTGCGGCTGTATATTGTTGTCTGTGGAGCTGCTTTAAGAAATCTCTTTCCTCTAACAAATCACAGATTTGTTAGAGCAGGACACACGGAAATTTCAGTATTTGTAAAAATGGGAAGAGGTAGAAAATTAACCCCGGTTGAAAAAGATAAAAGTCTGAATTTTAAACAATGTGACAGTGGTTAAGTTCTCAATAAATAGCTAAAAAATTAAGTAGATTTAAAATTGTAGTTAATAACTTTTTTAAAAATTAGTGAATGTTGCTTAGTGAAAAAGCATCAGATGTTCTTCTACACTGACTCCTCGATAAGTGTGAGCTGTTGTTGGACAAGTAACTCAAAAAAAAAAAAAAAAAAAAAAAATCTTGCACAGTTGAACTGGATGCAATGTGTTATCGAAAAATCCAAAAGTAAAATAAAGTTAAATTAAATGTCAACCACTTCTAAGTAAGAGACATGAAATAATGCGCCTAGAGTTTTCAAAAAACCATGGCACATAAATGACAAAATCTTGATTTTTAGGACCAAAAAAAGTTTAATCTGGATGGGCCGATCTATCTTAGATACTGCTTGCATCATCTTCGGAGTGAACTATCTTTTTCTCAAAGCGTTAGTTTGGTGGTGTCTCTGATGATTTGGGTCGATTTCGCTGCTAACGGAACATTACAATTTCATATTTGAAAAAAGACATTCGGTTGTGATGTGGTTTTGGATTAAGGCTAAATGTCTACACTGTTAAAAATTTCAACAGAAAACTCTGTGTAATCTATTATCTTAAGTCTTACGTAAAATTACATAAAAAAATCAATCAAACGGAAATGTTAAAAAACATATTTTATACATTCATTTTAATAACTAATATTAATTTAATTAATTATTGGTGAGAATATATTTCGGAACTTGGAATGCTTTTTCCAAAGTAGAAACAGTCATTTTTAATTTTAATTAAAAGATTAAAAAATAAAATTACGTAAAAATACAGAATAAAGATTGAAAATCTCGATTATTTACTTTTAACTAAGAATTACTGTAAATTTACAGAGATTCTGGATAAATATTTACATTAAATTTACAGAAATTTTTAACAGTGTACACTTGGGACCTGGGCCTAAAAGAGTATGCTCTCCATGGGGGGGGGGGTCTTTCTAAGATGTCCTAGCCAATATTCACGTGAGATTCGGAGAAAACCATGGAAAATTCCGAACAGCTAGATCAATGAGTGTGACCTGGAATCGAACTAGGCACATCTCGCCTACCAGCTTCGAGCGCAGAAATGCTTGGATGTTGGTGGGTCTTCAATTTCTGAAGCCTATGAAGATATACTTGCGGAAAATATATTGCCTGAGGCTTCTCTGATAACATTTAATAAATACATATTTCAGCCGTACAATGCATTCATTTACAATTCAATGCTTGTGTGGCCACCAAGAAGCCCTGACCGGGATCCAATAAAATATTTTATGGTTATCTGGTGCATAACTTTTATGGAAATGATAAAAGATACAACATCAATGATGAGTTTAAAACGCCCAATAAAAGATGCTGAAAAGCATCTCAAAAAGCACTTTCAAAAAATTTTCAAATTCTATGACCTCGAGAATAATTAAATTAATTGAAAAGAAGATGAAATTTTTGGAATATTAGCAGATTGTTACTTAATATCTTATGTGGTCTTAATATTTTATAAAAAAAAAGTAAAAAAAAAAATTCAAATAGTTTAAATTTTGCAATATTTTTATAGACAGTAAATAGAATTGCCATTTGTTGCACTGTGTATAAATTTACATAAAATTGAAATATGCATTTGTAATAATAATGCATTTTTCTAGTTGGCCTAGCACTGTATATTATACGAAAGGGACGAAATGACCTGTGGGTGTTCGTATGAGCGTGGATAATTTGGCAAAAAGAAGGGGGAAAAAAGAGGTTAAAACTCTTCTTTTTTTTTCGTCTTTTACAAAGGAAATCATTAAAATATCTTTTACAGTAAACTTTTATATACAATACAATTGAGAAGAAGTCATATTAAACCCACAATTCTAGATAAAACCGCATCCATTGCAAATTTATTTCATTATTTTCAGAAAAGTTAAATTTCAATTAGTTCTTGTTTAAAATGGTTAAAACAATATTACGAAAATATTTCTCTAATCCTACAGACGTCGCCGTAAACTAAGAGGTGTAGAAAGAATTTCCGTTTAGTTGATTAAAAATCCTATAAGAAACATACAGTAAAAAGGCTTCATTTCACTTTTAAGCAAAAACAGTTACCGAAAGCACTGAACTTAAGCAAATTGAATTATATTTTTTTGATTAAAAAAAAAATAAAATAAGGCTTCTTTCTTCCATTTTTGAAGTTTAAAAAAGCTAATTAGAAACATTTTACAAATAACATTCTGAAAAATAACTGGGAAATTTGTATCTATCAGGAAAGTTTTTTTTTTTTTTTTTTTTTTTTAAGATTGCCGGCTTGGAGTTTTACAGCATTTTCCTTTTCTTTTTCTTTATTTTTTCCCCAATGAGTAATAAAAGACATTTATTATTTCGCTAATATACACATATATCACTTAAATGCAGAGCATAATATTAAAAGAATCATTTCCATGAATAGAAAGCTTCGTTTCATACGGTAGATAACTGTGTCAGAAAAATAAGCAAAGTATCAGTGTTGGAAGAAAAATGAGACAAAATTGAGACATAAAAGAAGAGTAGAAAAAAAAATAATAGAATGTTTTTTTTATAGAGGTGCCCTAAAAAGTGGAAAATGAGGAAAGTTGTGGAAAATTGTGTTCAGATTGAAGAAAAAAAATTTGTAGAGCATTTAAAGCTGTCCAGGTTCTTTTTGTTCAGGAATAAAATTTCTTTTGCAAACTTTGAATATATTTTTTTTTTCAAGCGGGCAATTTTCTCAAATTCTCATTACTTTTCCATTTTTGTGGGGCCTCTATGAAAGCATTCTATTTTTTTTTTTTTTATTAATTAATTATTTATTTTTTACTGTTATTTTATTTTTAGTTTTTTTAGTTATATAACAAAAAACTTTGTACTGTTATGTAACTAAAAACTTTTCTAAAACTATGAAACCTTTTAGAAATTTGTGTATATTCCAGAAAATTCTGAAAGCTTTCTGGAAGGCGATTTATTTAGAAGATTCCAGGAAGTTTCTAGACGTTTCTAAGAAATTTCTAGGGGATTCTATGAAGTTACTGGAAGGTTCTATAAAGTTTCTGGAAGGTTCCATAAAGTTTCTGGGCGGTTCCCTAAAGTTTCGTGACATTGCAATGAAGTTTCTGGAAGTTTCTGGAAAGTTCCATGAAGTTTCCAGAAGTTTCCATGAAGTTTCTAGTTACATGCAGAAGGTTCCATGAAGGTTCTGCAATAAATCCATATTAAAGGAAATGGATGACAGACAAATAAGTAGACAGACAGACAAACCAATTTAAAACAAAAGCATTCTAAAAAAGGATATTGATAACAACAAAATGGTATCACAAAAATTTCAAGAGCAAAACTATAATATAAAAAAACAGTAAATAAATATGAAATGCATTAATTTATGCCCATTGTTGTTTTTTTAACAATTATCGCTCCTCAATCGTTGGAGCTCAAGGAATTTCAGAAAAAAATTCTCTCTGTAAAAAAAAAAAAAAAAAAAAAAAAAAAATGTAGCAATAGTACGTTTGTAAAAAACCTGTGAATGGTCTATTTTTTTTTTCTTCTTCTTAAGATCCTCTAATTTTATTTGAACGAACCACATCAGCAATCTTTTGTAGCTGTGTTAAGAGAATGCTCATTTAAAATAACATATATTAATTTGTTTTGATTGGGTTCGAATAAAAGCATACTGCTTTCTCGTTTCGGTATACTTTTATGCTTCCAAAGTCTGTGGACACGACAATTGTTCTCTGTTTTATACGAATATCTGATCTAGCGTAACTCCTGCTTGAGTGTCCGATATTGGGAGTTTACGTAGCTTATAAGAAAAAAAAAATGTTTATTGTAACGACGTTTGACAAAATATTCAAGCTTCCCCAGATAACAGAAACAGTTGGACAAACGTTAGCAAATTGCGAAATCCAACAGTTGGCCATCAATTAAAAATATCTGCTTTGCCAACCATAATCAAACACAATAACCATCTCAATAATCATTTACAAGCGCAAACCCAACAAATCAAAAAAAAAAAAAAAAAAAAAAAAAAAGCTCAATAAACTTCTCTAACAAGAGCCAACAAACTGTTTTAACTATTTTTAAGCAAACATTCTCTAACTCTCACTTCAATTCTTGTCATCATCAAGATATATCTGAAATGTATATATATGAAAAAATAGAACGCAACGTCACATTTATTAATGCTAAGTAAATGTGCATAAATAAAAAAATATTATTTATGATATTAAAATAATATAACTTTCTAAAATTATTTAAAATATGTTTTAAACTTAGCTAAATTATTGTGAGCCGCGATGAATTAACTTGTAGCTATAATGGCATGGCGCAAACGATAGACTATTGAGTAAGCTGACCAAATGTCCCCATTTTCTGGGGACAGCCTTTATGTTAAAGGCATTTCTCTAACAAGGAAACATTCAAAAGGTGTTGTTTTCAAAAAATATTGAAAAAATATATGTGATTCTACTATTCATAAAACACCAGAAAGTGAAAAAATTATCGGCTGAAATGAATTACAGCGACCACAAAAAATTATCAAAATTAAGCATATTTGGCGATTTCACACTGTTAGGCGATTGATTTTGAGTACTTGGAGGAGAAGCAAAACACCGTTCGCCGCAACCTCAGTGCTAGTGAACTTATCGCCTAACAACGCTAAATCGCCAAAAATGCTTAATTTTGATAATTTTTTGTGGTCGCTGTAATTCATTTCAGCCGATATTTTTTTCACTTTCTAGAGTTTTATGAAGAGTAGAATCACATATATTTTTTTCAATATTTTTTGAAGACGACACCTTTTGAATGTTTCCTTGTAAGTTATAAAAAAAAATGTGGAAAGTAAATTATTTATCATTGATATTTTATTTTTACTCCTTGATTATTAAGAATGAAAAAATGCATCCGTAATAGCATAATTGTAGCTATTTTTAACGTCTAAGGTACTCTGATCAGGTAAGCCTACTATTGAAGGAAAAAAAAATTCAAAGAGGCCTAATGAAAAATATTCAGTTGTTCCAACAGTGCTAAGTTCGGGTTCGATACTCGAGCTGGCCAAAAACCATCGTGTACATTAATGGTGATGGTGTACGTAAAATCCGTCGTGGTCGCAATGTTCTCCATGTTCCCATCCAAATTATACCTCCGGGGTCACAGAAGCGGGGGAGCCCTCCCATCCGTGGAGGATTAAAATTGTGATGACATGTCTCCGGACCATCCTGAGGTATGCATCCCAGACCATCGTCAATTACACATTGCGCAGTACTAGTGCGACGTTAAACCCAACAACCAATCAACAGCATTAAGAACAATCGGGCCTTCGTATGCTTATTATTGGTATATTTAACTACCATTCCTCACAAATGATCCAAGAAAATTATTTTCGATTGATCCAACGACGTTCCGAAATTCTTGGACACCACGTAGGCTCATTGTTGGCATGCCTAAATTCCTAATTTTAATAGTTTTCGTATCTGTACCAAAATATAAGTATTTTTGGCATATTTATTATTGTACAGTCGGTAACAAAATTCTCCGAACACTAGCAAAAATTCCTATATAAAAAAGTATACATTTAATACAGTTTTCTTAAATAAATCCTTGTCGAATCCTGTGCTTAGTCAGTCTAAAAACAGGATTCGACAAAGATTTATTTAACAAAACTGTATTAAGTGTACTTTTTTTATATAGGAATTTTTGTTAGTGTTCGGAGACTTTTGTTACCGACTGTACATAATAAATATTAATTAAAGTCAATGAATGTAACAATGAGCCAATACCAGTTGCAAATAATCATCTACTAAGCATAAATTCTACGGATGCTTTGACTTTTTACTTTCCGAACACTATAGTGAGGAAAGTATTGTAATCATGTCAAAAATCCGAATTCGAGATTTTGATGTTGCTATACGTTTTGAGGTCCCCTGAGTCCGTTTTCACTTTTTTTACGATGATGTATTTATGTGTGTGTGTATGTGTGTATGTGTGTATGTGTGTATGTCTGTGAGTGAACACGCTAGCGTCTAAACGCTTTGTTCAATTAACCTGAAAGTTGGTACGCATATTGTAAGTCACCATAGTACGAACCCTATAGATTTTGGTGAATCTAGCACTTATAGTTATTTTACAGGGACACAAAGAAAAATTCTTTATCATTATGGCCTATGGGAGCAAAATCTTAAAAGTGCGATAGCATCTAAACGCCTTATTCAATTGAGCAAAAAAATTATACACATATTATAGGTCACAAATACTCAATCTGTATAGATTTTGGAGAATCTAGCACTTATAGTTTTTTTACAGAGACACAAAGAAAAATTCTTTATCATTATGCCTATGGGGCCAAATTTTTAAAAGTGTGATAGCGCCTAAACGCCTTATTAATCCGAGCAAAAAATTTGTACACATGTTATAGATCACAGTTGAACTAACTGTATAGACTTTGGTGAATCTAGCACTTACAGTTTTTTTACAGGGACACAAAGAAAAATTCTTTATCATTATGGCCTATGGGACTAAATTTTTAAAAGTACGATAGCATCTAAACGCCTTATTGAATTGAGCTGAAAATTTATATGAGTATTATAAATCACTGTTGCACTAACTATAAGCATTTTGGTGAATTTAGCATTTATAGGTTTTTACAGGGACACAACGAAAAATTCTTTATCATTATGATCTATGGGCTCAAAGTTCAGTAGCGTTAAATAAAACATCGTGTAATAGATGGAGAAAAATACTCAAACACTCTATTATGGTTTTCTCTCTTTTGTTTGTTTAACAACTCCTCTTTCTTTACTTTATCTACAAAACTGTTAATTACTCAATGTTCGGAAAGTCGAGTGGAGTCACTCCAGATTTTTTTAGACAGAAATCGAAGAAAGTAAATTTAATTGAAACCATTTGATTGTGATTCACAGAATAATAATCATCAACATAAAGAGCTCTGAGAATTCTTCCGACAAACTTTATTTTAAATACTTTTTCAGTTAAAAATTCATTTGAAATAATTCATATGCTAAAACTTTTAAACTCCTTTATAACTAATAGTAATAGAAAAGTTATGCATTTTCAAGTTACTAATAAAATGGAAATTTTCGTATTTTAAGTGAATGTACCGTATTTGTTTTTTCTTTATTTTTAAACTAACAAAATGTAGTAAGGTTCATTATTAAAACAAATTTTCTGGTAGAATAATTTCGTCTGGCATTTATTTAAATCTCTCTTATAAAACTGAGTCTAAGCTGAAAAAGAATTTTTAAAATCCTATTTCTACTTTAAATAAATCAACATGATTACAGTGTCTGAGTAATAAAGCAGTAAAGGAAATAGTACGAGCATTATCCATAAACTGTTTTGAATCAAAATGCTTAGAATTGAAATGCATATGTTAGTCATAATTTGCTTTTTTATTAACATAACAATATAGTCTCTGATTTATTTATGTCTTTTAAAGCATATCTTAAAATAAATATATTTGCGCTAAATGGGGATCGCCGTTTTAAATAAACTATCAAAAAGTATAAAAGAGAATTTGCACGTTTTCTGATTTTATTCTTACGTAATAGAAAATGAAAAGGTAAGAAAATAAATACATACATTGTCTTTATTTGAAATCTAATTACGGATTTATAACAAATTTAACATCGCACTATTTACTCTATCGAGAAAACGCAGTATAATATATCGTGACGTCACTCTTTATGACAACAAACGAAAGTAATTGTTGTTTTCATTCGATTTCCTGCTTTGCTTTGCTTCTTGAATCAGTGAAATAGGTTTTGTATGTTATAATAATGACGGATATTAAAAAATCGTAGTATAAATATTGTATTGTACCATTTTGCACTAATACAAAGGCTAATGCTTCTCAAGAGTTATTCTTTAGCGTTCCACAGGATCCTATTAAACGAAAACATTGGACAACCGCCATGAAAAGAAAACAATTGAAAATAATGATATTGGAAAATGGTGATAATGATATTAAATGATTATAAGATAAAAAAGAAATGCTCAGAAATCACATAAATCATCGAAAGTTAAAACATATTGGTGCTTACTAACCAGGCTAACAAAATGTAAACATTGAAGCACCATACAGTGTGACGTCAGGCAGCGTTTTGAAGTCACGTGATTTTTGGTTCATTTTAAAGTTATTTTTTAAATTAATGAGAACTTTTTTTGCATTTTTAATGAACTTTTTTTATATTTATGGGCCTAATACTACCAGAAAAATAGGATTTTGTTCAAATCCCCCATGTGTGCAAATTCTCCATTCCATTGTCTAGAAAAATATGCCACCTTCTAAAACTTTTTTTT
Source organism: Salticus scenicus (assembly GCA_963930645.1). Taxonomy (NCBI): domain Eukaryota; kingdom Metazoa; phylum Arthropoda; class Arachnida; order Araneae; family Salticidae; genus Salticus; species Salticus scenicus. Next base: position 210,465,944 of record OZ005657.1, read on the forward strand.
TTCTAACTTATTTGGTTGGTGACGTTTCGCTTATTCATTTATTTTGTTACTTAATGTCAGCTGTCTTTCAAACATGATCTTTATGTATTAAATTGAAATACAATGACTGATCAAATTATTGATTCGATAACATAAAAAAGGATAAGGGTCGGCAGAGTACCAATGAACGTTTTGTATACTAATGGGAGAGGGAGGCACTTAAAATCCATCTTGGTCACAATTCCTTCCTTGTTCCCATCCAAATTATACCTCTGAGGGTCACCGAAGCAGGGAAGCATCCCTCCGTGAAGGGTCGAAATTGTGATGGCATACCTCTGGACTACCTTTAGGGGGTAAGTCCCAGACCGTAGCCAATTACCCATAACGTAGCTCTAGTGCGGCGTAAAACACCCTCAACCTCAACCAAAATTGTTATCTAGTTGGTTGAGGCTGTTTTTTTCTTCTGTTAGATGTTCAAATTTACCTCTGTTTAATATAAGAGAATATTTAATTCAAGATATTCATGTGAGCGTAATATCAAAATTACATATTGAAAATGTTATTTTTAACCATTAATTTAATTCGATAAATTATATCTGTTCTGAAAGGAAAATATTCTACTTTTTTATGATTCTTTATATTACAAAATTCAATGCTCTTTGTTTAGAATAATAAAATTAAAACATGATTTATTTTCATTTATAAATTATGTCAGGTGAGATTTAACTGTAATTTTAATAAAAAATATTTTTTTTTCTTTAAATTATTATAAGGAAAACTAACAATAATATGCTTTCTTTTGCAGGACTTTCTATAAGGATGATACAGAAAAGTATGAAATATAGTTAATTTGACAATGCGCTAATAGAAACAATTCTCGTTAAAAAATTTAATCGACAAAATTATAAGCCTATAAAAAAAAATTGCAAATAACTTAATTTAAAAAAATGGTATAGTTTGAATTTTTAAGCTTAATGAATATTTCTCTATATGGTTATGGCACGTAAACTGCCTTATATTGTTGTGTAATAATACACTTTTTTTTTTTCCCAGTAAAGTTATAAAATATTCAGGGATGGAACACGGGCGCAGAATTCATACCACTATCAATGTAAGAAAATTTTCTACTTCTTAAATCAGCGATATTATAGGTACAGAAATTTCTTCAACGGATTCCGGTATGAATTCTGCGCCCGTGTTCCATCCCTGAATATTGCGTAGTTTCAGTAAAAATTTATGGAATTATCCGGTAGAAAGAAAATAAACTTTTTATTATTATTATTATTAAAACCCCTTACCTACCGATGAAACATTACGAGATTCGCTTGCCAGTGCCACCATTTTTAACACAGGCGCGTATAGTTCTGCGTTAACTGTTCCTGAAACATTCCCTTTCCGATTCCTCTCACTTCCCATCGTCTCTAAAATAAGTAAACCCTTCGAAAACACTGCCATAGTCATTTAATTGCATTACAAAGCCGTGAGAATAGCAGCGTAACACAAAGGATCGTACTTCGGAAAGACGAGTATACTCGCCCGGGCAGTTAACGCTTCGGCATAGCGAGACGAACATTCACGCTCAGGGCTGTTAAAGAGTTAAATAAACGTATTATTGAAGTTTTAAAGATCTTTAATTATTTTTCAAGGTCACACCGCGTATATTTATTAACTAGTTTTATCAGATAGGACCAGACACCAACGCTGCAATAGTTTTACTTCTAGTAGTATATAAGTAAAGTCAAAATTCTCAATTATATCAAAGACATACTTTCCAACCTAACTAGGAAGATTGCTAGTTCTCGCCCCTTTTTACACACCACTTAATTTTTAGAGTAATTCTCTTCAAATATATTTATGATTAAATAAGAAGAAAAGTACTTTAACACTTTCGCGACCGCTGATGTAGATTCACGTCATTTGAAAATCTGTAACTCCGCCAGTGGGCGTGTTTTCGGGATTTGTATGTTACTTATTCCTTAAGTATGTACCCAGTGTTCATATTTTTGCAATAAAATATACTATGGGTGCAAATATATTGATTAGAAAGAATATAATTATAATGTATATCTATTAGTAATATAAATGTGTATACATAAAATTTTGTTCTGAAATATTTTATCTTGGGAGAATAACGCCCACAGGCGGACTTTACTGTAAAAAATAAATAAATAAAATCATGCGGTCGCGAAAGTGTTAAAAAAAGACTGGCGTGAAAAAATAGGCGGAAAGGGGCGGGACTTACAGTCTTCCGAGTTAGGTTGGCAAATATGCAACGTTTATTCAAAGTGAAAACTTTTAATTAAATAGAAAAAATTATTACTTTTAAATTAAAATTTATAACAGATTACATAGAATCAGTATTTTACAGCTATATAAATATTGATGCAAGTTACTTCTTTTACCATAAATGTCTAATTTGGTATAATTAAATAAAATTAATACAGACAAGAAAACTCATAGAATAAATGTTGATGCAAATAAAAGAGAAAATATAATTACGTTATAACATCAGAGCTGAATGCATGTATTTTGCTAATTTGATACGAATAATATATGTATATATATATATGGACAAAAAAATACATAAAATAAATATTGGTGTAAATAAAGGAGAAATATATTTATGCTATAACAACAGAGGTCCCTGTCTCCTCCTTTTTTTTTTTTTTTTTTTTGCAGGATACATTTAAAGAAGAGAAAATTACGCCTTTTTTGCTACCATAATTTTTATATAGAAATTCTTACCGTGGTTTTATAATAATGTGTTATGATTAAATAGTATAGAGATTATTGTATAAAAATAGTGGCAATAAAAAAGATGGAAATTTCTCATATCCGAAAATGTCCTGAAAAAAGGGCGGAGACTTCGAGCTCTGTAACATAACCATACGCTGTTAACCCTTTCATGCGCGGTGGGATACATTTTATACCACCTAATTTCACTTCCCAACTGCAAGAATTCATCCCAGAAATTTTTTAGAAAAAACTTACGTTTTTAACATAGAAGAAAAAGCCGGGTTTTTTTAACCTTAAAATTCAAAATTTCTTTTACTTTAATTTAGTTCACGAATTCCGGTGGCAGTGTAATTTAAAGGATCCGAATTGCCTTGCACCGGAAAGGGTTGAATTCTTATTGAATGGCCAGACTAAGTAAGAAAATGATATTTATATGCATTTAAATCAAGGATCTCGAAAAGAAAAAAAAAAAAAAAAACTATCATTTTTATTGTATACCTTGAAAATTTATTCGCTTAAAAATATTTTCTGTCGGCTTTCTAATTTTATTTATTAGTCATTATTTATCTATCGTTTGCTTTGGCTTTTCTAAAAAAAAAAAAAAAAAAAAAATCGTCCCGTCTTTTACTTAATTTTATGAAATATGCTTTTCAAGGAATATATTTATCTATTACATAATTATTGCTATTAATAATGTTTCAAAAGTCTTATATATAGGCAAATAGATAGGCAGATAAATAAGCAGATTGTAGATTCTACAAAGAAAAACACAAATAGAGAAAATATTTCTTCTCTTTTCTTTTTGGATTATTTTTCCTCTTAATCTTGTGGTTTGATTATTATTATTAATTATTTCAATAATACATTGCCTACTTGGACAGAGTTATTATTTTAGCTTTATGCATAGAAGTGACATAATATTAAATGTATTACTGCTTTGTAGAGACACATTACATATTTCCATGAAACTCAGTTCAGGTGAAAAAGTGGCTTAGTATCTTTTTTATGTTTTATCGCTTTCTCTTCCGCCTCCCCCCTCCTTTTTTTCACTCTTATTAAGCTCCTATCATGCTATTTCGGAAGACTTTGCGTGATATAAAGTATTCCGTTTAACTTATAAGCTTTATTAAATCTTTCTTACAGTACATAAATAATAGGCTATCTAATTAATAACATATATCGATGTAAGCGGTATTTAGGAATAGTTGCGTACCTATAATAATTATATCTGAATGGCTGATAATTTTGTAATATAAATAGTGAACATTTTCCTCTACTCTTGGCTAAAATTTATGAATGTGTTAGTGCTGTATTTTTCTACATAGTGCGTAGGATTTTTTACGTTTCTCACTTCCAAAGAGAACAAATAGTTTGCACGTTTCTTTTCGTCACATCTGCCATCCCAACTTTCAGTAATTTAGATATTTCTATGTTACGCGTATATGCCTACGATTACATATCGATTACAACGAAACAATACTCCTGTAAAAAATAATAATAAACGAAAGCAAAAACTGAATGAAATATTCTATAGAATGTTAGAAAAAATTAGGAAATCAAAAGAGCTATCTTTTTTCAACGAAGTCGCGGTTTTTAAAATGTTCAGGTTCCAGTATCAAATGCTATAATATTAGAATTACAAGAGTACTGGTAAATCACTGCCTAGTACGTATGCCCTAGGCAATTTTATATTAAAGAAGTGTGCAAAATTTCAAATGGTGCCTTTGGTTTTTGCGAAATCGTGTCCACCGCTTTTCTGAAGAGTCTCCGGAAACCAGGACCCATCGACTGAATTTTCTCAAATTATTTAATGAAAAATTTAAAAATATATTGTTTAGATGTTGCTCTTTTATATGCTCGAAATTTTGAATAAAAAATGTTATTTAGTATAGAAAGAAAGAAATCTTTTTTTTTTTTTTTTTTTTGCCTTTGAAACCAATACCCTTTAACATACTGTCCGTTTTCGTAAACCATGTCTACCTCTCGCGGAACGATCCTACTCGGAAAAGGGGTGATGCGTTGAATGAGATGGGCACTTAGCCAAATGCGCTTTTCGTTCTACACGTGTTCGTTTTCTTTTTATGAAGACGATGATATTTAAAGGTAAATTTTAATTAACAATATTTTATTTAATGTAATTTATATGACAATATGCGCGAAAAATAAAAGGTGTAAAATAATCATGATAAAAAAATCTAATGATTTGATTTAAATACGATTTTCTGTAAATTTCTGTAAAATAGAGATCCAAAAATATGGTATTTTTATTTTAGCAGTATAATTTAAAAGAAAAAAATATATTACTTTTACTACAGGTAAAGTCTACTGTAAACGTTGTTCTTTTTCTCTTCTTTTATTAATGAATTATGTAAATTTTACCTAATTTAAGTCATTTTTAATTAATTTACTACTATAATCAGTGCATGAAACAAGTGTTCAGGTATGACAGATATAGTACGAATTTAGAGATCAAGTAAGCAAATAAAAATAATTTTAACTGGAAAAAAAAAAAGAAGAAGAAGAAAGAAAACAGGCATTTACTTTTAAGTTTACGGATTTTATTTTGCATCGAAGAATAAAACTGATCTTCTACACTTATTTAAAAATTACAAGGGGGAAAAATCAGCATTTTGCCTTTATACGAATATAACGAAGAAGTATCGCCTCAAAATTCAATAATGTCCTGAAAAGAAAAAAAAAGAAAAAAGAAACCGCAACTTATCTCTCACTCGTAAAATGTAAACATTCTCTCATCTTCTACGCTTCTACCCTATTTTAACAAAATCAATGCAGACCTCACGCATGCGCATAGGTGAGCAGGGTCACAGCTAACGAAAACAAACAATAAATAACTTTAATTACGTATTTTTATTTATTTATTTATTCATAGCTGCCAAGTTTTTTAATTTATACCGGAATGTTGTTAGTCCCGCCCCCTTTTCACACCATAATATTTTTAGAGTAGTTTTCTTAATATCTAATCATAATTATTTATTGAAGAAAATCTTTCTACAAAGATTACGGAGTGAAAAAAGGGCCGGGCTAAGAACATTCCGGATTAAATTTAAAAACTTGGCAGCTATGTTTATTTACAAACTGGTTCGCAGACTTAATTCTTTGTTAACTAATTGATTAGTATTATATGAACATTTTCTAGTTTATTTATTTACAGATGAATTTTTATTTTTTTTATGACATTATCCCTTCAACGAACACAGTAGTATATTTGCTAACTTTGCTACAGTACATAGGTCACCCTCTGGTGCAGCTTTTACACTACTATTTGCATATAGTAATATATTAGAGTAATTTTCTGACATTAAATGAAGGAAAAGTTATTATTCGTAGATAGTGATGCCAAAGCTACATCAGCGCGTGACCATTACATATCTTATTTACAACCATAGGCATTAGAGGTAAAGGATACCAAGATTTTCAATTGCCCATTACCAACTATCTCTTTTAGATCTGGAAACTAAAATTTTAAATTATTCGCCAGTAGCAGTAGTCCCTTTAAAATTACTTACTTTTTTTTCCCCCTTTTTAAATCATCTGCTTTTTAAAGTGCCCGTCTTAACTCATCAATTCCCGGAGTCACCTGGAGGTGATAGATGATTAACATTCTTTTTTTTTTTTTTTTTTTTTTGTAACCATAAACAATTATGCTCATGCATATTATTTATTTCCATATGAAGTCAATACGGTAAAGATTGATATATTTTTGTTGACAACACTGTGCTTATATATATATATATATACTCAATCGTTTCCGCGCTATTGAAGTGATGATATCGTGTTTCAGCGTTGTAAATATTATAAGTTTAAACTAGTATGTTGTGGCTACCACAAGACTTTCTTCTGTATTATACTCTTGTAAAAATTCACGCAGTACAAATTATTTATTAAAGTATTATTTATTAAAAATTATTTTCCATGATGAATGCAGACTATGTTTTATCTTAGAGAAGTATAACAGTAAATGCCGAAAGAAAGTCAATTTTGTGCCAACATCAGAAAAAATGAGGTTTTTTTTTTTTTGTTAAAAATGAAAAAAAAATCGATAACTTTGTTTTAAATTATCACAGATCTATGGTTCAACCATTCGTTTTAAGAGCATTGACGAGTTCTTTCGAAAGAAGTCCATACTGAAAATTAACACCCCTCGGTAGTGTACTTCTTCCCAGAGGGGGAGTAATGCTTCTACATGCACTATGCACAAACTTTATTTCCTAGTTTACTACTACTATTGTAAATATATCATATTAATTTTACAATCGTGTGTTAAAAATAACTCTCATTATGTTCATTTATACAAAATCTTTTCCTATACTGCCATGGTAAAAATTTAGATAAAACGGGAAGGCAGCGCCACCTGTTAAGCGATTGATCCCCAAATGTAATCAGCCTGTTGTAATCAGCATGTTTAGGTCAAGGTCCAACTGAATGCCAAGTTTCATTAAATCCCATTGCTTGATTCGTGAGATACAGAGCCCACAAAATTTGTGACACACACAGACACACATTTTCTAAGAACAGTAAAATCGTGTTCAAGACATATCAAAACGTGTAAATACGTCGAAAACTGGAGTTCGAAAATTTTCACGAATCCAATACTTTTTTCTTAAATATATATATATACATAGAAGAAAAAGAAAAAATTATCTCCAAAGCGTAAGTACAGTGTAAAAAATTTCTGTAAATTTATTGTAATGTTTATTCAGAGTCTCTGTATAATTAAAATAATTCTCAGTTAAAAGTAAATAATCGAGATTATCAATCTTTATATTCTATATTTTTATCTATTTTTATTATTTAATTTTTCAATAAAAATTAAAAATGAATGTTTCTACTTTAAAGAAAGCTTTCAAAGTCATAAATATATTCTCGCCAATCAGTATTTAAATTAATATTAGTCATTAAAATACAAATATAAAATGGATTTTTTAGCATCTCCGTTTATTTTTCTCTGTAATTTTACAAACGACTTAAAATAAATTATTACCAGTAGTTTTCTTTTGAAGTTTTAAGCAGCATAGAAATTTTTTTTTTAAAGTTATTAATGAATATATAACGTAATTAATGAATATATAAGCTATAAAATAAATGCATTTTGCAAAGTAACAGCTCAAGGCTTGAATGGAGCATAAAAAATAATGTAATAAAAATGTTGTAATAAAAAAAATGCGTTTCTTTAGGTTAACTATTGCATAAAAGAAACACAAAATGAGGTTTTTTATTTAATTTTATTTATTTAAATTTTGTAAACAAGTCATGGAAATTAGCGGATTAAGCTTGTCTTTTTTCGTGAATACCCATTTCGCTGCTTTTTATGTAGAATTTGTTTCAAGGTCACACATTTTTATGAAGGGTCCGATTTCGAATTCCAATGCTTCCTAGATACATCATCTGAAAATGCCAATTCTTAATTAGCTGACGAAATTTGCTCTTTTTTTTATGACCGATAACCCCCTCTACCCTCAAACAAAGAAGCTTTATTTTTAATTGTCAAAATGCTCAATTTCCATGTGATCAATCTATGAAAGTCATCCTTCTAATGATCATGGCATAAAAAAATGGTGAGTTGTTTATTTTTTAAGTCGCTACATGGCGATTGACAAGGGAAATTATTCAGATCTAATATCTTTCTAACACGATAATGTTAATAATTGTGATTATTGAAAAGCAAAAATACGCAGTAAAATATATTTTATCAGAATTGCCAACATTTTAATTTATTCCGGAGCATTTTTAGCCACGCCTTTATTTTCTACTATTAGGGGGACAGGAAAATAATGTCGTTTTGAATTAAAATACTGACATCGGAAATTTAGCCTGGATAAAATTTAAGATATTCTTAGGTAACTTATAAGATGGTTATTTGTAAAGTACCATGTAAACACTGTTAAACAAAAATTTCCGGTTTCATTTTATTAATTCAAAACGACATTATTTTCCGGTCCCCCTAATATTTATATTTTAAGAGTAATTTTTTCTTATTTTATCGTAGTTATATATTGGAGAAAATTATTCTATAAATAAATTGGTGCGAAATAAAGGCGGGGCTTGAAATGCTCCGGAATAAATTAAAATGTTGGCAACTATGATTTTAGGCGAAATATATATTACATAATACCAAACACTACTACACTAGAAAATGTTTTAAGGAAGATAGTATCTAAGCTTTAACACCTGTTTTGTAAACTAGATCAATGTTAAATAAGGACGAATACCATCTTATAGAGGTCATAAATATCGTGAGTAGTTGTTGTAATTTCTGACAGGTGTGTTCTTTGCATGTTTTCTGCGATAGTATCACAAACTAAGGACATTCGTTTCAATACTCAAAAATAATACAAGCAAATAAAACTAGGTGTTAAAACATTTTTCCGAATAGTTATTTTTAAAGAAATATTTAAAAAGCTATCCTAGACTGAGAAGGAAAAAACACAGAAGAAATTTGAGTATAATAACATTCATAGTAATCTCAGGAAAAAATCTGAAATTAAATTCGACAAAAGAATTTCTTGTCAGTGAAATATTTAATTTCTTGAATAATTGAACAATTTTAGGTAGTCCTTTTTATTCAGCCTTCGAATTAGTTGTCCGCTGATCCGACACCACGAAAAAATTTATCGGATCAGCAGTGAGTACAATCCGGTAATTCGCGGGACTGATATCCAAAGTTTGATTTCTCTGGTTGAATAGTGTGTTTAAAACAACAAATGTATGTACTGCATACTTGCCAACATCCTAATTAATATTCCGTAGTCTTCTTAGTCCCACCCTTTTTCTCACACCAATAATTTTTTTAAGTAATATTCACCAAATGCTATTACGATTGAATAAGAGGGAAAATACTCTAAAAAGATACCGGTGTGAAAAAGAAGGCGGAACTAATAATACTATGGAATATTAATGAGCATGTTGGCAAGTATGATGTACTGTAATTTACTGTTTAATACCGTAAATTTTACAATCTAATTTTTTAACAAGAAAGAAAAATCATGCAGTACGCATTGATTAGTAACACTTTCCAACTGTACGTAATTGTTGTATCGAATAACTTTTATTATTCTTTGCCTACGTTATCACACAACAGACAGAAGGACTGAAAAATATACAGATAGACTAATTGATTTTAAAATTGCTCTTAGGCATTTTGGAAAGGGTTAAAAAGGCTTAACGCAAAAAAAAAAAAAAATGCAGCCATTAGATTATAATTACAGCTTTTGATCTCTCTGAATATTTTAGTGTAGCCCTGTAAATCAGAAAGTTAATCATATCATATTCTATACAAAAGATTATTTTAGAGTATTAACAATAAATATCAATATTTTTATGATTTTTACAGTAGAAAGACTTTTAAATATAATTTTCAAAAAATTCTGTCCTAAAACGTAATGCATTGGCATTTTTTTTTTTTTTTTTTTTTTTTTTTTTTTTTTTTTTGTCCCTGTAAACAAACTAGTTGTACAGGACCTATTAATGTCATTCTAAATGGAGAAAATTCTATAGGGATAATGTTTATAAAAACAACACTCATAGAACACAATGCTTTTGAATGCTTTTGAGTGTCCCTGTACACAAACCAGAAGAGATATTCACTCCATTTTCAATATGGAACATCTGATAGTGAACTTCAATAAAATATATCAGTTTCGAGAAATTCCATAGATAATTAATGGAGTTGGAGCGCGGGCTTACAGACAGACAGACAGATGGACAGATACACAAACTGAAATCATATTCACACTTAAAAATGTTAGAAAGTGTTAAAAACATTCAATGTAAACGAAAGTAATATTTTAGCAATTTTTTATTAATAGCTCTTAATATAAATGGATATTACTCTGTCACCCTGTAAATCTAATGCTAATTATGCTATATTCTATGCAAAGCATTTTTTTGTGCAGATAAATAACATAATTCAATTTCCTAAAGCTTCGTGGAAAGTAATTAAAATTTGATTTATAGAAATATCTCTCATAGAACGCAATGCTTTGGAATACTTTTGAGTGTCCCTGTATATAAATCGGTGGTGATATTTCCTTTATTTTATACAGGAAACATCCAGTAGGGAATTGGAATAATATATTTCAATTTCATTAAGATATGTCTACAGTAAAGGTATGAAAATATAGTTTATAGAAATAGCTCTCATAGAACACAATGCTTTGAAATACTTTCGGGTGTTCCTGTACACAAACCAGTAGAGGTATAAATTCCATTTTCAATAGGGAACATCCGATAGTGAACTTGAATAACATATATCAGTTTTAAGAAATTCCATAAATATTTACGGGAGTTGGAGATCGGACAGACAGACAGGCAGACGGACGGACGGACGGATAGGCAGATACACAAAACTGAAATCATATTCACACTTAAAAAATGCTAGAAAGTGTTAAAAACGCTTAACGTAAACGAAAGTACAATTCTAGCAATTTTTTATTAATACCTCTTAATATAACTGGATATTTTTGTGCCACCCTGTAAATCTAATGCTAATCATGCTACATTCTATGCAAAGAATTCTTTTGTGCGTGTAAATAACACATTTCAATTTCTTAAAACTTCGTGGATAGTAAAGTTATTAAAGTTTGATTTATAGAAATATCTCTCCTAGAACGCAATGCTTTGGAATACTTTTGAGTGTCTCTGTACATGAACCGATGGTGGTATTTCCTCCATTTGAAATAGGAAACATCCAATAGTGAACTTGAATAACATATTTTAATTTCATTAAGATATGTCTACAGTAAAGGTATGAAAATATGGTTTATAGAAATACCTCTCATAGAACACAATGCTTTGGAATACTTTCGGGTGTCCCTGTACACAAACCAGTAGAGGTATAGACTCCATTTTCAATAGGAAACATCCGATAGTGAACTTGAATAACATATTTCAATTTTATTAAGATATGTCTAGAGTAAAGGTATGAAAATATGATTTATAGAAATACCTCTCATAGAACACAATGCTTTGAAATACTTTCGGGTGTCCCTGTACACAAACCAGTAGAGGTATAAACTCCATTTTCTATAGGGAACGTCCGACAGTGAACTTGAATAACATATTTCAATTTCATTAAGATATATCTACAATAAAGATATGAAAATATGGTTTATAGAAATACCTCTCATAGAACACAATGCTTTGGAATACTTTCGAGTGTCCCTGTACACAAACCAGTAGATGTATAGACTCCATTTTCAATACGGAACGTCCGATAGTGAACTTGAATAACATATTTCAATTTCATTAAGGTATGTCTACTGTAAAGGTATGAAATTATGGTTTATAGAAATACCTCTCATAGAACACAATGCTTTGAAATATTTTCGGGTGTCCCTGTACACAAACCAGTAGAGGTATAAACTCCATTTTCAATAGGCACCGTCCGATAGTGAACTTGAGTAACATATATCAGTTTCAAGAAATTCCATAAATATTTACGGGAGTTAGAGCGCGGACAGACAGACGGACGGACAGAGAGACAGACAGACAAACCGAAGTCATAAACACTTTTCAACCTTGTTGGAAAGCGTTAAAAAGATGTATAATGATAAAATCACATAAAAATCGTCCCTACATTTGTAAATTAATTGTGTTATTAGAATAATGTGTTAAAAATATCACACTATAATCAAATGTTTACTTCATTATTTTTGTTTTACTATCATTCTGAGGAATTAATACCTTAAAGGAAACTACATCAAAAGGTATCCTAACTGCTCAAGGACCATTTATGACTATCCGTATTTTACAGCTATATTTTTATTTCAATATTTTTGGATATTTAAGCGTCTTTCTGCTATAAATAATTATAATCCTTTTACATTTTTCTTTAAAATTGGTAATTTTTTAAGGGCGTAAAACTTTATATAGAAAAACAAGTTTCGATTTTTGCTGTCCTTTTTAATGGTTAAAGGAACCTTTCGGAAGCGAACCAGTGAGAATAGCTGGTCTCTTATTAACCAGTCTCATATTAACCAGTTCGTGTGACCAGTGACATATTTAAATTAATTCTAGCGATGTCTTTGATGTTTTGAACTAAAGTTGCTAAATATTATTTAAACTTCTTTATAATAGTATTAAAAAAATTATGTTGTTAGATGTTCTTGTTACGATGAAATGATATATGGGCCATTTATTCCTTAACGGCAAAATTTAACGCACCAATTTTCCTTTACTATGAAAACAGACATAAAGTATTCGCAATTTTCCTGTTAATTGAATAAATTTATTTAGTAAAACAAAATTCACACCCCTTCATCTAAATAAATACAAATTTAGGTAAAAATTTATGTACAGGAAATGTCGTTTTTTCGTTTGACAATAGCTGACAATATGCTCTGAATCTCCCTCCCCTTCCACTGTTGAAAGTGGAATTGCAGTTTTAAATATTACAATGTATTATTTATCTTAAAAAAGCGTTACAACTGTAAAAAGTATGTGCTTTTCTATTTCAGAATAACTAATTACTGCAAAAAAATACTATGCTAAATGAAAAACTAAAATTTTTCAAGATACGACATTTTCCAGTTTACTGCCTGATTTTTACTTCTGTTATTAGGAAAAGAATTTTTACAAATAACACAGCTAATGCACATAAATATACAAATGTTGTCATTGTTATTTCCATTTTTAAAATTACATTTCAAAAAAGTATGAATCTCATATAAAAAAATAAATAAATAAAAATAATCTGAAATTGATAAAAGAGTTAATTTACAATATTCCATCATTTTGTAAATATTTACACTACATTCAAAGCGCCAATTCAAAAACTAGTATGTTGTGGCCACCACAAGACTTTCTTCTATATTTACCTATACATATTCAATCAGTAACAACATTTAAAAAAAAAAAAAAAAAAAAAAAATACAATTTTTTTTTTTTTTTTTTTTTTTTTTTTTTTTTTTGTTAAAAGTGAAAAAAATCGATAACTTTGTTTTAAATTATCACAGATTTATAGTTCAACCATTCGTTTTAAAGGTATTGACGAGACCTTTCGAAAGATACCCATCTTGAAAATTTATCCCCCCCGGGGGGTACTTCCCCCCCAGGGGGGGAAGCGATGCCCCCCCATGCAGAAAATTTTTTTCCTAGTTACATACTACTATTATCAATAATTCATATTAATTTTACAATCACAAGTTTAAAACAACTCTTATTATGCACATTTATACGAATTTTTGTCCTATGCTGCCATGTTAAAAATTTAGATAAAATGCTATCACAGCGCCACCTGTTGAGCTATTGATCCCCAAACATAATCAGCACCAGTTTATGTCGGGGACCAACTAAATACCAAGTTTGGTTAAATTTCGTTAAAAAAAAAAATTGCGATACTTTTCTAAGTTTTGTTTTGTTAAAACTAAAAAAAATCGATAACTTTGGTTCAAATTATCACAGATTTATCGTTCAACCATTCGTTTTAAAGGTATTGACGAGATCTTTCGAAAGATACCCATTTTGAAACTTTGCCCCCCCCCCCCCGGGTGGGAACTTCCCGGGGCAGATGGGGGGGGAACCGATGCCCCCACATGCACAAAAATTTTTTCCTAGTTAACTACTACTATTATCAACCTGATCTTTCGAAAGATACCCAATGTGAAAATTTACCCCCCCCCTGGGGGGGTATTTCCCCCCTAGGGGGGGAAGCGATGCCCCCCCATGCAGAAAATTTTTTTCCTAGTTACATACTACTATTATCAATAATTCATATTAATTTTACAATCACAAGTTTAAAACAACTCTAATTATGCACATTTATACGAATTTTTGTCCTATGCTGCCATGTTAAAAATTTAGATAAAGTGCTATCACAGCGCCACCTGTTGAGCTATTGATCCCCAAACATAATCAGCACCAGTTTATGTCGGGGACCAACTAAATACCAAGTTTGGTTAAATTTCGTTAAAAAAAAAAAAAATTGCGATATTTTTGTTTTGTTAAAACTAAAAAAAATCGATAACTTTGGTTCAAATTATCACAGATTTATCGTTCAACCATTCGTTTTAAAGGTATTGACGAGATCTTTCGAAAGATACCCATCTTGAAAATTTACTTCCCCGGGGGGGATTTTCCCCCCCCCGGGGGGGGGAACCGATGCCCCCCCATGCACAAAATTATTTTCCTAGCTAACTACTACTATTATCAATAATTCATATTAATTTTACAATCACAAGTGTAAAATAACTCTCTTTATGCCCATTTATACGGAATTTTGTCCTATGCTGCTATGTTAAAAATTTGCATAAAATGCGATCACAACGCCACCTATTGAGCGATTGATCCCAAAATCTAATCAGCACCAGTTTATGTCAAGGTGCAACTAAATACCAAGTTTGGTTAAATTTCATTCATTGGTTCGTGAGATACAGCATCCACAAAAAAATTATACAGACAGACAGACAGACATTTTCTAAAAACTATTAATTCGTGTTCTCCATATCCCAAAACATGTAAATCCATCAAAAAGTGGACTTCGAAAATTTTCGCGAATCCAATACTTTCTCTATATTACATATAGAAGAAAGTAATATTAAACGTAAACTGCAGTTTCGGTAGCGTAAAGCGAACCGTTATCAGTCGTCATCATCATGACGAGGTGGATTATTGCTCTTGTATATAGGGTATCATAGGTATGTATCATAGGGAAGGGAATTTTAGAGTCTGAATAGCAGCCAATAGGAATTAAAGAAACTGGAGGTGTTAGCCAGTAGGAATTTGGGATGTAGAAAGCTATGTAAAAATCAAGAATATGTAGATTTTATATAATATTTCCAACAATCCGAGAGAGGGGGCCCGAGAAAATCTCAATTAATGATATTTTTGTGATTTTTATAAGCATGGAACACTTCTATAAAATCGAGTTTATGTAAGTGTTTAGGCCGACAGATAATTTTAGCTGAATTAAAGTTGAAAGTATGGTTATTCTCCCAACAATGCTTAGCAATGGCTGATTTGTTTATTTGTAGAATTCAAGACGAAACTTGAGTTCGTCCAACAATGCTTAGCAATGACCGATTTGTTTATTTCTTATTTTTGAAAATAACCCATATACTCTTTAAGGCAAAATTTGAGAATTGACGTTTTTATTGGCGCTTTCAACGTGGTGTAAATATTTATATTTCTGTTCATATATATATCAGCGTCAAATCTGGTTATGTATTCCATCATTTTGTTTATTTACAATACATATACAGTAACCGCCGCTTAATAAAATCACTGGTTAATAAAATCAGCCGCTTAGTCTGATCAAATTGCCAGGACCGAAATCAAATGAATATGAACTGCTTTTAAAGCCGCTGCTTAATAAAATCAACATCGCCGGTTAATAAACTCAAATATCTCCTCAGCAGCCAAAAATATGTATTTATGAAAAAAAAAAAAAAAAGGCCTTGTGATTATTATTTTTTTTTAATAGAAAAAGAAATTAAAGCACGACAAACCCTCCGTTATCGTTGATTGTCGGAAATTTTACACTTGCAGCACAGTTACAAATAAAACACGCCCCATAACTTATCTCCGTAACAATTTCAAGGAACGTATTCTTCAAAGCGCAGTAATTAGCTACAAATTTGATTTGAAATGATTTTTTCTTCTAATTAACACAATTTCTAGTTCTTATTTTGAAATTACTATAATTCATGAGGTTTAAACGAAAAGATTTTAAGTTTATAACAACAGCGTGAACTTTTGGTAAAGTAATGATGATTTTCCTCTAAAGGAGAGAGCATGGGAATTTGGAATGCCTTTAATTTACTTATATCGAAGGAATAATTAATTAATCATCTATCAAAAATTAATTAATATTGTTTACTAATCTCATTATTCGTTACCATTTGATGTTTCTCTCCAAATTCAGGGAAGTAATACCTTTTCCTTAAGTACAGGAAAGTTCGCCGGATATAAAAATCAGCCGCTTAATAAAATCACTTTGGCTCAGTACGAATGTGATTTTAATAAGCGGCGGGAACTGTATATATATATTATGAATACTAGTATATGTAGTAACATTAATGCTACAGTTTAATGTATAAATGCATCAATTTAATACTTGAATATTTGTGCATTGATTAAATGTAGCTCACATGGTGTAGTAACAATAAAATAATAGTATTGCAATTAGATATATTTTTCCTTTGCTGACAATTTTATTTTAATTTTGTAAATTTAAAAGAAGTCTTTAGAGAATGATTGATACATTTGTTCTTTATACACTTATTTGATCTACTTGTATAATTTACTTTTAAGATATAAGAATTAATTTTAAGAATGTAAGATTTTCCCAGAAGAATTAAATTGCACCTGATCAGTGAGAGCTTTGCAGTCGAAATCTAGGAAAATAATAAAATTTGGTGGTTATGGTATTTGTTAATTGCTTTTCCTAACAATAATATATATAAATAAATAAATAACAAATAATATAAGTGACTGATTAAAATACATTCTTGTTTCTTATTAATGTGCGACTCAAATAATTTTTCCTCATTAATAAGTAAGCAATTTTTTGCATTATTTAAATTGTAATTACAACATTCGTTATAACTACGTTCAGGACGAAGATTCGTTTTTCCAGACTGCTGTAGTTCGCTCTCAAGTAGAACTACCACACAATTTATTAACCTCTCATTAATTGTTTGTTAAGTTTAACATGTAAACTTATTTGCTTCATATTGCATTTATCTTCCTTTGTTTGAACTAATGGCTTTGACCCACCATCAATCCGCTTCCATAGTGCTAATAATTAGTTTGAGTGATAGGCATAACTTAAATGATTTTAAATTATTATTGTTATATTTTGATGATTAGTGAAGCGTATCATAACAAAAAAAATTTCTTTCTTTCTTTTTTCTTTTTTTTTTTTTTTTCTTTAGATTGGTGTATAAAGAAAGATCGAGTGAATATGTTAATTCTAAAAGATAGAAAAGTTTAGTAATTATATTATAAAAAAATGAAATTAACAAAATGGCTTCAAATTTTCAAATGCTCTTATCACAAAAAAGCGAAAACAAATGAGACATTTGACATATTTTGCTTGCAAGATTATATTGTTTTAGCGAATCTTCATCTGTTGCGCTCGTAATAAGATATAACTTGTAAAGCATTTAGAAAAATTTTTGGGTTTGAATAATGATATATATATAGTGGAATAACATATAGTCCAGGCAACGAAGACCAAAATTTGGCGAATAGAGAAAAAAAAATAGTGTAATTTTGAAATTTAGCACAATTATAGCCGATAGTGTCCTGAACAACATATTAAAAGTCCCTGTCCGTGGAGGGTGGCCCACCAGCGGCCGAGCGGTTCTGCGCTCAAAGCTGGTAGATGGGAGATGCCGGGTTCTATCCCAGGTCGCGCTCATCGACCTAGCCGTTCGGAGTTTTCCGTGGTTTCCTCCGAAACTCGCGTAAATACGGGCTGGGACCCCTTAGAAAGACCCCCACGGAGGGCATTCCCCCTATAGGCCTAGGACACATAAGGAGTCAATCGGCCTTAATCCTCCAACCAACCAACCGTGGAGGGTGAGCAGGGGACATTTAAATGTGGTACTTTTCAGTTTTTATTAAATACTTAAAAACTATTTAGAGAAAAATATCTCAACTACAAAATTAATCTACGTGAAATTTTCTACAAAATGCCTATTACGCTTTCCTTGTTTGACCAATAGTTTAGAAATTATAGGGGGATGAAATATCACATTTTCTTGAAAAATGCTTCTTTGCAATAGTAAAATCAAGTAAAATGTGTAATTAAAAGGGTTCTGGTCAAACATTTTCAGCTTACGTAAAAATTATGTACGAAGGGGCTACGTAAGATCAAGATTTTATGCTTTTAAGAACTTTGAGCCAAGTAGGGAAAAATAGCATTTTGAGTGCCAATTCAGTTAACGAAAATTAAGAATTGACAAATAAAAAAAAGTCGTGTAGTTTTGGAAATGGGCACAGTCATAGTCGAGATGTGTCCTGAGAAACACAATAAAAGTCCCCATCCTAGGAGTGGGTTCAGTGGTAGGCATGGAGATTTAAAGAGGGCATTTTAGAGTTTTTCAAAAATATCTTGAAATCTGTAGATTTAGCGGGATTTAGACGGAGTGGCTTTCAATGTTCGTCTGTTTGTAGACCTGCAATAACACTTGATCCAAGTACGTAGCTTTAGAAGAATATGAGTTCGAAATTTAGCATGTAGTCACAAAAGATGAATCCTAAGAACAATAATAAAAAATAAAAAATGTGTGATCAGTGTGCATTATGTATATTACAGATAAACGTTAACTGTTTATGTTCTAGGAAAAAATAAATAAGAATGCAAATACTTAAATTAAAAATGTGTTCATATATATTTTTTTTTTTATGCATGCTTGTATAATACAGTTTCACTATGTTTTATAATATTATAATATAAATATCGTGTGTATTTTGTATATACTATCACTAACATGGGATTTTTTTTTTTAACGTTGGCATTGCTTTCCTTTTTAAAACAATATTTATAATTTCAAGGGAAAAAAAGTGTAATTTTGTGATTGTGCAACTTTTCTCCCCTGAATCTCGTTGTTTATAAGATATCTAAGAAAAACTTAAAACACCTATTTTCAATACTTTTCAATAAACGTACCCCATCCTTCCCCCAACGGCCGCGGACTTTTAATACGTTGTTCAGGACGCTTACTGCTATGACTTTACCCATTTGCAAAACTATACAGTTTATTTTCTTTGCTCACAAAGGTAAAAGGTAACAAGTTAAAAGAGTATAAAAAACCATAAAACATTTTCTATATCACTCTTACATAGCCCTCTTTCATACAGTTTTGTATAGATAGTAAATATTTCATTTGATCTTTTTTAATTGTGGTCTTTAGTGATTTTACTATTGCATAAAAGGACATTTCAAATACAATTTTTCATTTGCCTGTATTTTTTGAATTATTCATCATTCAAAGAAAACGTAATGGTCATTTCTGTAGCAAATATGAAGTAGGTTAATTTTGAATTTTAATATTATCCGCTAAATTCCATAGTTTTCAGGATATTTAAGAAAAATGAAGAAGTCTCTTTTAAATGAGCTCCGCGAACAGAAAACTTTAGTAAACTGTTTAGGACACGTTAGTATGTTGTTAACCCCTTGAACTGAAATAACGAGTCCAGCTCGTCATGAACTTTCTGGAGCAAACTGATCATGACGAGCTGCACTCGTGATGTATGAAACAATAAATGAGTGAAACAAATATTATTTTTAATAATAACAAATTATTTGAGCAACAAAACCGTAAGTTTCTATATCAATCCCTCCTCTTAAAACTAAGAAAATTAAATTGTCTGCATGAACAGAGCTGACTGAAAATAAATTGCAGTTCAAGGGGTTAAGGATACCTATCCTTGTGATATACCAATTTTTTAAATTATATGATTACATTTTTATGTTCGTCCATTTTTAATGTTCGTCGTCTGGATTTATACTCAAAGTATTGCTTGCACCTACTTGCCTCAAAAATATTTAAAGCACACAGCATTTGCTATATCATCCTTACAAAACCCCTTTTTTCCATATACATATATCACTATATAAATATGCATTTCGTATAAGTAGAAAATATTCCACCTGAATCATTTTAATTACGCACAATAGTTGATTTTACTATTGCAAAAAAGCATTTTTCTAGAAAATGTTATATTTCCTTTTTCCTTTTTATAAACTTAATCCTATACAGGAAAAATCCGTAGTTTAATTTTGCAAATTAGTTTTTGTCTTTAAACCGATAGTTTTCAAAATATTTTTTAAATGTACTTAAAATAAAAATCTCTATATGATTTAAAACCTTAAAATGAAAACCTTTAAATAAAAACCTTTACCTCCCACGGGCGAGGATATTTAATATGCTACTTTGCACTAGCAAAATAGCCTGATTATAATCCTGAGTTTTGTGCCCATTTTTAAACTTGCATGATTTTATTTTATCTTTATTTATTTATTTATTTATTTATTTATTTCTGTTCGTCCATTTTTAATCTTCGTTAACTAAATTGGTACTCAAAACGCCATTTTCCCCTACTTGCCTCAAAGTTATTAAAAACATGAAATCTTGCTATATTACCCTTACGTAGCCTCTTCGTACGTAATTTTTACGTAAGTAGAAAATATTTGACCTGAACCATTTCAATTACACATTTTAGTTGATTTTACTATTGCAAAAACACATAAAAAAAAAAAAAAAAAAAAAAGTGATATTTCATCCTCTATATTTTCTAAACTATTGATCATACAAAGAAAAGTAATGGACAGTTTTATAGGGAATTTCACGTAGATTATTTTGTAATTGATATTTTTGTTTTCTCTAAATACTATAGTTTTCAATATATTTGATAAAAAACTGAGAATTGCCCCATATTAAATGCCCCCTGCTCCCCCCGCTTAACCCCCACAGATGGGCATTTTTAGTATGTAGTTCAGAACACTTTCGACTATGACTGTGCCCATTTTCAAAACTACACGATCTTTTTAACACTTACCAACAAGGTTGAAAAGTGTTAATGACTTCGGTTTGTCTGTCTGTCTGTCCGCGCTCTAACTCCTGTAAATATTTATGGAATTTCTTGAAACTGATATATGTTATTTAAGTTCACATTCGGATGTTCTCTATTGAATATGGTGTGTGTACCTCAACTGGTTTATGTACCGGGACACCCGAAAGTATTCCAAAGCACTGTGTTCTATGGGAGGTATTTCTATAAAGCATCTTTTAATGCCTTTACTGTACACAAACCTTAATGAAATTAAAATATGTTATTCAAGTTCACTATCGGATGTTTCTTATGTAAAATGGAGTAAATACCAGCACTGGTTTGTGTACAAGGACACACGAAAGTATTCCAAAGTACTGCATTCCATGAGAGGCATTTCTATAAACCAAATTGTAATAACTTTATTTTCACAAAACTTAATGAAATTGAAATATGTTATTCATATTCACAAAAGAATGCTTTCTATAGAATTTAGTATGATTAGCATTAAATTTACAAGGCCACACAAAAATATTCAGTTACTTTAAGAAATATTAATAAAAGTTTGCTGAAATGGCACTTTCATTTATATCAAGTATTTTTAATACTTTCTAACAATTTTTAAGTGTGAATATGATTGTAATTTGTGCATGTGTCTGTCTGTCTGTCCACGGTCTAACTCCCTTAAATACTTCTGGAATTTTTTGAAACTGATATATGTTATTCAAGTTCACTACCGGATGTTCCCTATTGAAAATGGAGTGAATACATATGCCGGTTTGTGTACAGGGACACTCGAAAGTTTTCCAGATCATTGTATTCTGAGAAAGGTATTTCTATAAACCATATTTTAGTAATTTTACTGTAGACAAATCTTAATAAAATTGAAATATGTTATTCCAGTTCACTATCAAATGTTTCTTATGTAAAATGGCGTAAGCGCTGGTTTGTGTACTAGGACACTGAAAAATATTCCAAAGCATTGCGTTCTACAAGAAGTATTTCTATAAGCCAAATTTTAATGACTTTACTTTTCACAAAGCTTAATGAAATTGGAATATGTTATTCATATGCAGAAAAGAATGCTTGATATATAATATTGTATGATGAGCATTACATTTACAGAGACACACAAAAATATTTAGTTTCTTTAAGAGATATTAATAAAAATTTGCTGGAATTGCACTTTCGTTTAGATTAAGCGTTTTTAGCACTTTCAAACAATTTTTAAGTGTGAAAATGATTTCAGTTTGTGTATTTGTCCGTCCGATTGTTTATCTTTCTATCTGACTGTCTCCCATCTCAGCGTCCTTAAATATTTTCAGAATTTTAAAAAAATGTTATATATTAGTCAAGTTCACTATGGAACGTTTCCTATTTAAAATGGCATTAATATGTCCTGTACAACTAGTTTATGTACAGGGACAACCAAAAAAGTGCCAATACGTTACGTTTTAAGATATACATTTTTAAAAATCACATTTAAATAACTTTCTACTGTAAAAATCATAAAAAAATTTTTTATGTACTGTTAATATTGTAACATAATATTTTGCATAGAATATAATATTATTAACCTTCAGATTTACAGGGTTACATTAAAATATTCTGATGCATTAAGGGCTGCAATTATAATCTAACGGCTACATTTTCTTTTGTGTTAAGCCTTTTTAACACTTTCAAAAAATGTCTAAGAGTGATTTTAAATTTAATTAGTCTATCTGTATACGTTTTAGTGCTTCTATCTGTCTGTTGTGTGATAAAGTAGGCAAAGGATATTGAAAGTTATATGATACAACAAATACGTACAGTTGGAAAGTCTTAATAATCAATGCGTACTGCATGATTTTTCGTTCTTGGATTTTTTTTTTTTTTTTCCTGTTGGTCAAATTTTCGTCTTCGTTATCTGAATTGGTACTCAAAATTCCATTTGCCCCTACTTGCCTCAAAGTTACTAAAAACATAAAAAAAAATCTTGCTATATTACCCTTACGTAGACCCTCCGTACATAATTATTACATAAATTGAAAATATTTTATCAGAACCCTTTTAATTATAGTCTTTAGCGATATTACTATTGCAAAAAAGCATTTTTCAAGAAAATGTGTTATTTCATCCCCTTATAATTTCTAAACTAACGATCATATAAAAAAAGTAATAGACTTTTTTGTAGAAAATGTTACGTAGATTAATTTTGTAAGCGAGATTTTTTTTCTCTAAATCCTATACTTTTCAAGATATTTAATAAAAACTGAAAAGTACCCCCCCCCCTTTAAATGCCCTCTGCTCACCGTCCACGGGCGGGGACATTTAGTATGTTGTTAAGGGCATTCTTGGCTATGACTGTGCCAAGAATGCCCTTAGTGCCACGATATTTTTATTTTATTTTTAATTGCAAACATTTTGAAGATTTTGTACTTTTTCTTCAGAAAAATAGACGTTTTATTGCTATGCGGGTAAAAGTGATGATAATAAGATATAGAAGACATAATGGCAGAGAGGGAAAGATGTGAGCGAACAGCGAATAAATAAATAAATAAATAAATAAATAAAAGAACGGACGAAAAGAAAATAGTCAATTGAAGAAAATGTTGACTCAAAAA
This sequence comes from Salticus scenicus, assembly GCA_963930645.1. Lineage (NCBI taxonomy): Eukaryota > Metazoa > Arthropoda > Arachnida > Araneae > Salticidae > Salticus > Salticus scenicus. The sequence goes on from OZ005657.1 coordinate 210,489,778, forward strand.
GTGCAATATATAAAAGTAGAAGGTTTTATTAATTACAAAAGAGAGACAATAATCAGCAAGTTATAAAAAATAATATTCTAATATCCAGTTATATATCGTGCAGTGTTATGAAAGAAACAAAGAATGCTAGAAATAAATAAAATAATTTTCAACGGAAAAAGGAATAATCAGTGGAAATTACTAAGATCCCGGTAGAAAATTATTTTTAAGAGTATACACGCCACCTTGTGATAGATGAAACTAAACTTTGAACTAAATAATATATACCTAATTTGAGTTTCAGAGTTTCAGAGTATGAAAACATGGGTAAAATTTGATCCAAATTTTGATCCGAAACAGTTCCGCTTTTTCTGCCAACAGTATTTCTACACAGAAATTTTTATTATATTTTTGCAGTTATTTTTATGATTTTATAGGGTAGAAATTTTGTATAAAAAATATTGGGGGCAAAAAAGATCTCTTTGATCTCTTTTAATGAGAACATACGTACTGGCGACATTTTAAATGAAAACAGGCTGGAGATAGCTTACAATTTTAAACTACTCATGGTTTTTGATAAATTGTCCTGTAAGCTCTTAACGGCCCTCTTCACTTACGGTCGCCGGAAGCCCGAGCCAATGTTATTCTATGGGGAAATTCTCTTTACAAATAACTTATTAACTAATACATATTTTTAAATTCTGTTTTCACACTCAGAAGATTTCCAACCGTTAAATCAACGGACCTTTTTTAAAAATATATTTTTTTAACATTTAATATTTTATTTTGAAATTGCAAAAATGAAAAAAATTCACATATTGAAAATTCGTATTTTGCAGCTTTAAATAAAATATAAAAAATTTAAAAAATAATTTTTTAAAAAGGTGCGTCAATTTAACAGCTGGGAATTTTCAGAATGTGAAAACAGAATTTACAAAAATATGTATTAGTTAATAAGTTATTTGTAAAGAAAAATTTCCCATAGAATAACATTATCTTCGGCTTCCGGCGGCGGTGAGTGAAGAGTGCACTTAAGGAACATAATATATGCGGGAAAACGCTTAGTTACAAATTGAGATGCAAATGGGATGTAAAATATAGATAATATGCATCTACCTCCCCACATGCTATCAGTCCCACGTATGTCCAAACTTTATTTAAGTATTTCTGATTAACAGAACAAAGTAATATTTTCAGTTGGAGATGGTTATCCATTCGCACAAAAGAATCGATAGGTCATCAGCCAAATCATTGACTTGGCACAATCTCAGGTAGCACATAACTTTGCTATAACGTTTTATATAAAAAATTCTCAGATCCCTAAATCATTAGATTTTGCTTTCCTTAAAAATGTACTTTGTTGTTGTCTTTTGTTAATTTTATATCTTTTTTCCTTTTACAAGGCAATCTTGGAATTTTTCTTTAAAATAAATTGCAAAGTTCTGAGTAAACAAATTATATAATCTCGTTTTTAAATGAGACTGTTTTAAAAATTAAATGATTTATATTAATCACTTCGTTATTATAAATGCAAACGCAGTTTCATTATACACACTTGCCAACATCCTAATTAATATTCCGTGGTGCTGTTAGTCCCGCCCTTTTTCTCACACCAGTAAATTCTTAGACAAATTGTCTCCAGATGCAATTACGGTTAAATAAGATGAAAAGTACTCTAAAAAGATACTGGTGTGAAAAAGAAGGCGGGGCTAACAGTACTACGGAATATTAATTAGTATGTTGGCAAGTATGATTATATCATTAACAACTTAGAAAATAATAATTGATTTTGATTAATTTTCATTTAATTTTCACACAGAAAAGAAAAGACAAAGAGTATATTAGCTGTATTATTTGAATCTGCAGACATTAGTTGAGTTGTAATATTAGCATATACCTGGTTCTACTCGCTCCCTTACCTTCTCTACAGGGAGAGAGAGAGAGAGAGGCAGTCTTTCTTTTTCGGCTTTTTGTACTTTTTCCCAATCTTTAAGGAAAAAATACTGTATTTTTTAGAACTTCCTTAAATAGTCCAAGCTAACTATCTAGTTCGTCAGTCAATATTCAGTAACTGTGAATATAAAAAAGTGGATAAGCTGTGTAAAGATTTATTTACACAGCAAGTAAATTATGTCGAACTTCGATTTCGATATGGTACATGAGCAAGCGTTCTATTTTTAATGATACGCTTTTTTCTAACAACGTATTCATAACATTTAAAAACATAACTTCATTAATGTTTTTTCTTTCTTTCTTTTTTTTTTTTTTTTTTTTTTTTTTGAGTACCTTAAGAATAACGAAATATTTGTTACCTTTGTAATTGGTAAATTTCAGACATAAGGACCAATTAAACTGTAGATAGATTTTAGAAATAGTTTCTTTTCTTTTTTTTTTTCTGTATTGTTTTGATAAATGCTTCAAGTTAACTCCTCTTTCTCTTACATTTCCGTATTTATTTAATGATAAAATTTGTTTTTGTTTTGCAATTTTAAGAAATTATTTTTATTACTTCCTCCTTGATTACTTGAATAACATTTTTTTTTTATTTATTTATTTTTTTTATCTTATTTAAAATGTTATGAAACAAGAAGGAAATGGATATACAAAACGTTTTATATATTAATAAATAAAAAAAAAATAAAAAAAAAAAATAAAATGACGGTTGTAACCTTTATAATTATATACTAGATGCGGTGTTTTTTAAATTAAATCTAAAATATTCAAAAGGAATTATTCTGTTCAGTTTTTGTTTAAATACTGTCTAGAAACCACCATAGTTTGTATGAAAATAAATAAATAAATAATAAAAATAAAATCAGAAGAAATGCACAGAGTAAAACCAATCACGTGAAATAAAAGAAAAAAAAATTAACTTACACCGGTATAAAAAATACACAAAAATTAGTGAAGAAAGAGACACCAAAGAGCTTAGAAGGAAGAGTACAGTCGGTAACAAAAGTCTCCGAACACTAGCAAAATGTCCAGTATAAAAGAAGTACACTTAATACAGTTTTGTTAAATAAATCCTTGTCGAATCCTGTTCTCAGTCAATCTAAAAACAGGATTCGACAAGGATTTATTTAACAAAATTGTATTAAATGTACTTTTTTTACATAGGAATTTCTGCTAGTGTTCGGAGACTTTTGTTACCGACTGTATATGGACTAGAAGCTTTGAAACCGTCGACAGGGACTGCTATATTCCGCCATAGCCTCCTAAACTAGATGCCTGTCGCGTGGCTCGGAAACTTGGCAACAGTTGAAACTGTAGACAGCGCCATCTGGTACAGATTGCGCGTTTTTTTTATTCAAATATCACCAATAAATTTCAGAAGTGATATATGATATATATAATCGAAGTTTCTTGGATTACAATCGTCTTTTATATATATCATATCCTACTTTTAAAAAATTTTGGTGGCTGTTGAAAAAACAATAACGCAATCTATACCAGGTGACACTGTCTACCGCTTCAACTGTTGCCATGTTTCCGAGCCACGCGACAGTTACTAGTTTAGGAGGCTATGATTCCACCTAGTTTGGGACCGTTGTTTATTACATACTTCAGCTAATAAAAGAAAATTCATTTAAAGAAACATACACAAAAATGTAAGCGTTAAAAACAGGGGGTCGTTCTCTCCGCCCTTTTTTCAGGACACTCTCATGAAGGCGAAAATTTAAAATTAATTGCTACCACTATTTCTATAAAATAATCTCTACCCTGTATAATCATTGACCACTACTACAACTATACCAGGAGTATTTCTGCATGAAATTAGTAACAGAAAAAAAGGCGAAAATTTCTTATCTCTGAGAGTGTCCTGAAAAAAGGGCGGAGAGTACGGCCCCTATCTTCTGAGAACAAAAAAATATTCTTTAAAATTAATAATTTATTTCTAATAGGCATCTTTTTAAATGACATCTCTCAGAATTATAATCTCTCCTAAATCATTTAATAAATAAAATATAAAAAAAAAAAATATTATTTTCCTTTATAAACCGTTGTATACATAATTACATTTTCATTCTTTTAAAATTGCGCAAGTCCACTTTGTTATAAATAAATTAGGCTATAATTTCCGTTATAATATCATTAAAGGGTAATTTATATATTTTTTATGACAGGATGTGCAATAAATCGCAGACTTTATGTATCTCTTACTTAACGGCTTTCTGGCGATAAAACTTGGCATAGATGATTGGCGTTATTTCTTTAACGGACTTGCTAAATTCAAAATATTTATATTAATTTGATCTAGAAACAATGGATTATCTTTGGCTGTAAAATTTGGCACTATTTCAATAATCTTGGCGTAATTCAGTAGTCTGATCTTGATTGCGATACAGTAAACTTCAGAATTCGCTCCTTGATCGTTGACAAGTTAATACGTACTCTAAAACCCTCTCTCTCACCTCATACCTTCTCATTCTCGAAACTGACTGACTATATGTACTGCCACTTTGAAAAGATTTTGATTTGCTTTATGAAAATCTCCAAAATAAAAATATTTTTTATTTTATTACTCAGTCTGCTTTTCTTTCTCGGCCATTTAAATCTTTTACAGCAAAAATGGACCTGGACAATATGCAAGCACTTATACAAGAATGCTGGATCTTCAACTTTATGAAGTAACTTGTCAACGATCAAGGAGCGAATTCTCAAGTTTACTATATCGCAATCAAGATCAGACTGCTGAATTACGCCAAGATTAATGAAATAGTGCCAAATTTTACAGCCAAAGATAATCCATTGTTTCTAGATCAAAATAATATAAATATTTTGAATTTAGCAAGTCCGTTAAAGAAATAACGCCAATCATCTATGCCAAGTTTTATCGCCAGAAAGCCGTTAAGTAAGAAAGACATAAAGTCTGCGATTTATTGCACATCCTGTCATAAAAAATATATAAATTACCCTTTAATGATATTATAACGGAAATTATAGCCTAATTTATTTATAACATAGTGGACTTGCGCAATTTTAAAAGAATGAAAATGTAATTATGTATACAACGGTTTATAAATGAAAATAATATTTTTTTTATATTTTATTTATTAAATGATTTAGGAGAGATTATAATTCTGAGCGATGTCATTAGAAATAAATTATTAATTTTAAAGAATATTTTTTTGTTCTCAGAAGATTTATTTAATAGCATAAGGGATAAAGTATTATTAGAATTAAGATATCTATTATAGACAAAAGCGAATAAATATAAAAGTAATTTAGAATTTCGTTATCTATCTTATTAGCCATTTAATTTATTGAAATTATAGTAATTAATTATGGCCTTTATCTAAAGCTGTAATTAAAATCATATATGTGAAGGAACGACTTCACAGGCGGAGAGTACGGCCGCTGTTTAACACTTTCGCGACCGCATGTTTTTGTCTTTTTCACAGTAAGGTCCACCTGTGGGCGTTACACTTGTAAGTTACAATATTTCAGAACAAAATTTTTTGTATTCACATTTATAATACAAATGGATATACTCGTTCTAATCAAAGCATTTATATCCATAGTATATTGATAATACAAATATGAATATTGGGTATATTTTTAAGAAATAAATAACACACAAATTGTGAAAGAAACGCCCACTGGTGGAGTTAGAGATTTTTAAATGATGTAAATCTACCTCAGCGGTCGCGAAATTTTTAAAAGAGATCGTAGAAACATCAATATAAGAAACAAAAATTTTATATTTAAATCGCCAGTTTTATTCTCTCAAATCTAAAGTTTCAGGGCACTAAACGTTTAAATAAAAATAGTATTCCATCGTAATATTTTTAATAGGACTGAAAGTTTTATGTCTTAAATTTAACACCATGTATGATAACATTAAAAAAAAGTGGAACTACTTGATTTTTCTTATTGACAAGTAATTATACACTATCTACCAATAAATATTTGGACCCTTTCGAATTTAGACTTTTGTCAAATGTCTAGAAAAGTTCTTTATTAATCATCTTGAAACTTCGGTAGTGTGAAGAACATGTTATACCTCATATATTTCAATATAAGTTGTGTCCTGAACAGGAAAAGAGGACCCTGAACAGAAAAAGAGGACCAGTAAAAAATTAAACAAAAATCAAATTTTTTGGATCACCCTGTAAAAAACAATGTTTAAATGCGTTTTGGTTGTAGCACGTGACTATGAAGATTTTTTTTCATTATCTGTATACATTTTTATGGGGCTACCACATGTATTCATGGAAATGTAACCTTTTTTTTTTTTTTTTTTCAATTACAAAAAAAATCCACTTTTTTAATTATAACACGTAGGGTATTAGACCCAGTGCAACGTCATTTTTAGAAAAAATGACATATGACATTAGACACAGCATACTGCAATCAGAATGCAAAAATGTTCAATATCTTTCAAAATATGACCATTTTTACAAAATAATTTTTAACTATGCATGCGCTAGCTTTTAAAAAAATTTCATTTCCATAATTTAATAGCCAACAATTTTGAGAAACATATATGAAAACCCCAAGCAAATAGCGGGGAAATTCAAAGAGTTATGAAAAATAGAATGAACATAATTTCAGTTCCTCTCAAAATAACAGTTAAACTATAAGGGGATTTACACCCATTTTTATCTTAATTTAATCAGTGCCCAATAGTAATACCATAGTCTCCTAAATTAGATGCCTGTCGCGATGCTCGTAAACTTGGCAACAGTTCAAGCGGTAGACAGCGCCACCTGGTACACATTGCACGACTTTTTCATTCAACTGTCACGAATTATTTTAAGAAGTGATATATGATATATGTAACCGACATTTCTGATATATATAATCGACGGAAACTGTGAATCATTAGAAATGAAATATTCATTTTTAAAAGATTGTTCATGCATTATCGCTGAGACTGTAAATTATAAGAAAAATAAATTAATTATAAAAAGTATTACATATATTTTACATAATATATAATTTTCTCTTAAAGTAATACTTAAAAAATAAATATATAAAAATGGAAATGTACATATAATGCATTACGTAAAATTCTAAATATCTAAATAATCTTTTTTTCAGTAAAATTTACATAGCTTATATGAGTTTTATTTAATAAAACGTTATTAGTTCATTAAAAATGTGTTTAAATGAAATTTTTTGAAACAGCTTTTTACTTCCTCTTACCCATATATATTGCAGCGAAAATATTGATTTTGGATCAAATTTACAAAATTGAGTTGTTGTTGTTGTTATATTTACACGTTTTGAGGACCCATGAATCCGAAAGTCCTTCTTTAGCGGATGGTCTGTGTGTGTCTGCTACTAGAATATCTCACGAACAAATAGTAGCAGTCAGTCCAAACTCTGTATTCTAAATCTGTCTCATATAGTGATTCCACACTAAACTTTTTGTTAAGATCAACTAAATGGTTCGTGTACAGCGACATCCAAGAGAATTCAAATATAATACGCCTATGGGGGACATCTTTGGTAAGTACTGTGTAATATATATAGGCAGCCCTAAACAAAATGAAATAAATAATTTTTTTAATATGCCTAAATACATGCTTCTTGTAGATTGTGGAATGGAAATCATTCATCATTCGTTTACAGGGCTACTTAAAGTATTTTGATATATTGAGACTATATTTAGAAATTGCTGGAAATTTATTTCATTTTGTGTTAGGTATTTTTCATATAAAACTATATTTATGAACACAATGCGATGCACTTTTAGTTTATAGACAATATACTGGGCTATCTAAAATTAATCTTAAAACTATTTTCTATTGAACGTAATTTATAGAAATGCTTTACTATATTTTACTATGTTCAAGAACACTGCCTATCAATTTTCCTGAAGAAACCGACTAATACAAACGAACAGATGTCTGAAAGGGGCTTTATATAACGACATTAGAAAAAAAAATGCATTACAGCTTTGTTTGAGACGCAGATTTGTCTTTTTTCAGTTTTTCTTGTCCCATTTCCAGTTTTTTTTTTTTTTTTTTTTTTTTTCTGTTGTTGTTGTTTTATTATTATTAATTTTTTTTTTTTTTTTTTTTTTTTTTTTTTTTTTTTTTTAATTTTCACCAAATGTTGAAATATGAAGTTTTAAATATAAAGTTCCACTGTTCTACCTTTAGATTTAGAAGATTCATCAGTCCTTGTCAGAAGGTACACGCCCATCCCCACCCCCTACACACACATATAGATACACAATGAATAATTTCCAAAAAACACATTCTTTTTAACTTAAAACATATAAATGAGTGAAAAATCGATAGCGAAACCGAATACCTTACTTCCATTACGTATGATAAACGGGAAATTGAAGAAAAATTGTTACATATGTACTTAATTAGCTTTTTCAAAGATCCGTATCCGTATCCACGGATCTTGAAATAAAAGATCCGTTTCCACGGATATAGAAAAACTAATATCCGTATCCACGGATCACAGATTTTGAAGATCCGGCACATCCCTAATTTAGACGTTTTGTTAAATATTTAGAAAAATTCTTTAGGAGTCATCTTGAAACTTTAGTAGTGTAAAGAACATGTTATACTTCATATATATATATATATATATATATATATATATATATATATATTAAGGTGGTCCTTAAAAATTAACATTTAAGTTTTTGTATGGGACACCCACTTATTTTGTTCTATGTATAAAATAAAGACTTCCACAAAAATTTCAAAATTTTAAAACCAGTTTTTAGGGGGGCTACCGAGGTTTAAAAAAATCAAAAATTGACAAATTTGACAAATTTGACATATTTTGTAGTTTCATTATCAATTATTACATTTTAATTACATTAAAAATCGGGACGATATACAATAAAATATTCAATTTAAAATATTAAAATACACATAACATAAATTTAAACGTTTCGACCATTATTTTAGGCTCCTCATCAATAAAATGCATCAAAAATAAACGCTGAGAAGAACAATAGATTTCCTTTACGAAAGTACAGCGTATTCAGCAGAGCTTGTGCATGCCTCATTAAGCGGTGAAAAATTCTGTTTCCTATACCAGCTTTCCAAGAAAATTCTTGAATGTTAATATGAACAGTTAGATATGATTATTTTAGTATTGTTAAAATCATGTAGATGGTCGATTTCTATGGCTGCACTATTTTAGAACGAATATCGCGGTTTTTGAAATTTCTTTTATGTTCGAGAATTCGAGTATGAAGGGAACGGCCAGTTTCACCAATATAAATAGAACTGCAAGATTTACAAGGAATATTATAAATAATCCATGTATACGAAAAGGGGGGGGGGGTGATAAAAGATTTAAAATTAGAAAGGAAATTACGAATCAGAAATTGAGGTTTATAGAATACAGATATATTAACAGTGCGTAAAACTCTAGCTATAGATTCAGACATTTTTCTATAGTATGGAATAGTAACGAAAGATTTAGGTGATTTGGAGGAATTAATATCGTTATTACTAATGTTAAAGTCGTTTTTATTCAATTTTCTTTTAAGCCAGCGAAGGGGATAATTATTACGTGTAATTCAGTGAATCCCTCTTCATGTAAGTCTGCTGTTTTCCATACTTTACTTCCCCGTGCTAAATCATATTGCTGTACTAAAGAGCTTTCCCAGTTAAAATTAAAAATAATGTTTTTGGACTTAAAACGCAATAATTATCTCCCTCGCTGGCTTAAAAGAAAATTAAATGAATACTACTTTAACATTGATAACCACGATATTAATTCCACCAAATTACCTACATATTTCATTACTAATCCATACTATAGAAAAATTTCTGAATATATAGCTACAGTTTTACGCACTGTTAATATATCTGCATCCTATAAACCTCAATTTCTGATTCATAATTTCCTTTCTAATTTTAAACCTGTTATACCCCCCACTTTTCCCGTACAGGAGTTATTTATAATATCTCTTGTAAATGTTGCTGTTCTATATTGGCGAAACTCGACGTGCCCTTCATACTCGAATTCTCGAATATAAAAGACATTTCACAAACAGCGATATTCATCCCAAAATAGTGCAGCATGCCATAGAAACCGATCATCTACTTAATTTTAACAATACTAAAATAATCATACCTAACTGTACAAATTATCACTCAAAAATTTTCCGAAACAACATTTTTCACCGCTTAATGACGCATGGGCAATCCCTGCTGAATATTCTGTACTTTCGTAAAGGAAATCTAATGTTCTTCTCAGCCTTTACTTTTACTTTTGATGTGTTTTACTGATGAGGAGCCTAAAATAAGGCTCGAAATGTTTAAATTTATGTTATGTGTATTTTAATATTTTAAATTGAATATTTTAATGTATATTGTCTCGATTTTTAATGTAATTAAAATATAATAATTTATAACGATATTACAAAATATGTCAAATTTGTCCATTTTTAATTATTTTAAACCTCGGTAGCCACCCTTAGAACTGGTTTTAAAATTTTGAAATTTTTGCGGAAGACTTTATTTTATACATAGAACAAAATAAGTGGGTGCCCCATACAAAAATTTAAATGTTAATTTTTAAGGACCACCCTAATATAAATATACATATATATCAGTAAACGTTGTCCTGAAGAGAAAAAGGGTACCAGTAAAAAATTGAATAAAAATCAAAATATTTTGGATCACCCTGTAAAAAGGAATTCTTTAAATGTACTTTGGCTGTAGCAGGTAATTATGAGGATTTTTTCCATTATGTGCATAAATTTTTATGAGGCTACCGCATATATTCATGGAGATATAACGGCTTTAAAAAGAAAAAGAAAAAAAATCACTATTTTAGTTATAATACGTAGGGTGTTAGATCCAGTGCAAAGACATTTTAAAGGTACTTTTTTTTTCCACTTTATACATCCCATACAACCACAGCTGTCCTGTGGACATCCCATAATTATCATCCTGTATTTGTCGCATCGTATATTCACTAAAATTGCCAAAGGTACCAAAAACAGATTATCCATTCCCTACCGGAAAGCCTGTGGATTTTCTGATCGGACCATCCGAGGAAATTTTCCTCAGAAAATCTGGTGCATTTTCTGATCAGACATTTATGCGCAATCGACACATGTGCAATCTTGTGCGGGAGATTTAGATGGATGTGTTAAGTTTGGCCGCCATTACATTTCAAATTTTCAAGATAGAAGTTTAGTGCACGCATTACCCCCCCCCCCACCCCACCCCGAAAATGTAAAAAATTGATACACAAGTTAAATATTTCGCTTTATTTTGTTTTGTACTACAGGCAATTGCTCATGTTAAAGTAAATTGACTACATTTTAATTGATAAAATTTGGCCTCGTGTTAACTGTTAATAAGGACTTATCCGTGTACATGTGTTCTTGTGTATCCGTGTATATCCGTGTATATAGATCGTCAAATTAATATTTTCGTATAGAAAATTTTAAAGTTTGCTACAGTTTCAGTATACGATATCTAATCAGAGAATATTTTTTTACAAGCTATAGGACAATTGTCGCCCACAGGATGTCAGATTTTCATGAATACGCTATTTCAGCATAAAAATGAGCATTATATGGAAATTTAGAAAAATTCTTCCTGTTTAAAAAAATATTAGCTATAGGGGAGACCCATGTACCTAGCCTAAAAAAACTTTTACAGACATTTTGTTGATTTTTTTAACTATAATTATTTAAATGTTATTGTATATCTGTTTAATTTAGTAATATATTCAAGTATGGTTTTGTGCAGCTGTCGGCTGCTGAAATATAAGAGATAAAACGGAATGCAAACAAAAATCAGAATTGCGAAGTTCCTTGATTTATTCCGGGGAAATTGCAGCCCTGCCTTTTTTCATACAACTTTTTTTATATATATATATTTTTTTTTTTAATCGTAGTTATGTATTATGGAAAGCTATTTTATAAATAAAATGGGGAGAAGTAAAGACGTGGCTAAAACTGCTCCCGAAAAACTTAAGGAACTAGTCACGGTGAAAAATATTAGCCTACTCAAATTTCCTTCTAAGAACTTTAATCGCCTAAATTTAAATAAAATAAATTAAATAAACATAAAGATTTTTAAAGTTGAAAGGAGAAGATTTCAAGTTAAATGGAAAATATATATATATATATAGGTTTTGTGTTTTGAACATTTTAGTGCGTAAGGTGTTGCGGGGGGGGGGAATCTTTAATAAGTAATAAACGGTAAGCAGATTATGAGCTTAAAAGTGGGCGGGACTAGCAATATATCTTTGCACACATACTGTGCTACCAGTCTTTTTAATTCGGAAATGCATTAAACACACGACACATTGTACACGGCACATTGTACATAGCAGCCAATTTCCTTTTTTGCTACCGGACTTTTTTAACAGAAATTTTTAAGCCTTTTTTTAGCAGTTTTCTCCGATTAAACATGATAGAAAAGTTTATTTAAGAAAAAATTTTTATTAAAAACCGTACAAGTTGCCACATATGGGTATGTAATCCGTTTCGAGCAAGTTAAATTGTGGCATGCGGTTGCACGACGGCTTCATCATTTACAACAATGAGTGTAACGATTGTGAACAACAAGCAGTTCGGTCAGCAAACAAGAAACCATTCAAGTTAAAAAGGATATGTACTAATTTTCAGTTAAATGTGTTATCTATTAACTTAATATTATTTTGGAACTTTTATCTGGTTATGATATTTTTTCTGATTCTTTTTGTTTTTCCTTTAAATAAAATTTTGCATTTCCTTTTAAATTTCGTTTATTTTACTGATTTTTTGTTATTGAATTGAAATATCAACTCCGAATACAAAAATATTTGTTTACAAATACTTTACAACAATGTCGTTTAAGAGTAATTATTATTACTAACAATGTAATTATTGTAATAATTAAGTGAAATCTTTCCTACCTTATAAGGAGAGATTGCGCAATATAGTTATCTTGGTTTAATAAAGCTGTTGTTTTAAATCACAACAGAACAACAAAATAGCAATGGTAATGCATAGCAGAAGGATCAGTTAAAAAAAAAAAAAAATACACAATATTTTCGCAAAATATTAATATTTGGATTTTTTATATTTTTCTGCTGAATTGTACGCAAACTCTTATAGCTTTACCTTATTTTTATTTAACCCTTTATTTTCCGTGGTAAGTACCAGACCTGACAAATTTTCTGAATTACTCCGTACCCACTTTATTTTGCAGCCTCTGACTTTTTAGCAGCCCCATTTTTCATACACCGCTTATGTGGAGTCTTTTTAATCGAATATGTGATTACTATTTAAAGATTTTCGCTTCAAAAGAAAAAAAAAAGCATGATGAAGAGAGGTGGGTACTAACAACAGAATTTCAAATGTTAGCTTATCTAAAGTATTACTTAAAAATTCGGAAGTCGTACTCCCCTCTTTTTTTTCAGGGTATCTTCAGGGATCAGAAATTTCTGCTTTTCTATTTCTACCATTCTTTTTATAGAATATTACATATCCTATTTAATCAAGGTACAGTACTATGAAAATATCATAAGAATCACCTGTATTAAAATACTAGGTACATGAAATGCGGAAATTATTCATTCTTGAAAGTGTCCTAAATAAAAGGACGGAGAGTTCAAACCCTGATTACAGCAGCTGCCAGCAGTACTAATTTATTTCTTCAGTATTCGTCTACTTTTCACACCGTATTCACAGCTGCAAACATCCTAAATAATATTTCGTAGTAGAAAATAACTTATTAGTGGAAAGCGATATTTAACAAAGGCTATCCGGAGATCTCCTTTTCCAGATTTTCATCTAAACACATATCTACCAACCATCTCATTAATAATCGAAAGATATTTAACACCCGCCTTTTTTTTTTTTTTTTTTTTTTTCATACTAGAGTTTTTTAGAGTAATTTTATACTTATTTAATAATAACTACATTTGGAGATAATTACTCTAAAAATAAAGTGGTGTGTAAAAAAAGAGGCGTGTACTAAAAATCTTCGATGCATAATTAGGATGTTAACAAGAATGTAAACATAACTTAAATAAAGATTGAAACAACCAGAAAGTATTATATTAGCCACACACAAAGACCTTATTTCCTACTGCTATTTACATATATATTTTCCATTTATACAGCATTAATTGTGATGAAATAGGATAGTGATTATTGTTAGAGAATACTGGTAACGGCAGATTTATCCCTACATGTGACTGACAGTACACTTCCATGGAACTGCCTTGTAATTATTAAATCCTTTGATTATTGACATTATCGTACAAAATCTTTATAAAACCTTAACGCTATTCTCAGCTATTTTTCTGTTCGACATATTTTGAAAAAAGATCAAACGATAAAAAAAAAAAAAAAATCTTTAACGCGTGAAATAAAAAATTCTTATTTTACTATTGCATCAGCTTCTAACACTAAATAGTTTCAAAAGGTAATTTTACAACAACGGATTGCGTTTAGGAGAGTGTTGCCTGATTTGGCGGATTTTGGATACAATAATAACCAATAATTTTTAATTGTAAGGTTTTTCTAATCACTTCTAAAATTGATAGTCTATTATGTATATCAAATATCACTTCTCAAAATTATTAGTGATTATTGATTAAAAAATCCGCCAGATCTAGTATCACTGGTTGAGGAGCCTATTTGTGGCAATCAACCTAGTTTTATTTGCTTGCCATTTTGACTACTCTGCTGTTTTTATATCTGATGTTAAATGCAACAGGAATATTTTAAATACTTAAAATACTCATAAAAACTGAGCTGCCAACATATCACCTTATTCAATCACGTGATATTTTTCGTAGAATAATTTTTTTTCCAATGTGTAATTTTTGAATAAAATGACTCTAAAAAAAAAAAAAACTGGTGTGAAAAAACGCAGGTACTAGCAATGGCAAGTAATATATTAAAATGTTAGCAGCTCTGTAATAAGCTTAAAGTTAAAAGGAAATAATTTTCAGAATTTTTATAGCAACCTATTTTTCTAATGATTATCAGCAACTAAATACAATGAATTTGCACTCATATATTTCAAACTTTAGCACTTTCGCGACCGCGTGATTTTGTCATTTTGACAGTAAAGTCCGCCTTTGGACGTTATTCTCCTAAGTTACAATATTTCAGAACAAAATTTCTGTATTCACATTTATGTAACAAATGAATATACATTATAATTATACTCTCTGTAATAAAAGTATTTGTATCCATA
Organism: Salticus scenicus; assembly: GCA_963930645.1. Taxonomy (NCBI): domain Eukaryota; kingdom Metazoa; phylum Arthropoda; class Arachnida; order Araneae; family Salticidae; genus Salticus; species Salticus scenicus. The sequence goes on from OZ005657.1 coordinate 210,504,900, forward strand.
ATATATTGATTGTACAAATATTAATATTGGGTATAGTCTTCAGAAATAAATAATATACAGATTATGAAAGAAATGCCCACTGGTAGGGTTGCAGATTTTAAAATGTCGTGAATCTGCGTCAGCGGTCGCGAAAATGTTAAGATTGGGAGAAAAGACAATAACTCGCACTATATTCAAATAAAGTGAGAGCATGATTAAATCAGAGTCACACTATCAATATTAGTTATTAAAATCAATTTCGAATTTATTTAACCCTTTAACGGGCCGTGTTAAGTACATTTACCACTAAATTCTTTCATTTTTAAAGGAAAATGCATACTTGCCAACCATCTCATTATGAACCGTACAATTTTTAATACCCGCCTTTTTTTTTCACACCAATAATTTTTTAGAGTAATTTTAGTCTTATTTAAGCGTAACACTATTTGGAGAGAATAACTCTAAAAATATAGTGGTGTGAGAAAAGGGGTGTTTTTTCATGGGGAGTTAACAATTGTACGGTTATTAATGAGATGGTTGGCAAGTATGAAAATGCGTAGTTAGATACTGTTTTAAAGCTTCTAATGTATGTAAAACAACAAAGAGACACATTGTCAAACTTTGCGCAGAGGCAGTGTCATAGCCAGTGAAGTTCAAGAAAGGTGAGACTATTGCTAGTTGAAACACACTTTGTGTTGTTTCTTTATTTCTAAAATTGTCTTCCTAAAGCTGTGGCAATTATTTTTACAACAAAAATGAGAGATTAGACTAAATCGGGAGGCATGGAAAAATAGCTTCTCACGCCTATCTTATTTAAAATTAAGTAACTGTGCAGTAAATATATTTCCCTTGGAAGAATTAAAAATGAAATTAATTGTATCTAAAAATGTAAATGGGGTTATTTTCTTACATAAATCACAATACTAAAAAGAATGTAATATGTTACTACTGGAAATATATGACTCATTGAAGGGTTAAAGCATACTTGCCAACATCCTAATTAATATTACATAGTGTTGTTAGTCCCGCCCATTTTCAAACACCAGTATGTTCTTAGACAAATTTTCTCCAAATGCAATTAGTGTTAAATAAGAGGAAAAATACTCTAAAAACATACTGGTGTGAAAAATTAGGCGGGGCTAACAGTACAACTGAATATTAATTAGTATGTTGGCAAGTATGGGTTAAAGAACCCAAAATATTCAAAACTGATCCTTTGTGCAAACCATGCATGCAAGAGTTCTATTTTCAGACAGAAATCTTAAATCAGTATTTTTTATAAATGTTTCTATTGTATTTGTGTAATAATGTATTGCCATTGAATGTTACAGAAACTATTGATAAAGAGTATTAGTGTCAGTGGTGCAAACATTTATTAAAAACATTATATTAGTTGATAGTTACTTAAAAATACTCATACCAGAAAAAAATTAAAAAGAAATATATATAAGTGAAAAAAAAAATACTTTGATTAGTGGGTTTGAGAATGTTGCTTTTTTTTGTCTCAAGCTAAAACCTACACTTTTGGATAGCTTTGAAGTACGTTATAGAAAGCGGGATTGCTGAAAAAAATATTATTCAGCATAAACATTCTGATATTTTGTTACGTTTTTGTAAGTCTATAGGTTGTCAGTTGCATTAAAAAAGTAATTTTATGTTGTTGAGACAGCAGATATGTATGCTGATATGAAAAATTCGTATAATTTATATAAATAAAATTTTTATTACTTTTCAATATATTTAGTCTTGAAAGCTTTAAGTACAAATATCCTATTTCTATAAAATATGTGTGTTATATATTTATTAGAGTTTTATATTCTAAAATACGCAACAAAAATATTGCTTGAGAATATTAAAACATCATACACACGTTTGGAAAATATGAAAATATTCGATTGATTTTTACAAACAAACAGCAAGCATTTCACACAAATATCACTATATTTTTTAAATAATAATCTTACACAATAATGGAATCTCCCACGCTGCCTTTTGAACTCTAACTGGAATAGGAATTATGTTACAGATTTACCTCGCTGCAGAAGAAATAGTCATCTATTATAATTGTCTTTTTCTCCCCAATTAAAATTTAGATTTCACTTAATAATTTATCTACTCAAGGCACTTACCCAGAATACTGTAAAAGATTAGGTATGTATTAATTTACCTTTCTTTCGACTCCTCGTTTAGTAATGTTTTAGTCCTTTATCTCTCATAAGCATTCGTCCTGCTAACATTCTAATTAATACTTTCGCGACCACATGCTTTTTTTTTTTTTTTTTTTTTTTTTTTTTTTTTTTTAAGTAACGTCTGCCTGTGGGCGTTATTCCCCCAAGTTTCTATATTTCAGATGGATAGTTGAAAGATGCCTACATTCTTTCTATAGTTGTCTAATAAGAATCAAAATAAATCCTTAGGATGTCTACAGGTGTGAGATACATTTTGACATCCAAAAGACATCCTGCAAATTAAAAAAAAAAGACAATTTCTGTTTTCCCGAGGATATAAGGTTATTCCGAGTATGACATACTCTAGATTTTTTTAGGATGTCATTGTGTTGTCTGGGGTATTATTTATATACTAAAGTAAAAGTTTAAACCGCTTATAGTTTAACAAATTCCCAATCGATAAATAGTTTAATATCAACTATGATAATGTAATTAATAAAAGTGTACAAATTTTGATTTGTATTATTGCATTATAGAAAATGTAGATGTTCTACTTCAGCATGAATCACTGTACTTGCTATTTCAACAAGCAATCAGTTTAACTCGTTAGATAACGATAATGCTTTGATTTACATTAGTTGATAGCTGATTACTATTTTTTAAATTGTAATATATTACTTTTTATATAAAAATAAAAGTTTAAACAGAGTTATATTTATCTCTAACAAATATTTAAAATTTGTATAACTTTTACTTTTTTAACTAGTATGAAAAAATACGAAATAAGATATGATTTTTCTATTTTATAGTGAACAGTAAGGAATATACTAAAATTCATTGTGTATTATAAACCATATAATTCATGAGCAATACATTAAAAAATCTTACAGAAGAAATGGGATGAACTCGTAAACCTGAGAATCCTAGGTGAAAATAAATGGTATTATGTCAGTTCAATATATGGTACAAACTTGAACACGTTGAGTTGCTCTTGAGACATTCGAGCGTATGGTTATATCATTTTGACTTTATACTTCAAAAAAAAAAAAAAAAAAAAAACCTTGGGGAAGGTGATAAATCAAAATTCCAAATAGAAATTCTGAAGTTTTTTTATTATATCTGGAGGAAAGTGGGGCACTTCTAGACATGGACCACATTGGAACACGTTAAATTTCAGCTGCAATTTTCTAAATAAGAATTAATTTAACTAATTAAATATAAAAACCTTTAAATGTACCTCATGTTACGTCGTTAATATTTTCATCTGGGCGCCCAGACCTTTTCAAACGATCTTCATCTGTGCCGGATCTCTTTGAGTTGTGGTCTTTTATAGATTCTATAAGTTGATTCCACATCCGGTTAGGAGCCATTGCGTCACTGTCATTGCACACATCCGGCGTTGTTGCGATTTCTATGGCTTCTCTATACATCGCGCAATTATAGTTATTGTAGTTAGCTAACTTTTTAGTTTTTTCAAAATTTATTATAATTTCTTCATTATCGAAAGTTTTAGCTAAAGCTGTATTTATTTTTCCTGTTTTGATATCGTTTTTATGTTCTTTGAGTCTGGTTTAAATCTTTCTTTTCGTTACACCGATGTATGAACCTGGTTTATTGTCTTGGTTATTTGTGTACGGTATTTGATAAATTCCGGCAGTTTCCAAAGGGGGGATGGGATCTTTGTCAATACGTATTAGTTGAAAAATATTCGGGTTAAATTTTATAGGGATATTTACGCCGATTTTATTTGCAGTGCTTTTAATTTTATTCGATGCTCCGCGATCGTAAGGTATGGAAGAGGTAAATTTTAAAGGGGGTTTCTGAAAATTAGATATACAGTTACTGGCTTTTAATCTGGTTTTCATTAGTTTTTTAATAATTTTGTTAGGGTAACCCGCTTTTTTAGTGAATTCTTTAATTAAATTAAATTCATTATTTAGATCAGTAGGGTCATTACATATTAATTTTGCTCGATTTATGTATGAACTAACGGCGTTAATTTTGTAACGGAAAGGTGTTTTAGATTTATAATGTATAATTTCATTGCTATTTGTTTGTTTACGGTACACAGTAGTTTTAATTTGGTTTCCGGTTCCATTAATTTTAACATCTAAGAAATTTATCTGTCGCTCATTTTCTTCTTCATATATAAATTTTATGTTATTGTATAAGCTATTTATTTCATTTAGTATCTGTTTGACATCGTAATTTTTATTGATGACGGCAAAACCGTCATCTACGTATCTTAACCAAAAAAATATTTTGTCTTTACATTTATTTAAAATTTCTTTTTCCAGCGATCTTAACTTAAATTCTGCAATAAAGCCCGATATAGGTGATCCCATCGGGACCCCTTTCTTTTGTTGATATATTAAATTGTTAATTCTAAAATAATTTTCATGGAGTAAGAAGTTTGTAGATGCTGTCAAGATTTGGGCTATTTTAGGATCTGTGTATTTTTCTTCAATAACATTATTAACAGGGATATAGAAAATGAAAAAGAATACCATTTTGTCAGTTTTGTCGTTATTAACCTTTACCCATCCATCGATATTGAAGAAGCTAGTCAGATTGTTAATAATGTTATTGAAGAAAAATACACAGATCCTAAAATATGTGTAATTATGTGTAAAGTGCTTCATTATATTTTAAATTTTATTTAAGAATTAATTTTTTTAAGACAACATAGTGGGCAGCATACTCTACTCTTCAATGTAATTTGGAATTTCTGACATTAGCAAAGGACGATTAATTCAAGTTTCTTTGTTTTGAAAGATTCAAAGTTACATTAATGAGTAATTTCATAAAATTTCTTGTAATTTCTTGTGCAAGAACTGAAATAATTTAAATCTGGGCATGTGGGAATTAACCCTTTGCACTCGACATATTTTCCGTAAGACTCGCCATTTGGCGTTCCTTTAAAACGTCCACGTATAGTTTCCAACTTACTACCTTTTGGCTACCGAAAAATTGTAATAATTTGTTTTATTTTACTTCATCATTAAATAAAATTAATCTTTCTGTTAAAATTTCCCGGTAGCCGAAAGGTAGCCTATAGAAAGGTAGCCATGTTTTAGAAATATAACATTTCATTTGCAGAGGAACACCTTAAGGCGTAGCTCGATTTTTTAATGTCCCCTCAGAAGGGACATACGAGCGATAAGGGTTAAAATATGGACTTTCATAAAAATTTTAATATTAAAAATTGCATTGTACTGCTAAGCTTAACTTTTAGAGAGTTAAATTATAATAATGATCCAAATGGTTAAGGTTGGGACACATAGTGGTGGGACAGGTTGGGATACTCTCTCAACCTACTCTACCACAATGCAATGTATAGAAAGCAATACTTATATGTATTATATAAATTTATTGAGATTATAAATGTGTTAAAATTCGGAAAATGGTTATTATTATAGAGAAAATTATTTTTTCTTTAGAATTTAGACGAGATCAATTTTCGAATCTAATATACTAGTATGCTATACATACTCATTTATTAGGCTCTAAGTCTATAAATAAAGATTCATTAGTCACTTTTCTTTAGTATTTTTTGTGCATTGACTTTTTATTTTCAATGTCCCAAGCTGCCCCACTCAGTGATCACATTTTAAAGATCTTTAAATTCTTTTACAGGAATTAAAGTTGATGTAATACTGTATTGGAATAAATTTTAACTGAAACAGGAAAGGTAAAACTTTATGTCAAACTAGGTTTGGTAAAAATTGAATCAAAACTAAATATTTTAAAAATCATTATCTGAAAAATGTCCCTTCCCCTGTTTTAAAAATTAACCCTTATCGCTCGTATGTCCCTTCTGAGGGGACATTAAAAAATCGAGCCACGTCTTAAGGTATCCCTCTGCAAATGAAATGTTATTTTTCTAAAACGTGTAACTATAGGCTAACATCATGTTCAACTACCTTTCACGTGTAACTATAGGCTACCGGAAAATTAACATAAAGATTTATTTTATTTAATGAGGAAGTAAAATAAAACAAATTATTACAATTTTTTGGTAGCCAAAATGTAGTAAGTGGAAACTATACGTGTGACGTTTTAAAGGAACGCCAAAAGGCGTGTCTTACTATTAAAAATAGGAAAATATGCTGAGCGCAAAGGGTTAAAGCAATATATTATTGATTTCTTACAAGTATATCTGACTAATATTCACAGAAATCACGTATGTGTTTAGTGCTGCTATATTATATGAATTTTATTTATTTGCACTGAGAAGAAATATATACCGCTATCATATAGAACGAATAAGTAGCCATTTTCTAAGTCCTTAAACTAGAAATATAGATTTCCGAGTTATGCGTATAAGGTAAACAAATAACCTAGATAGACGAAATGATCAAGAATTTCTAGTCTATATATTTCTAGTTGATGAAACAATATTATGAATATTATGAATATTATTAATCATTTCTATTGCGAGAAATTCTAGCTTGCTTTTCTAGAATCGGGTTATAAAACCAAATTATAGTTAATGAAATTCACCTGTTGTGTCCGCATTTATGTACAAAGAATTTTAGATGAGATTGACCCAGGGAATATAGGAAAACGCTGTAGAACTCGCTAGAAAAGAGGACTAGAATTTATAAGGATGACATGGAACGACATTTACTAGAGCAGCAATTTAGATTCTAGATGTCAGTCCCATATTTTTTTCTCAGTGTATTTATGAATTTTAAAAATAATAATAATGCGTAAAGACACTCTGTAAGACAAATTTAATGTTGTTTTAATGTTAAACAAGTGATAGATTATCTGAAATACATTAATAACGCCATGCTTATTAATGTGATTTAAAGCTGTAATCTAATAATAAAAGGCATATTATTTGTATATTTTTGCATTAATAGACGAAAGTTAGTAAAGAGACACCAAAGAGCATTAAGGAAAGGGTATATGGACTAGATGCTTTGAAAATGTCGACAGGACCTGCTATATTCCGCCTTAGTTTGGTTTATTACGTACTTCAACTAATAAAAGAAAATACCGTAAAAACCGGCGTATGGGCCGCACTGGGTACTTTATTCTATAGCCACCACTAAAATTTACTCAGAACGTTTGTCTAATCACTTCGAAGAGTAGTCGTCTATTACATATATCAAATGTCACTCTTAAAAATTATTGGTGGTTATTGAATAAGAAATTCCCTCAGTCTGGCAGTGCTGGCCGAGGATCTTACGTCGGTTTTTACGGTACATTTAGAGAAACATACACAAAAATGTAAGAGTTAAAAACAGGGGGCCGTACTCTCCGCCCTTTTTTTAGGACACTCTCATGAAGGCAAAAATTTAAAATTAATTGCCACCACTATTTCTATAAAATAATCTCTACCCTGTATAATCATCGCTCCTTACTATAAATATACCAGAAGTATTTCTGCATTAAATTAGTGGTGGCAAAGAAGGCGAAAATATCTTATATCTGAGAGTGTCCTGAAAAAAGGGCGGAGAGTGCGACCCCTCTTTTAAAAAGATCATTGAAACCTCAATATAAGAAACAAAAATTTTATATTTAAATTGCAGTTTTATTCTCTCAAATCTAAAGTTTCAGGGCACTAAACGTTTAAATAAAAATAGCATTCCATCATAATATTTTTAATAGGACTGAAATTTTTGTCTTAAATTTAATACCATGTATGATAACATAAAAAAAAAAAAAGGAATTACTTGATTTTTCTTATTGATAAGTAGTTATACACTATCTACCAATAAGTATTTGGACACTTTCGAATTTAGACTTTTGTCAAATAGCTAGAAAAGTTCTTTATTAATCATCTCCAAACTTTGGTAGTGTAAAGAACATGTCATACCTCATATATTTCAACAAAAGTTGTGTCCTGAACAGGAAAAGAGGACCAGTAAAAAATTAAACAAAAAAAAATTTTTTTTTTGATTCCCATGTAAAAAATAATGTTTTAAATGCGTGTTTGTTGTAGCACGTGACTATGAATATTTTTTTCATTATCTGTATACATTTTTATGGGGTACCACATATATTCATGGAAATGTAACTTTTTTTTTTTTTCAATTGCAAAAAAAAAAATCCACTTTTTTAATTATAACACGTAGGGTATTAGACCCATTACAACGTCATTTTTAGAAAAATTAACATATTACATTAGACACAGCATACTGCAATCAGAATGCAAAAATGTTCAATATCTTTCAAAATATGACCATTTTTACAACATAATTTTTAACTATGCATGCGCTAGCTTTTAAAAAATTTCATTTCCATAATTTAATAGCCAAAAATATTGAGAAACGTATATGAAAACCCCAAACAAATATCGGGTAAATTCAAAGAGTTATGAAAAATAGAATGAACAGAATTTCAGTTCCTCTCAAAATAACAGTTAAACTAAAAAGGGTTTTATTCCCATTTTTATCTTATCTTAATCAATGCCCTATAGTAATACATACCATAGCCCCCTAAACTAGATGCCTGTTGCGTTGCTCGTAAACTTGGCAGCAGTTCAAGCGGTAGACAGCGCCACCAGGTACAGATTGCACGACTTTATCATTCAACTGTCACCAATTATTTTAAGAAGTGATATATGATATATGTAATCGACGTTTATTCGACTTTATTCGCCTTTTATGTATATCAAATCCCACTATAAAAAAATTTTTGGTGGCTGTTGAATAAAAAAGTCACGCAATCTGTAATAGTTGGCGCTGTCTACCGCTTGAACTGTTGCCGAATTTACGAGCAATACGACAGGCATCTAGCTTAGGAAGCGCTGGTAATACATTATCCGTTCACTGAAAATAAATATTGATAAAATCCCCTATGATCTTAATTTTTCTTTTCTTTTGAGAAGAACTGAAATTCTGTTCATTCTATCTCTCATAACTTTTTGAATTTCACGATATTTGTGCACTAATGAAAATCACCGCAATTTTTTTTATTTAATCTGTTAAACTTAAAGCTTATTTAAAAAAAAAAAACAGAAAGAAACAAAGAAAAAGAAATATGCCAGCATTTCTATCAAGCGCTACGTTTCACGCCATAATACACTATCTACCAATAAGTATTTGGACACTTTCGAATTTAGACTAGACATGTGCCGGAACTCCGTATCCGTATTCGAGGATATCCGCGACAAATAAAATACCCGTATTAGCGAGAAAAAAGATCCGGATCCGTTTTTTCTTTTCTACGGATCTTTTGTAGATATTTCTTGTGAATCAGGAAGAAACTGTTACAGCTCATTATAAACTATATTTAATGGGTAACTAAAAGAAATGCAATGTAACCTCGCTTTTACGTTCTCGGAATTTACGTTTTCCCGTAATTTACAATTTTTCTTTTAAATTCCTTAATTTTTCTTATTTATGCAATGAACTCCCGTCTCTACTTTTACATGACGAAATTTTGAATTTCCCGCCGTTTGCACTTAATATATACAGCGTTTTTAAAAGAAATACATACTGGAATTTAATTTAAAAAATAATATAAAATAAAAACTTTATTCTTTAACAAATGAATAATGCACCAAAATTGATATCGGGTAGCTGTTTATACTTAAAGCGACAGTTTGAAAGCGGAAACTGTGAGTCATTAGAAATGAAACATTCATTTTTAAAAGATTGTTCATGCATTATCGCTGAGACTGTAAATTATAAGAAAAATAAATTAATTATAAAAAGTATTACATATATTTTACATAATATATAATTTTCTCTTAAAGTAATACTTAAAAAATAAATATATAAAAATGGAAATGTACATATAATGAATAACGTAAAATTCTAAATATCTAAATAATCTTTTCTTCCGTAAAATTTACATAGATTATATGAGTTTTATTTAATAAAATGTTATTAGTTCATTAAAAATGTGTTTAAATGAAATTTTTTGAAACAGTTTTTTACTTCCTCTTAACCATATATATTGCAGAGAAAATATTGATTTTGGATCAAATTTTCAAAATTGAGTTGTTGTTGTTATATTTACACGTTTTGAGGTCCCATGAATCCGAAAATCATGTTTTTAGCGGTTGGTCTATGTGTGTCTGCTATTAGAATGTCTCACGAACAAATAGTAGCAGGCAGTCCAAACTATGTATTCTAAATCTGTACCATATAGTGATTCCACACTAAACTTTTTGTTAAGATCAAGTAAATGGTTCGTGTACAGCGACATCCAAGAGGATTCAAATATAATACGTCTTTGGGGGACATTTTTGGCAAGTACTGTGTAATATATATAGGCAGCCCTAAACAAAATGGAATAAATATTTTTTTAATATGCATTAATACATGCTTCTTGTAGATTGTGGAATGGAAATCATTCATCATTCGTTTACAAGGCTACTTAAAGTATTTGGATATAGTGAGACTATATTTAGAAATTGCTAGAAATTTATTTCATTTTGTGTTAGGTATTTTTCATATAAACTAAATTTAAAAACACAATACGATGTACATGTAGTTTATAGACACTATACAGGGCTACCTAAAATTAAGCTTCTTTTTTTTTCTGTTGTTGTTGTTGTTGTTGTTGTTGTTGTTTTATTATTATTATTATTATTATTTTTTTTTTTTTCACGAAAAGTTGAAATATGAAGTTTTAAATATAAAGTTCCACCGTTCTCTCTTAGAACCTTTAGATTTAGAAGATTCATCAGTCCTTTTCAGAAGGTACACGCCCACCCCCGTACACACACATATACATACACAATGAATAATTTCCAAAAAACACTTTTTTGGACCTTGAAACATATAAATCAGTGAAAAATCGATAGCGGAATCGAATACCTTACTTTCATTACGTATGATAAACGGGAAATTGAAGAAAAATTGTTACATATGTCCTTAATTATTATAGATTTTTCAAAGATCCGTATCCGTATCTACGGATCTTGAAATAAAAGATCCATTTCCGCGGATATAAAAAAACTGATATCCGTATTCATATCCGTATCCGCGGATTACAGATTTTGATGATCCGGCACATTAATAATTTAGACGTTTTAGTAAATATTTAGAAAAGTTCTTTAGGAGTCATCTTGAAAATTTAGTAGTGTAAAGAATATGTTATACTTTATATATATATATATATATAAATATATATATATATATTAGGGTGGTCCTTAAAAATTAACATTTAAATTTTTGTATGGGGCATCCACTTATTTGGTTCTATGTATAAAATAAAAACTTCCTCAAAAATTTCAAAATTTTAAAACAAATTTTAAGGGTGGCTACCGAGGTTTAAAAAAAAATCAAAATTTGACAAATTTGGCATATTTTGTAGTTTCATTATAAATTATTACATTTTAATTACATTAAAAATCGAGACGATATACATTAAAATATTCAATTTAAAATATTAAAATACACATAACATAAATTTAAACGTTTCGAGCATTATTTTAGGCTCCTCATCAATAAAATGCATCAAAAGTAAACGCTGAGAAGAACAATAGATTTCCTTTACGAAAATACAGCGTATTCAGCAGGCCTTGTGCATGCCTCATTAAGCGGTGAAAAATTCTGTTTCATATACCAGCCTTCCAGGAAAATTCTTGAATGATAATATGAACATTTAGATATGATTATTTTAGTATTGTTAAAATCATGTTGATGGTCGATTTCTATGGCATGCTGCACTATTTTAGGACGAATATCGCGGTGTTTGAAATTTCTTTTATGTTCGAGAATTCGAGTATGAAGGAAACGGCCAGTTTCACCAATATAAATAGAACTGCAAGATTTACAAGGAATATTATAAATAACCCATGTATACGAAAAGGGGGGGGGGTGATAAAAGATTTAAAATTAGAAAGGAAATTACGAATCAGAAATTGAGGTTTATAGAATACAGATATATTAACAGTGCGTAAAACTCTAGCTATAGATTCAGAAATTTTTCTATAGTATGGAATAGTAACGAAAGATTTAGGTGATTTGGAGGAATTAATATCGTGATTACTAATGTTAAAGTCGTTTTTATTCAATTTTCTTTTAAGCCAGCGAAGGGGATAATTATTACGTATAATTCAGTGAATCCCTCTTCATGTAAGTCTGCTGTTTTCCATACTTTACTTCCCCGTGCTAAATCATATTGCTGTACTGAAGAGCTTTCCCAGTTAAAATTAAAAACATTTTTTTTGGACTTAAAACGCAATAATTATCTCCGTCGCTGGCTTAAAAGAAAATTAAACGAATACTACTTTAAATTGATAACCACGATATTAATTCCTCCAAATTACCTACATATTTCATTACTAATCCATACTATAGAAAAATTTCTGAATATATAACTACAGTTTTACGCACTGTTAATATATCTGCATCCTATAAACCTCAATTTCTGATTCATAATTTCCTTTCTAATTTTAAACCTGTTATACCCCCCCCCCCCACTTTTCCCGTACAGGAGTTATTTATAATATCTCTTGCAAATGTTGCAGTTCTATATTGGTGAAACTCGCCGTGCCCTTCATACTCGAATTCTCGAATATAAAAGACATTTCACAAACAGCGATATTCATCCTAAAATAGTGCAGCATGCCATAGAAACCGATCATCTACTTAATTTTAACAATACTAAAATAATCATACCTAACTGTACAAATTATCACTCAAAAATTTTCCGAAACAGCATTTTTCACCGCTTAATGACGCATGGGCAGTCCCTGCTGAATATTTTGTACTTCCGTAAAGGAAATCTACTATTTTTCTCAGCGTTTACTTTTACTTTTGATGTGTTTTACTGATGAGGAGCCTAAAATAAAGCTCGAAATGTTTAAATTTATGTTATGTGTATTTTAATATTTTAAATTGAATATTTAAATGTATATTGTCTCGATTTTTAATGTAATTAAAATATAATAATTTATAACGATATTACAAAATATGTCAAATTTGTCAATTTTTAATTATTTCAAACCTCGGTAGCCACCCTTAACCTTCATAGGGTGTTCGGGTCTTTTTTGACCCAAATCGAATTTATTTCGCAGATATTTCCAACATTTTTGGGAATTTTTAAAAAATACTTTGTTACTTTGATTTTAAGGCTGCAGTGAATACGCACGTACTTTTTTTTAATTTTTCAACTGGTAGTTTTTTCGTAGTAAAAATAGTAACACATAAGTTGTTCGGGTCTTTTTTGACCCGAATGGACTGTTTACGGTAAAGCAATGATAGCGCTATACCTTTCAATAAATTATTCAATTATTATTGCTGTGAGAATGTATTTGTCTCCTCGCTCTTATCTAGTACGTATTTTTCGTTATCCGTAGCCACAATAGATGGCGCTACTAGATAGATACTACATCAGTAACTGTAAGTTTCAGAGAGCGGCATTTTTTCCCGCACTTTCTTTCCTGTTTCCGTATAGTACGTTGTTCTTTTCATAGTTCATTTTGTTGCGCATTTTGTTAGACACACAGTAAAGTCTATGATATGGCCAATCGTGGACTTACTAAAGAAGAAATAGATGAGTTATGGCTTGCGATGTCAGACGAAGAAGAAGTTGTTTCAGAAATTGAAGATCATGTTTCGGAAAGCGAAGAGACATCCGATAACGACACAGATGAAGAATCTGATCAGTCGATAATTCAGACGGAAACTTTAGTTAGCAAAGATGGTAAAATTGAGTGGAAATCTGAACCACAAGCTTTAGGTGGTAGGCGTAAAGCAGAAAATATTTTGAATATGACTCCAGGTCCTACGAAGTATGCTACGTCTAGAATTCAAGATGAATACTCTGCATTTATGTTGTTTTTCCCACCATCAATAGTTAATATTATACTAAAAAATAGTAACATAGAAGGAAAAAATTTATTTGGTGACCGATGGAAGAATTTAAATAACTCTGACTTGGAAGCCTTTATTGGCTTGTTGCTGCTGTCTGGTGTATATAAATCTCGTAATGAGTCCACAGAGAGTCTGTGGGATGCCACAACGGGACGGAGTATATTCAGGGCTACTATGTCCTTAGAAAAATTCAAACTGATATCGAAGGTTCTTCGATTTTATGATAAACAGACCCGACAAAGAAGAAGGGAAACTGACAAATTCGCAGCCATAAGAGAGCTTTGGGACAAGTGGGTGGAAATATTGCCAATGTTGTATAATCCCGAGATGTACGTTACTGTTGATGAGCAGCTAGTTGTTTTCCGTGGAAAGTGCCCATTTCGTCAGTACATGCCCAGCAAACCAGCCAAGTACGGCATAAAATTTTGGTTACTTTGCGATAACGCTACCAGTTATGTTTGGAATATACAACCGTACCTTGGAAAGAATCCTGGTTCTGCATCAGAAAAAAACCAAGGTCTCAGGGTTGTTAACGATCTTGTTCAAGGCTTGAAAGGTCACAATGTAACTTGTGATAACTTTTTCACGTCTTATGACTTTGGACAGCTTCTTCTGAAAAAAAAACTGACAATGATTGTAACAATCAGAAAAAATAGGACAACAATTCCTCCTCAGTTGCTTCTAAAAAAGGCTCCAATGTACTCCTCAAAATTTGCATTCACGAAGGACATGACTCTAGTATCGTACGTCCCGAAGAGAGGCAAGTGCGTAGTCCTCCAAAGCACTCTTCATCATGACAAGAAGCTTGCTGACACAGATACAAAGAAACCTGAAATCATTCTGGATTATAACAGCACAAAAGGAGGAGTAGATACGTTAGATAAACTAGTATCTAACTATTCTTGTCGGAGGAAGACCAACAGGTGGCCCATCATTGTTTTTTCCAATATCTTAGATATTTCTGCATATAATGCATTCGTACTTTTCATAAAAGTCAATCCAACATGGAAGATGAATTCATTTCACAAAAGGAGGCTCTTCATTGAAAAGCTCGGCATGACTTTGGTTACTCAACAAATCGAAAAACGAAAACATCTGCCCAGAGCAAGAGCTGCCCGAGAATTAGCGATGAGTATTCAAAATTCAGAACGGACTGAACTCGCTCCTGAACTATCAGGAAGTTTATCAACTACCAATAAAAGGGGAAGATGCCACTTGTGCACACGGACTGATAACAAAAGTTCTGTAAAATGTTTCAAATGTGAACATTTCACTTGTAAGAAACATTTCATTCAAGTGTGCAACAATTGTGTATAAAAGGTAATCTCTTTTCTATATTGTTCTATTTTTTCAGTATTTCCTACACATAATTTTCTAGTATATTCCTGTTATACAAATTGAGAAATGTGTAGATTAAAAGATAAATAAATAATTGCATATCCATATTTAGAATTTTTTTTTTCAAATATTATGATGCAAATTCAACTTTTCAAAAAAGCAGTTATTTGTCCCCTAAAGGGTTAAGCTATATAAAAATACAGAAAAGGGTAAAAAAATGATAATTACATAAAAAATTGTATTTCCATTTTTATAATAGAAAATTTTCAAAAATTCTGTGGAAAATTTAACATTTCAAAAAAGAAATTCCTTGAACTGCAAAGGGTTAAATTATCATTTGATCTACCATTTTCTATAATTTTGTATAACTACTTAATTATCTACATTACCAATATTCATAACGTGTGCCTAGAATTCGAAAAAATTGAAAATTATAATATGGGTCTTTTTTGACCCGAACACCTTAGGTGTATGCTACATTGGAACACCGTATGAAGGTTAATACTTGTTTTAAAATTTTGAAATCTTTGTGGAATTCATTAGGGAAAGCCGGGGTAATAAGAGACAAAAAATATTAATAAAATCTATACTATTAATCTAAATAACTTGAAATAAATGTCTCGTATTAATTTCATTAAATGGACTCCTCTCGATGATTTTTTAGTTGATTTTTGTACTTAAATTTTTTGTTAATTTTTTTTTTTTTAAATTTTCATTAAATCCTTGTCTTTAATAACCCCACGCGAGGTAATAAGAGACCAGGCTTGTAACTGTCCATATATAGCCATGTAAAATCATGTGGGGTAATAAATGACATCTGGAAACAATTCTGAATCAGCCAATAGTTTTTAATTTTTATTATTTACATCAATTCAAAAAATATGTTTTCTCGAAAATTAACTGTCACAAATGTGTTTGCGAAATTCCTTTCTTTTAATATTAAGTACTAAATAATATAGCATTGTACTTACTGATAGTTCTACATAATCAACATAACCTAGGGATTAACCAAAAACATCAATATAATTTTTAAAATGGGCAGAAAGTATTTTACGCATTTTCTAAAGTGTAGTCGAAAGTAGGCAAAAAAAAACGTATCTTTGAAGTGTATACAAGCGAACAAAATGTTATAAAAAAAATTTCTAGTAATTATAAATGAACTTATTAATTATGTAATGAAGTATTAATGACTAAATACTAATTTATAGACATTTTAAACATAAATTTACATAATATTAACAACTAAATATGTTCTAGCCTAATGAGTAAAACTGCTTTTTGATTTAAAGTGAAAAAAAAAAAAGTTCTCTCGGTAAACTTAGACTAGGCCTAACACTAGGTAAACTCTTCGTAAACTAGTCAGGCAGAATTAACAGGAACTACAATTGGGGGGGGGGGGGGGGTAAATAAGAAACTCGTGTCTCTTATTACCCCCCCCCCCCCACAAAAAATAACAAGAAAGAAAAATCATGCAGTACGCATTGATTAGTAACACTTTCCAACTGTACGCAATTGTTGTATCGACTAACTATTAATATTCTTTGCCTACGTTATCCCACAACAGACAGAAGGACTGAAAAACATACAGATAGACTAATTGATTTTAAAATTAGTCTTAGGCATTTTGGAAAGTGTTAAAAAGGCTTAACGCAAAAGAAAGTGCACCCGTTAGATTATATTTACAGCTTTTAAACTCTCTGAATGTTTTACTGTAGCCCTGTAAATCTGAAAGTTAATCATATCATATTCTATACAAAACAATATTTTAGAATAATAATAATGCATGTCAATGTTTTTAAAATTTTTGTAGTAGAAAGTTTTTTAATATAACTTTTAAAAATTCTGTCCTAAAATGTAATACATTGGCTTTTTTTTTTTTTATTGTTGTTGTTGTTGTCCCTATAAACAAACTAGTTGTACAGGACCTATTAATGACATTTTAAATAGGGAACATTCCATAGGGAACATGAGTGTATCATTTTAAAAAAATTCTCAAAATATTCACGGATGATAGGAGCCGGAGACAAACAGATAGAAAGGTAGACAATCGGACAGACAGATGCACAAATTGAAATCATATTGCCACTAAAATTATAAGAAATTGTTATAACGCTCATGTAAACAAAAGGGCAATTCCAGCAAATTTTTATTAATACCTCTTAATGTAACTGATTATTTTTGTGTGGCCCTGTAAATCTTATACTAACCATACTATATTACATAGAAGGCACACTCTTTTCTGCATACGAATAATATATTTCAATTGCATTAAGCTTTGTGGAACATAAAATTATTAAAATTTGGTTTACAAAAATAACTCTCATACAACACAATGCTTTGGAGTACTTTCAAGTGCCCCTGTACACAAACCAGTTAAAAATGTACTCTACTTCACATAGGAAACATCCGATAGGGAATTGAATAACATATTAAAATTCCATTAAAGTTTCAATACATTAAAGTTATTAAAATATGATTTATAGAAACTCCTCTCATAGAACACAATGCTTTCGAATACTTTTGGGTGTCCCTGTACACAAACCAAAAGAGGTATAAATTCCGTTTTCAATAGGGAACATCCGATAGTGAACATCAATAAAATATATCGGTTTAAAGAAATTCCATAAATATTTACGGGAATTAGAGCGCAGAAAATCAGACAGAAAGACAGACAGACGGACAGAAGAACAGTCAGACATATACACAAATTGAAATTATATTCACACTAAAAAAATAATAGAAAGTGCCAAAAACTCTTAATGTAAACGAAAGTACAATTCTAGCAATTTTTTATTAATAGCTCTTAATATAACTGAATATTTTTGTGTCACCCTGTAAATCTAATGGTAACCATGCTATATTCTATGCAAAGTATACTTTTGTGCGTATAAATAACATATTTCAATTTCCTAAAACTTCGTGGAAAGTAAAGTTATTAAATTTGATTTATAGAAGTATCTCACAAAGAACGCAATGCTTTGGAGTACTTTTGAGTGTCCCTGTACATAAACTAGTGGTGGTATGTAATCTATTTTATATAGGAAACATCCAATAGTGAACTTGAATAACATATTTCAATTTCATTAAGATATGTGTACATTAAAGGTATGAAAATATGATTTATAGAAATACCTCTCAAAGAACACAATGCTTTGAAATACTTTCGGGTGCACCTGTACACAAACCAGTAGAGGTATAAACTCCATTTTCAACAGTGATTTCATTAATTTTAATAAGTTTATGGTTTTGAGTTAGGATTTGTTGTGTTACTTTATTGATTCGTTTGTTTTGCAGGCTGTTGATTAGTGGATCTGGTGTCTTTTCATTAATGTATTTCATCCACTGATATTTTTTTTTTAAAATCTTATTGGTCATTGGTGTTTCAGTGATCTTGTATTTGTTGCTTGGCTTCTACTATGCTTAATAGATCATCTTTATCATATATATATACATCAGCAAACGTTGTCCTGAAGAGGAAAAGGGTACCAGTAAAAAAATGAATAAAAATCAAAATATTTTGGATCACCCTGTAAAAAGGAATTCTTTAAATGCATTTTGGCTGTAGCATGTAATTATGAGGATTTTTTCCACTATGTGCATAAATTTTTATGAAGCTATCACATATATTCATGGAGATACAATGGTTTTTTTTTTTTTTTTTAATTGCAAAAAACATTTCACTTTTTTAATTATAACACGTAGGGGGTTAGATCCAGTGCAAAGACATTTTTAGGGTACTTTTTTTTTTTTTTACTTTATACTATCCCATACAACCACAGCTGTCCTGTGGACATCCCATAATTATCATCTTGTATTTATCATATCTTATATTCACTAAAATTGCTAAAGATACCGTAAACAGATTATCTATTCCCTACCGCAAAGCCAGGGGATTTTCTGATTGGACCATCCGAGGAAATTATCCTCAGAAAATCTGGTGCATTTTCTGATCAGACATTTATGCGCAATCGATACATGTGCAATCTTGTGCGGGAGAATGAGATAGATGTGTTAAGTTTGGCCGCCATTACATTTCAAATTTTCAAGATAAAAGGTTAGTGCACGCTTTTTTTTTTTTTTTTTTTTTTTTTTTTTTTCAGGAAAATCTAAAAAAATGATACATAAGGTTTTGTTTTGGACAGGCAATTGCTCATGTTAAAATAAATTGACTACATTTTATTTAATAAAATTTGGCCTCGTGTTAATTGTTAATAAGGACACTTATCCGTGTATATGTGTTCGTGTATATCCGTGTATATTGATCGTAAAATTAATATTTTCGTATAGAAAATTTTAAAGTTTGCTACAGTTTCAGTATTTATAAGATATCTAATCAGAGAATATTTTTTGACAGTCTATAGGACAATTGTCGCCCACACGATGTCAGATTTTCATGAATATAATATTTCAGCATAAAAATGAGCATTATATGGAAATTTAGAAAAAAATTTCCTGTTTTAAAAAATATTAGCTATAGGGGAGACCCGTGTACCTAGCCTAAAAAAACTTTTACAGGCATTTTGTTGATTTTTTTAACTGAAAAGTATTTAAATGTTATTGTATATCTGTTTAATTTAGTAATATATTCAAGTATGATGATCAAGTTTTGTGCAGCTGTCGGCTGCTGAAATATAAGAGATAAAACTGAATGCAAGAAAAAATCAGAATTGCGAAGTTCCTTGATTTATTCCGGGGAAATTACAGCCCCGCCTTTTTTCATGCAATTTTTTTTTTTTTTTTTTTTTTTTTAAAGAATATTTTTTTTTCCCTTATTTTATCGTAGTTATGTATTATGGAAAGCTATTTTATAAATTAAATTGAGAGAAGTGAAGACGTGACTAAAACTGCTCCCGAATAACTTAAGGAACTAGGCACGGTGAAAAATATTAGCCTACTCAAATTTCCTTCTAAGAACTCTAATCGCCTAAATTTAAATAAAATAAATTAAATAAACATAAAGATTTTTAAAGGTGAAAAGAGAAGGTTTCAATCCAAATTAAATATATATATATAGGTTTTGTGTTTTGAACATTTTTTTGCGTAAGTTTTAAGAAGGGGGGGGAGGAATCTTTTATAAGTAATAAACGGTAAGCAGATTCTGAGCTTAAAAGTGGGCGGGACTAGCAATGTATCATTGCACACACACTGTGCTACCAGCATGCTTGCCAACATCCTAATTAATATTCCGTAGTGCTGTTAGTCCCGCCCTTTTTCTCACACCAGTAAATTCTTAGACAAATTGTCTCCAAATGCAATTACGGTTAAATAAGATGAAAAATACTCTAAAAAGATACTGGTGTGAAAAAGAAGGCGGGGCTAACAGTACTACGGAATATTAATTAGTATGTTGGCAAGTATGTACCAGTCTTTTTAATTCGGAAATGCGTTACACACACAATACATTGTACACTGCACATTGTACATAGCAGCCAATTTCCTTTTTTGCTAACTGACTTTTTTAACAGAAATTTTTAAACCTTCTTTTAGCGGATTTCTGCGATTAAACATGATAGAAAAGTTTATTTTTTACAAAAAAGTTTTATTAAAAACCGTACAAGTTACCACGTATGGGTATGTAATCGCATACGTGTTAATCCCAAGTTAAATTGTGGCATGCGGTTACACGACGGCTTCATCATTTACAACAATAAATGTAACGATTGTGTCAGCAAACAAGAAACCATTTAAGCTAAAAAGGAAATGTATTATTTTTAAGTTAAACGTGCTATCTATTAACTTAATATTATTTTGAAACTTTTATCTGGTTATGATATTTTTTCTGATTCTTTTTGTTTTTCCTTTAAATAAAATTTTGCATTTCTTTTTTAAATGTCGTTTATTTTTCTGATTTTGTAGTTATTGAATTGAAATATCAACTGTCATTACAAAAATATTTGTTTCCAAATACTTTACAACAATGTCATTTAAAGGCAATTATTATTACTAACAGTGTAATTATAATTAAGTGAAATCTCTCCTACCTTATAAGGAGAGATTGCGCAGTATAGTTATCTTGGTTTAATAAAGCTGTTGTTTTAAATCACAGCACAACAACGAAATAGCAATGGTAATGTATAGAAGAAGGTTCAGTTAAAAAAATACACAATATTTTAGCAAAATATTAATATTTGAATTTTTCATATTTTTCTGCTGAATTGTACGCAAACTCTTCTAGCTTTACCTTATTTTTATTTAAACCTTTATTTTCCGTGGTAAGTACCAGACCTGACAAATTTTCTGAATTACTCTGTACCCACTTTATTTTGCAAGCCTCTGACTTTTTAGCAGCCCCATTTTTCATACACCGCTTATGTGGAGTCTTTTTAATCGAATATGTGATTACGATTAAATAAGAAAAGATTTTCGCTTCAAAAGAAAAAAAAAACATGAGGAAGAGAGGTAGGTACTAACAACAGAATTTTAAATGTTAGCTTATCTGAAGTATTAATTAAAAATTCGGATGTCGTACTCCCCTCCTTTTTTTCAGGATATTTTCAGGGATGAGAAATTTCTGCTTTTCCATTTCTACCATTCTTTTTATAGAATATTATCTATCCTATTTAATCAAGGCACAGTACTATGAAAATATCATAAGGATTCCTGTATTAAAATACTAGGTACATGAAATGCGGAAATTATTCATTCTTGAAAGTGCCCTAAACAAAAGGGCGGAGAGTACAAACCCTGATTACAGCAGCTGCCAGCAGTACTAATTTATTTCTTATCATTGTCAGTATTCGTCTACTTTTAATACCGTATTCACAGCTGCAAACATCCTAATTAATATTTCGTAGTAGAAAATAACTTATCAGTGGATAGCGATATTCAACAAAGGCTATTCGAAGATCTCTTTTTCTAGATTTCCATCTAAACACATATCTACCAACCATCTCATTTATAATGGAAAGATATTTAACATCCGCCTTTTTTTTTTTTTTTTTTTTTTTTTTAACTCGTCTTTTTTAGAGTAATTTTATACTTATTTAATAATAACTACATTTGGAGATAATTACGCTAAAAATAATGTGGTGTGTAAAGAAAGAGGCGTGTACTAAAAATCTTCGATGCAAAATTAGGATGTTAACAAGAATGTAAACATAACTTAAATAAAGATTGAAACAACCAGAAGCTATTATATCAGCCACACACAAAGATCTTATTTCCTACTGCTATTTACATACATATTTTCCATTTATACAGCATTAATTGTGATGAAATAGGATAGTGATTATTGTTAGAGATTACTGGTAACGGCAGAATTATCCCTACATTTGACTGACAGTACACTTCCATGAAACTGCCTTGTAATTATTAAACCCTTTGATTATTGGCATTATCGTACTAAATCTTTATAAAACATTAAAGCTATTCTCAGCTATTTTTCTGTTCGACATATTTTGAAAAAAGGTCAGACAATTTAAAAAAAAAAAAAAAAAAAAAAAAAAAAATTCTGTAACGCGTGAAATAAAAAATTCTCATTTTACTATTTCATCAGCTTCTAACACTCAATAGTTTCAAGTGGTAATTTTACAACAACGGATTGCGTTGAGGAGAGTGTTGCCAGATTTGGCGGATTTTTGATTCAATAATCACCAATAATTTTTAATTGTAAGGTTTTTCTAATCACTTCGAAAATTGATAGTCTATTATGTATATCAAATATCACTTCTCAAAATTATTAGTGATTATTGAATAAAAAATCCGCCAGATCTGGTCTCACTCGTTCAGGGATGGAACACGGGCGCAGAATTCATACCCGAATCTGTTTAAGAAATTTTCATACCTATAATATCAATGATTTAAGAGGTAGAAAATTTTCTTACTTTCATAGTGGTATGAATTCTGCGCCCGTGTTCCATCCCTGCTGGTTGAGGAGTGTATTTGTGGCAATCAACCTAGTTTTATTTGCTTGCCATTTTGACTACTTTGCTGTTTTTATAACTGATGTTAAATGCAACAGGAATATTTTAAATATTTAAAATACTCATAAAAACTGAGCTGCCAACATATCACTTTATTCCATCACGTGATATTTTTCATACAATAATTTTTTCCAATGTGTAATTTTTGAATAAAATGACTCTTAAAAAAAAAAAAAAAAAAAAAAAAAAACTGGTGTGAAAAAAGGCAGGTACTAGCAATGGCAAGTAATATATTAAAATGTTAGCAGCTCTGTAATAAGCTTAAAATTAAATTCGGAATCTGTATAGCAACCTATTTTTCTAATGATTATCAGCAACTAAGTACAATGAATTTGCACTCATATATTTTAAACTTTAACACTTTTGCGACCGCATGATTTTGTCATTTTTACTGTAAAGTCCGCCTTTAGGCGTTATTCTCCTAAGTTACAATATTTCAGAACAAAATTTTCTGTATTCACATTTATATAACAAATGAATATACATTATAATTATACTCTCTGTAATAAAAGTATTTGTATCTATAATTGATTGTACAAATATGAATATTGAGTATATAAGAAATAAATAACATACAGATTATGAAAGAAATGCCCACTGGTATAGGGTTACAGATTTTAAAATGACGTGAATCTACGTCAGCGGTCGCGAAAGTGTTAAGATTGGGATTAAAGACAATAACTCGCACTATATTCAAATAAAGTAAGAGCATGATTAAATCAGAGTCACACTATCACTATTAGTTATTAAAAATAATTTCGAATTTATTTAACCCTTTAACGGGCCGTGTTAAGAACATTTACCACTAAATTCTTTCATTTTTAAAGGTAAACGCGTAGTTAGATACTGTTTTTAAGCTTCTAATATTAGGGGGACCGGAAAATAATGTTGTTTTGAATTAAAATACTGACATCGGAAATTTATCCTGGATAAAATTTAAGATATTCTTTGGCAACTTATAAGATGGTTATTTGTAAAGTATCATGTAAACACTGTTAAACAAAAATTTCCGGTTTCATTTTATTAATTCAAAACGACATTATTTTCCGGTCCCCCTAATATATGTAAAACAACAAAGACACACATTTCCAAGTTTTGCGCAGAGGCAGTGTCATAGCCAGTGAAGTTCTACACTGTAAAAAAAACCACAGTAAAATTACAGCAAAAAATGCTGGCAATATGGGTGCCAGCATATTTTGCTGTTAATATACAGCAATTGCGTTTTTACAAAGAAACAGCAGCTTTGTCAATGTTACAGTAATTTGTGCTGTTTTTTTACAGCAATTTTGTATTTCAACTTTTACAGTTCTTTTGTAAATTATACAGCATTTTTTGCTGTTTTTTTACAGAAATTTTGTATTTTAGCTTTTACTGCACATTTGTCAATTTTACAGCCTTTTCTGCTATTTTTTTTACAGTTGATTTGTATTTTAGCTTTTACAGTAAAATTGTACTTTTTACTGCTTTTTCTGCTGCTTTTTACAGCAGTTTTGGATTTTACACTCCTGCTCAAAAGCTTAGCAAGATTTGCAAACGATCAGTTTTTTTCCATTTAAAAACTTATCTCTCGATGAAATGTTTTCAGACTTTGGGTATTAAAAGAATTGGGTCTTCCTCGTGTTTTTCAGTGAAGATTGGTTTAAGACAACATTTAGGAGGCCGGTAAAAAATTGAGAAAAATCAATAATGTTTGTGATCACCGTGTATCATTAAGCAAGCGAAATGAACCGTAACTTTAGAATATGTTAATGTAGATCCAATTCAATTTGTAGATGAACTTGTGTGACGATAGCATGTTAAATAACACAGATATAAGTATTTATTTTAAAGCTAAAAAAGAAAAAAAAAATCAACATATTTTTCATTTATAATATACAGAGTTTTTAACGCAAATTATTTCCACTTTCAGATAAGTAGGAAAAACACTTTTAAAATAATATACTGCAATCGGAATAAAAAAAATATGAGCATTTTTATGAAAAACGTTTTTACTACGCATGTGGGAAAGATTAAAAATGTTTTATTGCATAGGTTGAAAGCTAGATATATTGGGCAACTTTTGTCAAAAGTGCATTTGAATAGAGTAAAAATTTAGTAAATTATACGAAAAAGAATGAGCTAGATTTTAGATATTTTCCTAGAGTTTGAATTTCTTAAGCGGATTTTCACATGCCGCGTAATTAATGTAAAGATCCAATTATTTTATCCACTTAGCAAAAGCTCTATTTTGTGAAAAACCCTTTATCATCTTACAAATCTTAGTAAATAAACATAAAGATATTAGAGTTACAAGCTTATAAGAGATTTTTCACAAAAATGTACATTTGGAGCGTAGCTGAAATAATTGAATCTTCAAATAAATTATGCAGCATGTGAAGAACTACTTAAGAAATTTCAACTCTTGAAAAATATCTAAAATCTAGCTCGTTTTTTTCTGTATAATTTGCTTAATATTTACTCTATTCAAATGCCCTTTTGACAAATGTTGTCCAATATATATAGCTTTCAACCTATGCATTTTTTTTTTTTTTTTAATCTTTCTCAGATGCGCAGTGAAATCGTTTTTCATAAAAATGCTCAAATTTCATGAGATATTAAAGATATTTAAAATCCGATTGCTGTATATTGTTTTAAAAGTGTTTATCCAAGTTATCTGAAAGTGGAAATAATTTGCGTTAAAAACTCTGCATAGTATAAATAAAAAAACATGTTGATTTTTTCTTTCTTTGAGCTTTAAAATAAATGCTTATATCTGTGTTATTTAACATGCTATCGTCACACAAATTCATTCACACATTGAACTGGGTCTATATTAACATATCCTAAAGTTGCAGTTTATTTCGTTCACAACGATACAGGGTAATCACAAACATTATTGTTTTTTGTCATTTTATTACCGGCCTCTTAAATGCTGTCATAAACCTATCTTCACTGAAAAACATGAGGAAGACTTAGTTCTTTAAATACTCAATGTTTGAAAACATTTCATCGAGAGATAAATTTTTAAATTGAAAAAACTGATCGTTTGCAAATCTTGCTAAACTTTTGAGCAGAAGTGTAATTTTTATAGCATATTTGCAGCTACATTGTTTTATTTTCTAAAAGTGCAATTTTAAAGTTAAAAAATTAATATATGCTTCGATACCTCTATTATAACATTATTTTTGACTTTTTATGCATTTTTATTTTTTGGCATCTGTTGATTAACAGGCAAATTCAGTTTTTCTTTATAGTATACCTGCAGTAGATATAACTATATTTTTAGAAAATTTATGATGTTTCATTGCACATTTTTTTTAGTATTTTTTATGGTAAAAATTTATATTGTTTCTCTTATGATAGCTGGATAATAAAACTTAGACAGAAAAATTAATCCGGTTATCATATGAAAAATAATGGAAATTTTCATTTGCAAAAAACATTGGGCAATAAAATATTATATAAATTTGCCGAAAATATGGTTAAATCTACTTTAGAAATACAGCAGACAAAAAAAAAAAAAAAAAAAAAAAAAAACGAATTTTCACAAGAATCCGTAGATGGCGCTGAAATGAGAAATGAAAATATATAAAAAAATCGAAGATTGTGTGATAGTTGAAACAGTCTTGAAAAATATACCTTGTGGTATCGAAACATATGTTAATATTTTAACTTTTATATATTTTTAACAAATAAATCAGTGTTTCATTATATTTAGTGTTTTATTCATATTTATATTGACATCTGTAGACTTTATATAACTTTTTGATGTTATTTTGTTTATTTATTTATTTTTCTAATATTTTGTGTCATTTTGTAAATTTTATGGCATTTTCCCTTGTTAATTCCACAGCAAAAATTTGCTGCAAATTTTATTGAAAAACAATTACTCGGTAAAAGTATAATTTCTGATAATTTTCTGATTTCAGAACAGTTTAAGTATTATGAGAGTTTGGTATCTTATTATTACATATTTTTTTCTTTTTTACACCTTTCCCTATCATGTGTAATTTTTATAAATTCATGCCTTACTGGCAGAGAAACTGAACTTTTACAGAGTTTTATTTATTTAGTTTTTCTTTTGTTTCTTTTAGAACGCCTCATATACAGCTTAAGAACATGAAATATTCAATCATATATAGTTTTCCATAACTATACCTATCAGGTACAGCATAGAATTAGATACAGAACAGCATAAAAATATTTTGTAAAAATTTTTATTTTTTTTTCTATGCTACACTGTATTTTCATATGTTTTCTATATTATCAAAATTATAAAAAGATACTTAAGAAAAAAAAATAAAATAAACAACTAAATTAAAATGTTCTTCTATTTGCAGAATAAAGATAATATTGAATTTATTTGATTGAAAATTTTCAACTTACTTACCATATATGTTGAAAATTAAAATAGAAAAAAAAAATGGAAAATTTATGAGTTATTTTCTCAAAAAAAAAAAAAAAAAAAAAAAATATCGAAAATTTATGAGTTATTTTCTTAAAAAAAAAAAAAAAAATCAAAAGCCTCCTTTCCCCTTTCCATTTTTCTTTTTCTTTTTCTTCTTCTTCTTTTTTAATTTTTTTTTATTAAGCTTTAATAAAAATTCAATATTTTATTTATACTATTCTTGCATTTACATGTAAAACGAAGCTAAAAGGTAATTATCTAAAACATTAATATGGAACATAATTACAGCAATATCAAGTGAAAACTGCAATTAAAAATGTTTAATTTTTAAACGAACTTATATACATTTATTAAAAATTTTGTATGAAATTTATTTACATATCAAAACCATTCATAATTTGATAGGTTATTCATCAACAATTACAACGCGAGGGGCATGACTCCATCTTTAATGTTATTTTTTCTTTGTTTATTTTCCATACTCGGGTTGATATTCATCAAGCACCTGGAATAAAAGAGATAAAAAAAATTTCATTTAGAAAACAATAATCTCAAATGAATTGTGTTTTACCTTTGAAAATATTACACACAGAGAAACAGCATAGGGCTATATATGTATATATATGTATGTATACACGCAACATTATGCATAATAGATAACTTCTTTTGGCAGAAAAACTGACCAATTTTCATAAAAATCAAAATTTATTGGTAGAATAAAATCTGCTTTTATCATTAGCTTTGCCCCAATAATTTCCTTCTATTAATTTTTCTTATATAATTATGAGAAATGCCAGCTTTAATCCGATCCACCAGTGGCCAAGAGGTTCTGCTCTGAAAGCTGGTAGACGTAAGGTGACAATTTCGACCGCAGGTCGTGCTCGTCTGCCTAGATGTTCCGAATTTCCAGTAGTTTTCTTCAAAACTTGCGTAAATATGATTTAGGACTCTGGAGGAAAAAAAAAAAACTGGTGAGGGCGCTCTCCTTAGACCAAGGCACATAGCGCAGTCAATTTGTCTTAACCCCAACACCGGCACACCTTTTTTTTTTTTTTTTTCTTTTTAACCCCGTAATTCAATTTACATTTTCTTAAAAGCACATGCATTTTTATTAAGTCCTTATCTTCCCATATAACACAAAATGCATATTTCTCTTCATCGAAATCAAATGTTGCTGCTGTAACAGCTTCAGTACCTGGACACTCAACACACGCTTTTAGCAAACAATTTTTATTGTTAACATGACATAAACATTTCATTAGAATATTTCACAAGCTAAATAAATCAATTATTAACCCAATAAACATTGTTATTTAGTTTTACAATTTATTTTAAATCGATATATACTTCATTTTCCACAAAAATGATTAAAGGTTTTTGTTCAAAATTGTTTAATACCCAGAAAGAGACATCTGCTTGTCACGAATAACAAGAAACTGTCTCTTCCCCTTCTTTGAAAGGCATATCAAAATATTTATTCAGGAACAATGATGTCTTAGTTTGTTTAAAAGATTATTCTGAACCACTGATTTATATACACACAGAGGTGGGCAGTATATTATATACTTGTATATAATATAGTATAT
This sequence comes from Salticus scenicus, assembly GCA_963930645.1. Taxonomy (NCBI): domain Eukaryota; kingdom Metazoa; phylum Arthropoda; class Arachnida; order Araneae; family Salticidae; genus Salticus; species Salticus scenicus. Next base: position 210,534,066 of record OZ005657.1, read on the forward strand.
TCAATATACATTTGTATATTGTATATTGTATATTTTGCAACATTTTAAAAAGTATTTGTATATTGTATCTAATATATATTTTAGGCAGTATATTGTACATTTTACAGGGCTTAATATACAATATACTTTATCTCAAAATTCCGAACTTCTTAAAAAAAAAAAAATCTTTCATCTCAGATTTAGAACACTGTTTTTGCTATGGGAACTCAGCTTAAATGCCCCTAGAGACTGACAATTATTTTCTCAATGTTGACTGACTATCAACCCAACACCCCCTGTTGATTGACCTCAATAAGAATTAAGCGATAACATACTATTACAAATGGGTATTTTATGATAGCGGACACTTTGAGTATTTAAAAGGAAGTACAAAATACAAAATTTGTTTTTTTCCTTCACTTTCTGGCTTCATAGGTACCTGGTGTTCAAGAAATGACAGTAGTGGGAGGGATAAACCCAAACAAATCAGTTCTCTTTCCATAGATGTCCTCAATGTCCACAGCATCTGTAAAACGGAAGTGATCATTACACCCTTTTTTTTTTTTTTTATCTTGAATCTTTTCATTTGATTATAGAATTAATTGGGTAACAGAGAAAGACGTCTTTAAAATAATTTAGTTTAGAGTTGGGTATGGAAATGCCTAGTGAAAAATTTGCTTTTAACTGTTTTCCTATCGAAAATATCTGTTTTCATTTTGTGGACATTTCATTTTACTTATATAGATCTCAGTCATATAGAAAGGTACAAAATTTTATTTTCTTACATCTTACACATGGATAAAAAGGGTGATAATATTAAAAAAAGAAAAAGAAAGAAAGAAAGAAAGAAACTGGGCGGACAAATTCTTACGATAACTTTAAAAGGTGAAAAGGGGAGTATAATAGAAGATAATAAAATTGATAATAATAATTGTATAATGTATGATAATAATAATAATAAAATAGTAGTATAATAGAAACAAGAATAAAATCGAAACGTAAAGAATGGTTGGCAAAACAAAATTGTAAGTAAAGGTTGTTAGGTACATTTATTTATTCTTTCTTTTAATAGTTTATTCGATTAAGACATTAATTACCTTAAAGATAAATAAAAGGCATTATACATAAAAACTTTTTGTAAAAAAAATAGAACCGACTCCAAAAAGCAACTACTATTCAAACAACTAAAAAAAAAAAAAAAGGTATGAAATGAAACTGTAAATTGCGCCTAAAAGTATAAAATAATTTCCTTCGCCAAACAACCTATAACACTGCAAATAATCATAACTTTTGAAGTCGGCGCAAAATTAAATAAAATTCAATTAGTTTTTAAAGGTTTGTTTTTATATCGGTAGCAAGAAATGCTGTTGTCTCGAATGATCCATTTTCATGTTTCCTTTTTTATTTTATCACTATATACAATTGGTCCATTAGTAGCATCTACATAGAACAGTGAACATTCTGTACAATGCGGTATTTATGTTTCTACGAAGTTAGAGTTTCCTTTGGAAATTTGGTATAACTTTGATAACTATCATCCTTGGTGGCTTCTTGATTTGGCGATCAAAACGTGATGCAAAAATATACAGTACGATGTCTTGTTTCATAATCTTAATTACGCTATTAATATACCTTATCAAAACAATCATGATATCCCAAGAAATTAAATATGTTTGTCAGATAATTTTGCGATTTTTCTTTCACCAAGGACGTCAGATACCAGCATCTTCGCCAATTTTTGCTGCTTACGAAATCTTATTTGTTTTCTTGAATCAATTTAGTTATCGGCTGCGTTTTGCAGGTGACAATATGAGATGTGTATATTGAATAGGATTGTTTTTTGTATTGAATAAATGTATAAATTTTTATTTAATTTTGCGCCGACTTCAAAAGTTATGATTAATTGCAGTGTTATAGGTTGTTTGGCGAAGGAAATTATTTTATACTTTTAGGCGCAATTTACAGTTTCATTTCATACCTTTTTTTTTTTTTAGTTGTTTGAATAGTAGTTGCTTTTTGGAGTCGGTTCTATTTTTTTTACAAAAAGTTTTTATTTTTGTCTTTTAAGTGAAAACTTGTTCATATAGCAGAACATCAAAAGACGTTCGACGGCAGCTTCACAAATCACTTCCAAGAAAAGTGACATAACTCAAAAAATGGTTTATGTCACTGAAAAATGTATGAAATGCACCCAGTGTGAACAAAAAAGTTACATCTCCATATAGAAAGTTATCCACTCGAGAGACAGATGTGCCAGTTTTATTCTAGTCAAGTTATATTTAAGTTGATTTTTCTCAAATGCTGCATTTTTAAGTTGTGTCACTTTTCTTGCCTTTATCAGATATGAGCAAAAAAACTGTCTATTGAATGAACATACGTTAAGTTAAAAAGACTTTAGAAATGTAAAGAACGGATACGCTGTATTCGTAACCAAAAATTCTGTTAGGCATAAATATTGAACTTTACAGTGAATACGTGTCACCCGCTGCGCTGGAAATTGCGCAGCGTAAAGTTCAAACAAAGAGCAAAATATGCTTTGCAGCTGACGGACAGAAGTTTCAACATCGATACTTACATACTGCTTTTACCAGTGTAGCTGCATGCGTTCAGCAGTTAGAGTGAGAGCAGAATTTTGTGAGTATCCTGTAATTTGTTTATATTTTAATGAAATCATAATGAAACCTATTTTAGGCCAAGATTATTGCAACAAAATAAGTATTAAAATTAAATCATCTTTTACGAAGTTAAAAGCTAACAAATTTCAACAACAACAACAATGAGAAACATGGTTTGAATTGAGAACCTCTTCCTTCATGAAGTCGGTTTAAAACGTCTATGCGTTAATCGATGTGACCACTTACAATAGAAAAACATTGAATTTTACATAGCACAAATGTCACCCGCTACGCTGCAACATATGCAGTGTCGTTCAAGTGTGCACAAAATTGTGAACAAACAAATGCACGTTTTAAGCGTTCTGTTTTTAGCATTAATGTCTAAACTATCTTTTCGAACTAAATCGATGATGCTCTGTAATTTTATAATTCACTTTTTTTTCCTGTCTTGAACCGTTTTCGAGATAGGAACGCTAACTCCACTGTTTTCCACCAGCTGGCGCTGTAGGCGGTTGAATCACGTAGCACATCTTCACTTTACTATACCTACATACCACTTTTATGATTATAGCTGCAGCTGTTCAGCAGTTAAAAGAGTGGGGACTGACTTTTTTGGGCACCCTGTATTTTCTTTTGATCGTAAAGATCTTACAATGGGACCTATTTCAAACCAAGACCTTTACAATAAAACAAAAAGTATCAAAATCGGATCATCCGTTCAGAAGTTATGAGCTAACGAACAAAAACAAAAAAACATACGCTTTGAACTGAGAACCTCCTCCTTTTTGAAGTCGGTTAATTAGAGCATCTCTTACGAAGTTATAAGTTTACAAACACCAACAACACATAGCTCGAATTAAGAACACCCTTCTTTCTGAAGTTGGTTGAAAACGACTTTGCGCTAATCAATGTGACCGCTTACAGTAACAGTACTTTGAACCACAGAGTATACTTGTCATCTGCTACACTGCAAAGTGTGCAACGTTGTTCAAGTGTGCACAGTGTAGGAAATTGCGAACAAACAACTACACGTTTTAAGCTTTCTATTTTTAGCAATAATGTCTAAATACTGTCTTTTTGTAGTAAATCGATGATACTCTACAATTTCGTAATTAACTTCTCTCCCATCTTGAACCGTTTTTGAGATAGGAGCGCTAATTCCGCTGTTTTTCACCAGCTGGCGTTTTATTTTCTTTAGATTGTAAAGATATTACAATGGGACCTACTTCAGACCAAGATCTTTACAACAAAAAAAAAGTATCAAGTAACCGTATTTTGAACTATATAGCGTATGTCTCACCAGCTACGCTTCAACGTGTGCAATGTAGCTCAAGTGTGCATAGTGTAAGAAATTGCGAACAAACAAATGCACGTTTTTAGCATTGTATTTTTAGCATCAATGTCTAAACTATCTTTTCGTACTAAATCGATGATGCTGTGCAATTTTATAATTCACTTTTCCCCCTGTCTTGAACCGTTTCCAAGATAGGAACGCTAGCATGAATGTCTAAACTATCTTTTTGTACTAAATCGTTCATACTCTTCAACTTTGTAATTCACTTTTTTCTCTAGAACCGTTTTCAAGATAGGAACACTAATTCCGCTATTTTCCACCAGGTTGCGCTACAAGCGGTTTAACCTTGTGCTGCATGGCCACTTTGCTATACTTACATACCATTTTTATCACTATAGATGCAGCCATTTAGCAGTTAAAAGAGTTGGGACTGATTTTTTTGGGCACCCTGTATTTTCTTTAGATCGTAAAGATATTACAATGGGACCTATTTCAGACCAAGACCTTTTCAACAAAACAAAAAGTATCAAAATCGGAGCATCCGTTCAGAAGTTATGAGCTAACAAACATAAAAAAAAAAAAAAACATACGGTTTGAATTGAGAACCTTCCTTCTTTTTTTGAAGTTGGTTAAAAAGAGCCTTAATATCGTGTAAAAGGAATTGCAACCTTCAAACTGCATTTACACAGGTATGTCTGTATTTATATTTATAAATTATTATGTAACATAAATTTGTAATATTTAAACACAGCATCACAATAAAACAGTAGAGAATTCTAATCAAATATATAAGTTTATATTTTTATGAAAAATAAATTATTCTTTCAGATTTTATAATATATGATACATCATTTTAACAGTTTGTGTTCTTTGGCATTTAGACATCAAAACGTGAGTTGGGATAAGTAGACCCTGCTCAATTCCTTATCTTACATTTTCACATAAATTTCCTACTGTAGGACATATTGTAGTCATAGTAAGAGAAATAAATTCGGTCGATCAACCAGCATGGCCAAAAATTTAAATCGCCCACCCACTAAGCTACCCCTCCCCCAACTTCCATACATTTATGTTATCATAATTTACTGATTAATTTCACTAGAGTCAATTTGATATTTTAGTTTTCATGAAATTCTATATGCTATTTCCAATGCAATAAACTACATAATGCAAGTTTATGTGAAATAGGGAAATATTTCATATAAACTTGTGATTAAATAATAATAATAAATTCATAGTTTTTCTGCCCTGTTATAAAAAATCTTTAAATTCGCATACCTTAAGAAGCTTTTAAATTAAAATGTTGATTATTAAGAAATGTTAATACCAATATGATAAATAATATTTTAAAACTAGTCAGACATGTTTATGAAGAAAATAGTCTTCATAATATATATTTATGTGAAATTCCTTCATGTTAAGAAAATCTTTAATTTGAAATAACTTACAAATTTTTTAAAATAAAATGTGCCATAGTCATTGTTCATGCCAGTATCATAAATTATATTTTAAAACTGATCTGAGATCTTTATGATGCATATGATCATCATAATACATGTTTATGCCAAATTTTGCATTATTCTACCATGTAGAAGAAACCTTACATTTTGGATAACTAATGAAGTTTTTAAATTAGAATGTTGCAAATCAACAGGGTTCTTTCCAGTATCAAAGTGATATTTTGAAACCTGTACGACTTCCTTAAGATAATTTGTTTTTGAGATATTGTCTATACAAACTATGACATAAACAAACTGACTAATGTACAGACGGATACCACATACATTTTGTGATTTTCGGATTACTCACACCTCATCTCATTACCAAATCTACTATTATGATGAGTAACTAAAAATCTAAAATGAACAAGATAATGTAATTGAACGAAGTAAATTAAATTTTTCTTTAATTGTTTGTGTTATCTAATTAGAGAGAATGACAGCATTATATAACACTGCATTCTATTACATTTTTAAAGGAGTAATTCATTATTATGATAATAGCTTACTTCCAAGAAAATTTTTATATTTTTATTTTCTAATTATTTATGAATTCCTAATTGCCTACATATTTTTATTTAAGTGCATAAAATACTGATTTTGATTTCTAAGTAAAATATTAACTCATTTATTCTTAGTACGAAATTAAATAAACGAAAAGATACATTTTTACATAAATACAAATACTACAACCACATATAAAAATTAATTTTTAAAAGTATATTCTGAAAGTATATCAAATATACTTTTTGAATCAAGAGTATACTGTATATTTTCGAAATTCGAAAAAGTATTTGTATATTGTGTATTTTTGAACAAAATAGACGAGTATTTGTATATTGTATATAATATACTTTTTTGAAGTATATTGCCCACCTCTGTATACACAAAGGAAAAGAAACTGTTACAAATTTTGCACAATATTTTAGAAAAATAGTTACGTAAATAAAAAGACCTTTTAGAGGAAAAAAGTTTAGAGATATTTCACTTAGTAATCATCTTTTTATTACTTATTTAACTTTTTTTTTTTAATAATCTATGATGGTGATCAGACATATCCTTCCTGAGGTGAGATGGAATCATCGTTTAGAACGCTATTCCATAAAACAATCAAATGAACAAAAAAATAAATAAATAAATAAATAAAAATAAAAAAAATCTTTATCAGACGTTCCCAATTTTTTTTTTTTTTTTCATTGAAACATTTTAAAATCTTGTGCAATGAATTTCATACTTCATTTTGAGCAAAATGTTTCATATACAAGGAAAACAAATGCCGAAAAATATTTTTAAATTATGAAAAGTATGAAAAATTTTGAGAAAACTCAATCATTAATTCATTATTTTTTCATGCAACGTGCCAGTTCGTATTAAATTTTGAGATATATGTTATTAATGTAAAATTTCCGAGAAATAAATAGAAACGTAACTTTCGCTTGAAGTCACAGTAAGAAAATTATAATTTGAATGTAGTTTCTATGAGAGTAATAAATTAAATATCTCTGCTTTAAACTGGAAAAATTAAAAAGAGAGAGAGAGAGAGAGAGAGAGAGAGAAATAATTTCAGGAAGAAATTCAATTCTGAAAATTAAGCCTATAAAAATCGCCATTTTTAAAAAGAAAGACCTGACAAAAATAAGCAAATTTAAAACTAACTCTAAACGAAAATCGATGAACTTAAAACGACCTTTTTCAAAAATAGGACGAGTTTAACATTGCTTGAGAAAAAAAAATGATGGAAAAAAGAAAAAAAATTCTAGAAATCTCTTTTAAAATTCACGTTTGTATTATACATACTAATTCCATAAGTTTGGAACCAATAATAAAAACAGTGTTTAAAATAGAACAAGAAATCTATAAACTTTCACAAATAATGCAGTAGGCAAAATAATCTGATTAAGTAAAAATTATACTGTACTTTCTCTCAACAAATAATATAAAAATTTACATTTCATGATAAGAATTTCTATCGTACTTAATAATTATACAATAGGTTGTATAAATTAATGGACGATTTATGACTGGATCTTTGTGAATCAAGTATATAAGTCTCATACATTTATAACAATAAAAGAATACAAAGCAATTAAAATTGCACTTACCAGAAATCGAAGAGCAGGAATTAAAATTCACCTGCTTGAAGTTTCAGCTTCCTTTTGTCGGAATCTCTGGATAATAAAATAATGGCGCACGCAGCTGTAGAACAACCAGATATAAAACATCACCAGACGATTTCACAAATTACAGTAAAAAACCTAAAATGCTGTTTTTCCTCAGCTTGCGAAAAATTTACAGCAGGTTATGCAGTTTTTCACCCGTTTTTTTTTTTTTTTTTTACAGTGACCAAGGTGAGACTATTGCTAGTTGAAACACAATTTGTGTTGTTTCTTTATTTCTGAAATTGTCTTCCTAAAGCTGTGGCAAGTATTTTTACAACAAAAATGAGTGATTAGACTAAAAACGGTAGGCGTGGAAAAATAGCTTCCCACGCCTATCTTATTTAAAATTAATCAATTGTGCGGTAAATATATTTCCTTTAGAAGAATTAAAAATGAAATTAATTGTATCTAAAAATGTAAATGGGGCTATTTTCTTAAATAAATCACAATCCTAAAAAGAATGTAATATGTTACTACTAGAAATATATGACTCATTGAAGGGTTAAAGCCTACTTGCCAACATCCTAATTAATATTCCGTAGTGCTGTTAGTCCCGCCCTTTTTCTCACACCAGTAAATTCTTAGACAAGTTGTCTCCAAATGCAATTACGGTTAAATAAGAGGAAAAATACTCTAAAATGATACTGGTGTGAAAAATTAGGCGGGGCTAACAGTACTACGGAATATTCATTAGTATGTTGGCAAGTATGTGTTAAAGTACCCAAAATATTCAAAATTGATTTTTTGTGCAAACCATGCTTGCAAGAGTTTTGTTTTCAGACGGAAATCTTAAACCAGTATTTTTTTATAAATAGTTTCTATTGTATTTGTGTAGTAATGTATTGCCACTGAATATTACAGAAACTATTGATAAAGAGTATTAGTGTCAGTGGTGCAAACATTTATTAAGAACATTATATTAGTTGATAGTTAATTAAAAATACTCATACCAGAAAAAAAATGAAAAAGAAACATATATAAGTGAAAAAAAAAAAAAATACATTGGATACTGGATTAAAATAACTTGACTCTTGTGTATCTCAAGCTAAAAGCTATACTTTTGTATAGCTTTGAAATACGTTGTAGAAAGCGGGATTGCTGAAAATGTATGTTATTCAGCATAAACATTCTAATGTTTTATTACTTTTCTGGAACTTTATAGGTTGTCAGTTGCATTAAAAAAGTAATTTTATTTTGTTGAGACAGCAGATATGTATATTGATATGAAAAATTCGTATAATTTATATAAATAAAATTTTTATTACTTTCCAATATATTTAGTCTTGAAAAGTGAATAGTAAAAATTTAAGAACAAATATCCTAATTCTGTAAAATATGTGTGTTATATATTTATTAGCGTTTTATATTCTAAAATTCTCAACAAAAATATTGCTTGAGAATATTAAAACATCATACACACGTTTGGCAAATATGAAAATATTCGATTGATTTTTACAAACAAACAGCAAGCATTTCACACAAATATCACTATATTTTTTAAATAATAATCTTACACAATAATGGAATCTCCCACGCTGTCTGCCTTTTGAACTCTAACTGGAATAGGAATTATGTTACAGATTTACCTCGCTGCACAACAAATAGTCATCTATTATAATTGTCTTTTTCTTCCCAATTAAAATTCAGATTTCACTTAATAATTTATCTATTCAAGGCACTTACCCAGAATACTGTAAAAGATTAAATTGGGTCATCTGTTAGTCATCATTCACTTATAGGTATGTATTAATTTAACTTTCTTTCGACTCCTCGTTTAGTAATGTTTTAGTCTTTTATCTCTCATAAGCATACGTCCTGCCAACATTCTAATTAACACTTTCGCGACCACATGCTTCTGTTTTTTTTTTTTTTTTTTTTTTTTTTTTTTTTAAAGTAACGTCCGCCTGTGGGCGTTATTCCCCCAAGTTACTATATTTCAGATGGATAGTTGAAGGATGTCTACATTCTTCCTATAGTTGTCTAATAAGAATTAAAATAAATCCTTAGGATGTCTACAGGTGTGACATACATTTTGACATCCAAAAGACATCCTGCAAATTAAAAAAAAAAGACAATTTCTGTTGTCCCGAGGATATAATGTTATTCCGAGTATGACATGCTCTAGATTTTTTTAGGATGTCATTATGTTGTCTGGGGTATTATTTATATACTTAAAAGTTTATTATTTATTAAGTAAAAGTTTAAACGGCTTATAGTTTAACAAATTCCCAATCGATAAATAGTTTAATATCATCTATGATAATGTAATTAATAAAAGTGTACAAATTTTGATTTGTATTATTGCATTATTAAAAATGTAGATGTTCTACTTGAGCATGAATCACTGTACTTGCTATTTCAACAAGCAATCAGTTTAACTGGTTAGATAACGATAATGCTTTGATTTACATTAGTTGATAGCTGATTATTATTTTTTAAATTGTAATATATTATTTTTATGTAAAAATAAAAGTTTAAACAGCGAGTTATATTTATCTCTAACAAATATTTAAATTTTGCATGATTTTTACTTTTTTAACTAGTATGAAAAAATACGAAATAAGATATGATTTTTCTATTTTATAGTGAACAGTAAGGAATAACTTTGTGGCGTTTGCGTTCCTGCAAACTCCATCTTAACTTAAATACTTAGATTACTAAGAAAACCAGAGACGTGAATTGAACAAACAAAAAGAGTTTATTTGAACCAAATTAATGGGAGGGCGGCCTGGAAAATAGATCTTAGCTCAGTCAGCGTATTACTAAATCAAAAATATATAAATCAACAATTTAATTGTCTTAAATATCTCACCACAGCAGATAGTCGAAGGTGTAGAGACGGTCGCACTCGTACTCCAATACTACGGCTTCACTATGGGACAGAGGATTCCCTTCTGACCCAGCTTGAACTTTCCGAAAACTAGTAGACACTCACCAACACTCAACACTACTTAACTTCACGCCACTAAATCTCCACTTCTCAATATCCGTCAAACTAAGATTCATAACATCCACTATACGATCCTCCAACATCCACACTATCTACTAAAACCATCTCTATTTTTATACTTCTTCCTACACCCTCCTTTCACTACATTTCAATCCGTACTTTTAAAAATCACTTCTAATTTTTTAACTAATATTCAAAATCTAAGTCTTTTAATGCAGCACCCTGCCGACACAAAACTAGCTCGACCTCAACCTTCACCGAGTCACTGGCGACGGAGTGATTTTAACCGTCCCCACTTCCTACTTTGCTGGATCCAGCTTAATTAAAACAACTGTGGTGACGTTCTGACGTCTCAACCTCACAACTTTACAGTTAAAACGATGTTTTTTTTTTTTTTTTTCCTCTGGAAGAAGTGAATTTTTCCAACTTCAACAATCATGTAATTATTTGTATAAATAATGCGCTGTATACTTTTACAAAACTGCTCATCACAAAATTATGTGTCATCATAAAATTAAGGTTCTCTTTGTCTAACAACATAATTTTCTAGAAAGCAACATAAAAACTTTGAAATACATAATTGCCTGTAGACAATAAATATTATTACCTTCTGTAACATTTTATATAAACTATGATTTTGAAACCAACTCTTCTAAGCCCATGATTTAAACTTATCACTACTGCCTGAAGTCACTATAGACCTCAGATACTTTTAACGTCTCACAAAAATAAATAAATAAACATATTGTATTTTAAGAGGTAACAGCCGATGATATCTCATCTCAAAATGTGTTAGTTTCAGGTTAAAAATATAATTATACTAATGTTTGGGAATGTAAGATTTTTTTCATTTGAAATACAGATGCGTCATTTGTATGACATATTGATAAATGTATTAGTAAATCTTTATATATATATTTCTTTTGTGCGTGTGTATGTCACTGAACTCCTCCTAAACGGCTGGACTGAGTTTAATGAAATTTTTTGTGTGTCTTCAGGTGGATTCGAGAATGGTTTAGATTTACAAATGAAAGTTGTAACTTAATTAGTTCTTTCTTAATTAATTTTTAACCAACTCTTTCAACAACTTTTCCACCTAGATGGCGTGACTTGTCGTAAACACGATGTCAGAATTTATTTAATGTTGAAATGAAAAATGAATTTTTAACCGTATCTTACGAAGTGTTTAAAATATTTTTTCAAAGTTAATATTTTAGAATCGTAAACACGATGTCAGAATTTATTTAATGTTGAAATGAAAAATGAATTTTTAACCGTAAGTGTTTAATATATTTTTTCAACGTTAATATTGTTAAAATGTTAAAATTAGTTAAAATGGTATATTCTTTTAAAAATTCGTCAATATCCGACGGAGTTATTTTATGTTAAAATGAAAAATGAATTTTTAGGCCATTATTATTTGTGCAGATGGAAAATGTACTAAACGTTTTCCGAAAAATTTCACGATCACAAATGTTGACGGATATCCAATATATCGTTGAAGAAATCCCGATAATGGCAGACAATCTCATCATCTATGGTGGTCATCTATGTCAACAACATAGATATTGACATTGATAACCTTTGGGTGGTCCCATATTCGCCTCTGCTGAGCAAAACATTCAATGCTCATATTAATAGCAAGAAATTCAAACTTCTTCACACCATAAATTTTAAATCAGCACAACCGGTTTCGAAAGGACGTAGCCTTTCTTCATCAGGTGCAAACACGTGCAACTGCCTTGGAGGCAAAAGCAAGACTGAAAGCAGGACAAAATCCAGAGGGGGAGGAGCAACACAAACAACCAATAGGAAGCAACATGCAGGACAGGACCAATCAGAGAGGAACACACGTACACACACACCACAAAATGAGGAGGGAGGAAAGGAGTAAACAATTATTATTATTTTTTTTTTCAATAATATTAAACTAATAAGTAAATTTAATAAAATTTATCCATTAATTATTATTATTTTTATTTAAACTAGAATTATTTTATTATAATTAATATGATGTTATAAACATAATGAAGGAAATTATTTAATTGCATTAAACAAATTTTTCCAGGCTGTAGACAGCAAAGTGGAATCAGATTTTTCATTGACAATTTTATCACTTTGTTTAATTCAATTAAATAATTTCCTTCATTATGTTTATAACATCATATTAGTTATAATAAAATAATTCTAATTTAAATAAAAATAATAATAATTAATGGATAAATTTTATTAAATTTACTTATTAGTTTAATATTATTGAAAAAATAATAATAATAATAATAATTGTTTACTCCTTTCCTCCCTCCTCATTTTGTGGTGTGTGTGTACGTGTGTTCCTCTCTGATTGGTCCTGTCCTGCATGTTGCTTCCTATTGGTTGTTTGTGTTGCTCCTTCCCCTCTCGATTTTGTCCTGCTTTCAGTCTTGCTTTTGCCTCCATGGCAGTTGCACGTGTTTGCACCTGATGCAGAAAGGCTACGTCCTTTCGAAACCGGTTGTGCTGATTTAAAATTTATGGTGTGTGAAGAAGTTTGAATTTCTTGCTATTGTCTGTACGCCAGTTTTTTTAATTTATTTTTGGTGCTCATATTAATGTTCAGTTCTGCAGTTCAGTGAAAAGTATCAAATACATTTGCAAGTATGTGAATAAAGGCAGTGATATGGCTGTATTTCGAGTTGAAAATACCAATGTGAATGCTCCTCCGGTGAATAACAACGATGAAATAACACTTTACCAAATTGGCCGGTACGTCAGCTCCAATGAAGCTGTTTGGCGTATCTTTGGTTTCCCAATTCATGAACGGGATCCAGCAGTTCTTCATTTAGCCGTCCATCTTGAAAATGGCCAGCACGTATATTTCACGAGCGAGACAGCGATTGATCGTGCTATAAATCCACCAAAAACTACACTCACCGAATTTTTTGAATTGTGTAATCGTGCGGATGCTTTTGGTGCTTTTGCACGGACATTACTCTATTCAGAAGTACCCCGCTATTTCACATGGGCTCCAACAAAAAAATGGATGCCCCGCAAGCAAGGCATGCCGATTGATGCATGTCCCGGTTTATTCAAATCAAACACCTTGGAACGAGTATTTACAGTCAATCCAAGGCAGACTGAGTGCTTTTATCTTCGACTGTTATTGGTTAATGTCATCGGCCCTTTGTCATTTCAAGATTTACGTAAAGTGAATGGACAACAGTATCCAACGTATAAAGATGCATGCCTTGCACTCGGCTTGCTAGAAGACGACAACCAGTGGGAGTGTATGCTTGCTGAAGTAGGACTAAACTGTACAGCAAAACAAATTCGTCTGCTATTCGCTATAGAGTTGTCTACATGTTTCCCGGCCAGATCAGAGACATTATGGGATAATCACAAAGATTCAATGACTGATGATATATTGCATCAACATCGTTCACGGTGCAACGATCTAACGATAGTATTCAGTGACGCTATGTACAATGAAGCATTGATTGCTATTGAAGATCTTTGCATTATCATTGCCAACTTACCACTCAGTCATTTCGGTGTGCATTCAACAAATCGAAATGCATCTGATTTAATAAGCACTGAATTGAAACGTGAACTACAATACAATACTGTAGAAATGGCAGCGATTGTTGCTCGCAATGTCCCACTAATGAATGAAGAACAAACAACCATTTACGACCGCATCATGCTCGCAGTTTTGGCAGGACAAGATGGATTCTTTTTTTTTTTTTTTTGGGGGGGGGGGGGTGCACCAGGTGGAACTGGCAAAACATTCCTTATTTCGCTAATTCTCGCCGAAATACGATCAAATAATGGCATCGCAATGGCTGTTGCATCATCTGGCATTGCGGCAGATTTATTGGATGGAGGCAGAACAGCTCATTCATTATTTAAACTGCCACTAAATATTCAAAATAACCCAAACGCACTGTGCAACATAAAAAAAAACAATCGTCCATGGCCACAGTGCTGAAATAGTGTAAAATTCTTATCTGGGATGAATGCACTATGGCACACAAACATTCGATTGAGGCGTCGAACAGGACATTGAAAGGTATAAAAAACGACAAACTATTTGGCGGCACTCTGTTACTCTTTTCAGGTGATTTCAGACAACCATTTCCCGTTATTCCGCGTTCAACATACACTGATGAGATCAACGCGTGCTTAAAATCATCGTCATTGTGGCGTAATGTTGAAAAAGTACAACTGAAAGTAAATTTGTGCGTTCAAAAGCTTGAAGATCCATCCGCTGAAACATTCTCAAAACAATTGTTAGATATCGGCGATGGAAAAGTTACTACAGATGAAACTGGATGCATAAAATTACCGACCGATTTCTGCACAATCATTGATTCTCAAGATGCTCTTATTGACCAGATATTTCCCGATGTACACAGACGATACACAAATCATGAGTGGCTGGCAGAAAGAGCAATTTTAGCAGCAAAAAATGTGGACGTCAACGAATTGAATCTCAAGATACAACATTTGTTACCAGGAGACTTGGTGTCATACAAATCTAATGATACAGTTTTGATGCCACCGAAGCTGTAAATTATCCAACAAAGTTTTTAAACTCATTGGATCTACCAGGCATGCCACCGCATATTTTACAACTGAAGGTGGGATCTCCGGTTATTTTGCTTCGTAATTTGAACCCACAACGGTTGTGCAACGGCACGCAATTAGTCATAAAAAAATTAATGAAAAATATTATCGAAGCCATCATTTTAAATGACAAATTCCGAGGTGAAAATATATTACTACTGCGAATCCCTATTATACCCACAGATGTGCCAATTCAATTTAAACGCCCTCAATTTCCAATTAGATTGGCATTTGCAATGACTATCAATAAGTCTCAGGGCCAAACGATGTATGTCTGTGGCTTAGATTTGAGCACATCATGTTTTTCACACGGACAATTATACGTGGCTCTCGAGTGGGCAAACCATCCAGTTTGTTTGTATTGGTGAAAGATGGGATAACAAAAAATATTGTACACTCTGTTGCATTAAGGGATTGATATTTTTTTTAGTAATATTGTTATAAGTAGCGATATGTATATAATTTTAAACAATCAATTTTAATAAATTAAAAAAAAAATGGTTGGTGTTTTGTTATTTTTATATTCTTTCACCGTTCATAGCGCTCCATACATCTTCCACTTATATACCACATCCTTACACACTTACAATAAGTTAGTTATTTTTTTCTAGCAAAATATTCTCTAGAAATAATTTATATGACAAAACAACGTTTGTCGGGTCAGCTAGTTAAACTATAAAAAACACTTCCTATAAAAATTAAGTAGTTAAATTTTACTAAACGAATATTATATTTCTTACTAGTCTTATCATGCAGGTATTCAAACACTATAAAACTGATATTTAAAAAAATTTAACATCTCAAAATATGTCATATAATTAAAAGCATAATATACTAAAATTCATTGTGTATTATAAACCATATAATTCATGAGCAATACATTAAAAAATATTACAGAATAAATGGGATGAACTCGTAACCCTGAGAATCCTAGGTGAAAATGAATGGTGTTATGTCAGTTCAATATATGGTACAAACTTGAACACGTTGAGTTGCTCTTGAGACATTCGAGCATATGGTTATATCATTTTGATTTTATACTTAAAAAAAAAAAAAAAAACTTTGGGGGAGGGGATATAACAAAATTCTAAATAGAAATTTTAAAGTTTTTTTTTTTTCTTTTTTTTTCCTTTTTTCTTTTTTTTTTTTTGCATATTTTTAATTTATTATAGCTAGGGGAGAGTGGGGCACCTTGGTACATAGCCCGCGTTGGGACACCTTAAATTTCAGCTGCAATTTTGTAAATAGGAATTAGTTTTCTTAGGACATCATAGTGGGCAGCATACTCTATTCTTCAATGTAATTTGGAATTTCTCACACTAGCAGGGGACGATTAATTCAAGTTTCTTTGTTTTGAAAGATTCAAAATTACATTAATGAGTAATTTCGTAAAATTTCGTGTAATTTCTTGTGCAAGAAATGAAATAATTTAAATCTGGGCATGTGAGAATTAAAGTATAGACTTTCATAATAATTTTAATATTAAAAAATGCATTGTACTGCTAAGATTAACTTTTTTGAGAGTTAAATTATAATAATGATCCAAATGGGTAAGGTTGGGATACTCTCTCAACCTACTCTACCACAATGCAATGTAAAGAAAGCAATATTTGTATGTACAATATTTCTATGCCATCCGTCAAAATGTGTCTGCCATAACGCAAGAAATGCTACTAAATGCTGTGAACGATGTGGTGAATCATCTCACAGCTGTACTTCTGAATGATGGACATTGAACAGTTACTGTAGTAGTACTAATTAACTGTAATTAAGCTGACTTGTAAGTTGTCAACATTTTTTTTCATTTGTAAATCATCTTTTGGTGAAATAAAACACTATAGCGCCATTTGTTGGTCGCCAACAGAACTAATTTTTTTCCTTTGCCACACAAAACCCGGTTTCTTTTTCATCCGTTTGGTGCAAACCGTATCTTTGTATCTTGATTCGTTTTCGAATTATTCATTTTTAAAGTTGGTCCTGACTTTTGGATCACCCGGTATTATATAAATTTATTGAGATTTTAAATGTGTTAAAATTCGGAAAATGGTTATTATTATAGAGAAAAATATTTTTTCTTTAGAATTTAGACGAGATTAATTTTCGAATCTAATATACTAGTATACTATACATTGTCATTTATTAGGCTCTAAGTCTATAAATAAAGATTT
Source organism: Salticus scenicus (assembly GCA_963930645.1). Taxonomy (NCBI): domain Eukaryota; kingdom Metazoa; phylum Arthropoda; class Arachnida; order Araneae; family Salticidae; genus Salticus; species Salticus scenicus. Next base: position 210,551,335 of record OZ005657.1, read on the forward strand.
ATTAAACACTTTTCATTGGTATTTTTCGTGCATTGACGTTTTATTTTCAATGTCCCAAGCTGCCCCACTCAGTGTTTACATTTTAAAGATTTTTAAATTCTTTTACTGAAATTAAATATGATGGAATACTGCATTGGAATAAATTTTAACTGAAACAGGAAGTCTGAAACTTTATGTCAAACTAGGTTTTGTGAAAATTGAATCAAAACTAAATTTTCTAAAAATCATTATCTGAAAAGTGTACCCACCTTCCCCTGTTTCAAAAATTAAAACAGAATATTATTGTTTTTTTATAAGTATATCTAACATATATTCCCAGAAATCACGTATATGTTTAGTACTACTATATTGTATGAATTTTATTTATTTACACTGAGAAAAAATATATACCACTTTCATCTAGAACGAATAAGTAGCCATTTTCTAAATCCTTAAACTAGAAATATAGATTTCCGAGTAATGCGTATAAGGTAAACAAATAATCTGGATAGACCAAATGATTAAGAATTTCTAGTCTATACTTTTCTAGATGATGAAGCAATATTATGAATATTATGAATATTATGAATCCTTTGTTTTGTGAGAAATTCTAGCTTGATTTCCTAGAATCTGGTTATAAAACCAAATTATAGTTACTGAAATTCACCTCTTGTGTTCGCATTTATTTACAGAGATTGACCCAGGGAATATAGGAAAACGCTATAGAACTCGCTAGCAAATGGGACTAGAATTTATAAGGATGTCATGGAACTATATTTACTAGAGCAGCAATTTAGATTCTAGATGTCAGTCTCATATTTTTTTCTCAGTGTATTTATAGATTTTAAAAATAATAATAATACGTGAAGACACTCTGTAAGACAAATTTAATGTTCATGTAATTTTAATGTTAAACAAGTGAGATATTACCTGAAATACATTTATAAAACAATGCTTAATAATGTGATTTAAATTTTAAAGCTGTAATCTAATAATAAAAGGCATAATATTTGGAGATTTTGGCATTAAATTATATACTTATAAAAGAAATTGAAAACTAAATTTCTCATTGAAGTTAAAAAAAAAAAAAATGTATATACATTATACATTGAATAAGCACATAGTAAAATGTAACCACAAATTTTTATACCTATCGAATGCCGACAAATATCATAAACCCAAAATATTTTAATTCTTGAACTATAATTGTATTTAGACATACCTTATTCATTATAGCCAATGCTAAAAGGTTGTGTTTCAAGTGATGTTTATGCAAAAAAAAAAAAAATTCTATTTACAGTTGTCTATCTAACCAAAATTGGCGTCCTTCTAAGGATCCTTCACAAAATACTACACTGTAAATAGAAGCGTCTTAAATTCAGACAGAAATGTGTCTGAAATGTCAATTCAGACACATAAATGTCTGAAACACTTACGCATGCAAAATTTCAGACGCATGTGCTGTCTTAAATTAAGACATGTAAGTGTCTTTTTTTTAAATGAGCTGAGATAAGTGTCCGAATAAGGTTGATATGTCTGAAATTAACACATATAACATTTTAAGATATATAAAATTTCAGACATTTTACAATTTAGGCACTTAAAAATTCAGACATTACAAATTTCAGACACTTAGAAATTCAGATATTTGTATTACTTAACAAATTTTCCGTATGGAATCTACTTTAAGCAGCATGCATATCCTGTTTTAACACTTTTTTAAACAAATAAATTTGACATTATTTTATGTAATATAAGTAGTTAACTTATTTAAAATACTTAGACACGTATCTTATTCTGTTAAAAATTAAAAAACAAAGTTAATTTTTATTTAAAATTCTCACATGTAATAAATCAAAAAAATATTAAGATAAACGAAGCATGTAACTTGTATAGCTAAGAAAGCGAATTCGTAACTAAACAATCTTAAACAATTTGTGCATAATTGATTTTTTTTTTTTTTTTTTTTTTTTTTTTTTTCGCGTTTTAAAAAATTTTTTATGTTTCCCTACACTTCAAAATATAAAAGAGCAATTTTTTTTTTTTTTTTTTTTTTGTTTCATGTAGTTTGTTTTCTTGCAAATACCAGTTTTAAAAAAATCGTTTAAAATCCGTAGGCTACTATTTTTTCATATTTATTACGCAGTTTACAAAAAAAAAAAAAAACTCTAAACCTAACTTCTACACATGAAATTTAAGATAATGTGTATTAAGTTTTACTTCTTATGGACAGTTTTATAGCAAAGACATAAAACTTCGATTTGTTTTATGGATACTAGAATATATTTCATTATACAAGGAGAGTACAGCGTGAGCGCCAATGGCATGATTCGGAAGACGCTCGACTTTGATTCTGTTGGTTGTCAGTTCGATTCACGGCGGGGACAACGGGGAATATTTTTGTAAAAATTATTAATATATATATATTTTTTTTTATGCTCTAGGAGATTCTAAAATCTATTTTTCACAGGTATACAGTATAAAACGCATCTTTTTATTTATTTATTTATGAAAAATATTCCCTGTAGACAGGATCAAAGATGGCGGAATTTCAGACGTTTCGAGTGTGAAACAATGTGCCTTTTAAGACACTTTTTAGCATCTTAAAATTAAACACCCGTTTCAGACACAACTGTGTCTGAATTTCAGACACTTGTATTTACAGTGTATGCTTTGAAATGGACCCTTCATAAAATTTCATCTCATAAAATAGTATTTTTTAACAAAATTTCATTTCATAAAATTAATCCTTTCGCCAAATTCCTAGTTCATAAAATTCCATGTCATAAAATAGTTTTTTTTTTTTTTTTTTTTTAACAAAATTTCATTTCATAGAATTAATCCTTTCGCCAAATTCCTAAATTATACACCAAACTTGCTTAAAAAATGTATGTTTTGTTTCTTTTCCCCATTGTAACAAGTTTCTGGCATTATCAAGGTTAATTTAGATAAAATATAACTGTGCTTAAAGAAAGGATGATTACTTAAAATGAAAGGATTATTCTTCATATAATTTTATTTTAATAAAATTAATTTATTTTCTCAAATATATAAAAGTTTTTTACATAAACAAGATTTTTTTTTTCACAAATACATATATGTATTATTAAACAAAAAACCTTGATAGACCCCTGACTTCAGATTCTTTATTTATATATTACAGCTTGAAATTCGAGGTTCACTGGTCTGGTAAAACCATTATCCATCAGAGACACGTCATTTCATATCTCATCTCAGCAGTGAATGAACGTAAAATGACGTCATTGCGTTACACACAATTCATGATTTGAATATCTAAAATAGAAGATTTTTTTTTTTTCTTTTATTCTTTTATTCAATTTTGTGTAAAATCAATAATTAAAAAAAAATTATTTGAATCAACAATATATTATTCCACATACACTAAAAAGATTTGATAATTTTAAGTGTAATAAAATATATAGAAGACAGCAACCTTTTTCAATACAATGAAACCTCACACATATGCATTATCAGTCTTACTTTCTAATCAGAGTCACTTGAATAAGATTTTTGTTTATTTCATAAATAATATTACTTTAGTATGTATCTTTAATTTCTTGTCACAAAATTTATTTACATCTTCAGATAAAATCCGAAATATTTCCATTATCCCTGGGCCCGAAATAATAATAACACTGCTCGGCATGAAAATTGCCTCTGACACCATTTTAGCATATTATTATAGAAAATGACCTCCTGAATCCGAATATGACGCCAATTTTGCTCTATTACCCACCGTTTTTTAGGAATGGCCCCCTATTTTTATCATTTTTCGGTGATTTTATGGCTATAAATTTGATTTTTAGGAAGGGGAAGGATTACTTTAACCGTTAAATATATCTTCTGAGGGGCGACAAGGGAAAATTTTTGGGGGGATTTGCCCCTGAAATTATGCATTACATATCTTGTTTTTTTTTTATCTGTTATTAATGTTATTTTTTAAACTTTATATTTTTTTGTTTTTAGGTGTTAAATTAATTATTTTTTATTCTTCAAATCAAATTCATGGTCATAAAATTATCGAATAGGGAAAGAAATTGAGGGAGGGGGTGCTGTATCTAGAAAACGGTGGGTGACTGAGCAAAATGGGAGTCATATTTGGACTCAGGAGGTTATTTTACATATGAATCAGCAAGAATGGTACCAGATCTCGATTTTTTTTTTTTTTTTTTTTTTTTTTTTTTTTTTTTTTGCAGAGCAGTGTAATCGGACGTTCTAATTTTAAGGATAAACTCTTGTAAAATAACCACTGTTAAAATTTTATATTTAAAAAACAAATTCTTATATAATGACAGTACCTAAGATCGCCCACAACTAGAGCCCATGTTATTCTATGAGGAATTTGATATCATTGTTTAATATGTTTTATTATTATTATTATTCCGTTTCTACATTCAGAAAAGCCCCACAGAGACCGAGCGGTTCTGCGCTCAAAAGCTGGGAGACGAAAAGTGTCGAGCTCGATCCCAGGTCTCGCTCAACGACCCAGCCGTTCAGTGTTTTCTATGGTGTTCTTCAAAACTCACGTAAATATGGACTAGGACTCTTTAGAAAAACCCCCACAGATGGCACACCACCTTGGCCTACGACCCTCCTGTAGTAAATTATCCTTGATCTTAACAAAAATACAACACACACACACACATTCAGAAAATTCACAAACTGAGAAGAATAATTTCTCAAAATTGAGCAAATTTGCGTCATTTTGTACATGTCACATGCTTAAAATAACTCCGAAATAAATATATTCAAATTTTAAAATTCCATGCCCTGATTATTGAATACATTGACATGCTCAAAAATGGTGGCGGCCATCGGGGATTCTAATAAACATATATAGATTCTCATTGGAGTATTCTTCCGCACACTAAACAAAACCACCACGAAATCAGAGTATTCTGGAGATTTTAGGAAATGAAATTCGTTTTTAAACCCTTTCTATTTAAATATTTAGAAAACCTATTAAAGAATTTCTTTGAGTTCAGCATATTTCCGTAAATTATCTTGAAGGGAACTGCTATCAATTTGAAAACACATGTGATATTTCATAAATGAGATAGGCCTGTTTTCATTTTTTAAACAAAAGTACTCATTTCGAAATGAGTATGTCGGTTTACTCACTGTTGAGTACTTCATTTTTAACACTGAACCTTTAGATGAGTACTTTATATATATTTATATTCTTTTAACTTTCAGTACTTTACTTTTGGCTTAAAACAATATATATATATACAGGGTGACAAGAAATAACTTGGACGAAGTTTCAAACCAAATATCTGTAACTACCACTATCGCAAACTCATTTTGGAAAATGTTGTCTTACCTTGGTCGCAAAAGTTCTTTAGAAACAAAAGATGGACCTTCCAACAGGATTCCGCACCTGTGCACACAGAGCTAAAGGCACTCAAGATTGGTGCAAAACAAATTTTCCTGTCTTCATTGGAGCTCAAGAATGGCCACGATATTCCCCAGATTTGAACGCAATGGATTATTCTGTTTGATCCCTCTTAGAGACAAGGGTGTGTGCTAAACCTCATAAAACTTTGGCATCCCTAAAGGAATTTTTATGCAAGGAATGGGATAAAATATCAGTAAGTGAGTTGCGGCCCATAGCCGAAAATTTTGTGACACGTTTAAAGTTCTGTATTAAGGCTATAGGTAGCCACTTTGAAAATTTGTAAATATAATAGATAAAATAATGTATTCATATTTATTGAAGTCTGGTCATAATATTTTCATTAGCATTAACGTTATAATGTATCATGTGTGTCCAAGTTATTTATTGTCACCCTGTATATACACTGATGGGAAAAAAAATCCCAACACCAAGAAAAAATTATTGTACAGTAATGAAATTTCAGCAATACATTTGTCTAGGTAACATATTTAATTGATTAAAGTTTCAAGATCACAGGTAGAGCCATTGGCGAGAAGAGCCATTTCAAATGTGAAATGTTGGTACATTAGTAACCGGTGTAACCGCCAAAATTTTGAATGCAAGCATGCAAAGGTGCATACATTGTGTCGTACAGGTGTCAGATATTAGTTTGTGGGATGGAGTTCCATGCCTGTTGCACTTGGGCGGTCAATGCAGGGACGGTTAATGCTGGTTGTGGATGACACTGGAGTTGTCGTCCAATGATGTCCCATACGTGCTCGATTGGCGAAAGATCTGGTGATCTAGCAGGCCAAGGCAACATGTCGACACTCTGTAGAGCATGTTGGGTTACAACAGCGGTATGAGGGTGAGCGTTATCCTGTTGGAAAACACCCCCTTGAATGCTGTTCATGAATGGCAGCACAACAGGTTGTATCACTAGACTGACGTATAAATTTGCAGTCAGGGTGCGTGGGATAACCACGAGAGTGCTCCTGCTGTCATACGAAATTGCTCCCCAAACCATAACTCCAGGAGTAGGCCCTGTGTGTCTACGCCGCAGACAGGTCGCTAGCAGGCGTTCACCTGGCCTCCTTCTAACCAACACACGGCTATCACTGCGACCAAGGCAGAACCGGCTTTCATCAGAAAACACAACAGATCTCCACTCCGTCCTCCAATGAGCTCTAGCTTGACACCACTCACGTCGCAAACGGCAGTGGTTTAGAGTCAGTGGAATGCACGCTACAGGGCGTCTGGCTCGGAGCTGTCCTTGAAATAACCGATTTGTAACAGTTCATTGTGTCACTATGGTGCCAACTGCAGCTCGAATTTCAGCTGCAGACGCAGTACGATTAGCCACAGCCATACGCCGAACACGGCGGTCTTCCCTCTCAGTAGTGCCACGTGGCCGCCCGGAACCCGGTCTTCTTGAGGCAGTACCTTCCCTTGACCACTGTTGCCAACACTCATGCACAGTGGATACATTCCTGCCAAGTCTTTCTGCAATATCATGGAAAGAAAACCCACCTTCTAGTAGCTCTACTACACGACCTCGTTCAAACTCAGTGAGCTGTTGATAATGGCTTCTTCATCTTCTTAGAGGCATCCTTGACTAACATTAACCCACTACGTCAAATCTCAACTGTAAATAACGATCACGGACCTTACAGCGCTTATTTAAAGCAAACCTCATTTGCATGTTCATAGTGTCGCTACAAGCACCACACTTATGCGCGTAGCTCGAAATTTGAATCGACGTCATCTTTCAGATGTATATACACGCCTACCAAATTTCGTTTATCTAGCACAGCTCCTTCCTGGTGTTGGGATTTTTTTTTTCCATCTTTGTATATATATATATATATACAAAGTGCATTTTCTCATCTATAAGAAAGCAGCACAAAACTGGCTTTTAAAAGTAATTAGTACAAAACTTTGAATAAACACCATAAAATATAATTCGCAAACTGTTGGGAGTTTTTCTATTTTATGGTGTTTATTTATGGTGTTTCTATTTTATGGTGTTTATTTGCTTTGAAGAAATTCATTCTCTTATTTGGAATTTATTTGACAGCTTTGAGATCTATAATTACAACGACTTTTGTCTCAATCCATATTACAACAATTCACAGAAACAATTGCACAATATCTTTTAGACATAGGACATCCCAAACATCTACGTTCGGATTTGAACCCAGGTTCTGAGGATCCAGAAGGCAGCTAGAAAATAAATCGTGAAAATTCAATTTTTAGAAAATAAATACTAATTTAATGGTTGTAAGTTTTCTGATTGTGATAACAGATTTTTTTTTTTTAAGGTAATGAGTAACTGCGGAAATAAAATTTCCCTAAGAATAGCATGCTATCGACAAAGTTTTGTATTGTTAATACAGCTTGAATTAAGTTTTTATATTTAGCTATCATTATACAAAAGTATTGTTTTTCAAACATTAAAATTGCATAAAAAAAAATAGCTGTTTAAAATTTTGTATGATTTCAAGTTAAATAACTCCCTTTTATTATTAGAAGTTTATTTTTAATAGATTTTGCGTTCTGTATTCTAATTAAGTATTGTTCTGCATTAATTTCTTTTTTTATATAATTATGATTGATACTTGAATTATATGAATTAATTGTTCTATTATATGCGTTTCCTCTTATGTTTATTTCATAATTCCAGATTGTGAGTTAAATTAAAGTGGGTTGCCTCTATTCAAACATCGCTAAATCAATTTTATATAGTTTATTTTATTTTTTATTACACTTTAAACATTTCCCCTTCATTTTCTTTACTGAATATTTTATTTATCACAATTTTATTTCACATAATAAATAAATAAAAATAAATAAATAAAAAATAAAAATAAAAATAAAACATAGATCATATGGACTAACTATTAACAGGCTTAAGACAGCGAAGAAAGATCAGTCCTTTTTTTTTTTTTTTTTTTTTCTTTCGAGATAGTTTATTCTACAACGCAATCAGGAGAAAAAAAATTCTACCAACTCATTTCATCGTTCAGTATCTTTCTCTCTGTGTGAGTGTGTGTGATCGTGATATTTTTAATCATTGCATTAATTATATCAATTTTGCTCGAATTTTATCAATTTATATTATGGTAATTTTCTATAAATTTTAATATATATATATATATATATATATATGTGTGTGTGTGTGTGTGTGTGTGCAATATAGGGCGCGAAATTTCCGCTCGCCAGCTCGCCATTGGCGAAAAGTTCCAGGTTCAACACTCAAGTCGATAAAAGACCGTCCCTGATGATTAATGACAGCTGATGCCCGTAAAGTCCATCGCAAATGCAATGCATATTATATATATGTGTGTGTGTGTATTATATAATATTATATTATATTGTATTGTATTATATTATATTATCATATAATATATATATTATATATACAGTCGGTAACAAAAGTGTCCGAACACTAGCAAAAATTCCTATGTAAAGAACGTACACTTCATAAGGTTTTGTTAAATAAATCCTTGTCGAATCCTGTTCTTAGTCAGTGTAAGAACATGATTCGATAAGGATTTATTTAACAAAACCGTATGACGTGTACCCTTTTTACATAGGAATTTTTTCTAGTGTTCGGGCACTTTTGTTACCGACTGCATATTCCTCTATATTCCGTAAAAATACTACCTGTGGGGGTTACTAAACAGGGAAGCCTTCCCCATCCACGAAGAATTAAATTTGTGGTGGCACGTCTACGGACCACCCCTAGGGGTGAATCCCAAACTTTCGCCAATCACCTACTCCGTTTTCTAGTCCTCTATTGCGATGCCAAATCCACTCAAAACCATCCGGAGTTCCAAGTTACAAGCAACACATTTTATGTACACACTTTGTCAAATTTTTAGTTTACCACATTCTTCGAAAGGCTTCGAGAAATCTTTAAATCGTCTCTTTACACTTCGTACAACTGTTTGACGAAAATTGCACTTAATGTGGAAAAACATTTTTTTAATGGATCTAATCCTTTTTTTGAGTTCGAGGATAATTCGTCTATTGTTTTCCACCCAACTGATTTCTCATTCTCCATTTCCCCATGAATTCTTCCGGAGGTCACCGAAGGGGAGGTGCCATCCCTCTGTAGAGGATCAAAATTGGATCAAAAAAAAATTTGGTCAAATTTTCGAAATTGAGTTTCTGTTATATTTACACATTTTGAGGTACTCTGAATCCAAAAATCATGTTTTTAGCGGTTGGTCTGTGTGGGTTTCTGCGTGTCTGTCTCTGTGTGTGTGTGTGTCTGTCTGTTATCAGCATATCTCAAGAACAAATAGTAGCAGAAAGTCCAAAATTGGTATTCCAAATGTGTATCATATAGGAATGCTAATCTTTTCATTGAGATCAAGCAAATAGTTCGTGTACAGGAACATTCAAGAGAATTCAAATACATTGTGAGGAAATTTCTGGTATGTACAGTGTAACATCTATAAGCTGACTTAAACGAAATGGAATGAATAAAATTTATTCTATTCATAAAAGAAGAATGTTTTGTGTAGATTATGGTATGGAAACCATTCATCATTCGTTAACAGGGCTACGCAAAGTATTTGGATATATTGGGGCTTTACTTGGAAATTGCAGGAATCGTAATTCCTTTTGTGTTAGATGTTTTTCAAGTAAGGCTAATTTTAAATACACAGTATTATTTATAGCGCATATTGATTAAAGATGATATACAGAGCTGCCCAAAATTAAACGAAACGTTCTTTTTTATTGAATGTAATTGATGAAAGTGCTTTATACATTTCACTATGCCGACGAACATTGCAAAATTAATTTTTCATACCCATACTGTAAAAAAAAGTATTTTTTGAATTTTATTTGCTACTCTGTATTTTGTATAGTATCACGTTTTGAGGTGCCCTGGTTACGGAAGTCCAGTTTTTAGCGGCTGTTCTGTATATATATATCTGTTATCAGCATAACTTTAAAAAAAAATAACTGCAGGAAATTCAAATTTGGCATTTTGAAATTTGTATTTGGTTGCCACTTAAAAATTTGTATAAGACTGGCATGTTTGAAGGCAAATTAATAACAGCTTTGATTTTTTTTTTCTTTTTTATAATTATATGCAGTGTATTTGAACGGGGGGGGAGGGCTCTGGCCCCCCTCGCACAGAATTACACGTCAAATGTTCCTAAACCTATTTTAAATTATTTAAAAAGTACGTTGAACTTAATTATCTTACGCTATTGATCGGCTTAATATGCAATCATTATAATATTGAAATGCAAGTAAAAGAAAGTCGTGTGAGTGACATACCAGATTATTTTATCCCATTTAGGATACTGGGACCGAATTTAATGTGTTTTTTAAATAATTTGTGTTTTGAGAGTTTTAATTTAATTTTGGAAAATTTCCCTGCTGCTTGTCATATTTTAGAAAACTCACAAAATTTGGCACATAAAATCCATTTATTCTGTTTTCAATATTACTGAGAATATGAAAACATCCTAATCTTATCACTGAATATTTTAATTATTATGGATGAATCTGACTTTTTTATATTGTTTGCCAAACAAAGTTTACCTCATTTTCATTTTTCTTAAGGATTATGTGAAAAGGAATATATTTTTATGAGTGATGCACAATAATTTAATTCTGTTTATAGCACAGCATTCGGAAATATCTGTTACAAAATTTTTTTTAGATGTAATACACGCAAATTTTTTTTTAACTATACATGTATGAAGCGGGGGGGGGAGGGGGAGTACCATATAAAAGTTGTGTCCAGGGCCTCCAAAAGTTATAGTCAGGCTCTGGTTTAAAGTCTTATTGTTTGAATTTCTTATTGTATTTTAGGCGATGCTATAAAATGTCTAAGTTAGCTAACAAAATGTGTACATCAATTAAACCTCATAATTTATTTATTTATTTACGTAAATACTTTGAATTGTTTTTAGACTTTTTTTTCTTCCGGTGGGAAGGTGGAATTTTAACTTCCACTGAACGATATAAACGAATTCTAAATCTAGCTCGTGGATGAAACCGCCATCTATTGTCTATAACTCATACTTTTTACCTTTCGTGATTTAATTGCTCCACGTTTTAAAGATCAAAGTTTGAATTATCGATGACTTTCGATACTCACTGGTGCTACCAATGGCAATTAATTTAATAGAAATTCAAAATTTCTATTTCTAAATTAATACTTGTTCTAGTTGAGTCTAATTTATATTTCTAATATAAATTAATAAATAAATAATAATTAATAATTTCTAATATAATAATTAATAAATTTTCTTTATAAATTATCTAATTTATATTTCTAATATATCAGTTCTCACTAAAGAAAGATTTTATTTCTACAAAATTAAAATCCCAATATTTACGAAAATAGATTTGTTTGTCTGTTGAGTACTCAAGTTTCTGCAATGTTTTGAGGACAGATTTTTGCATCGAATAATCCACACAACAAGTATTTATAATTTTTTAATTACAGTACAGTATTACTTAAAGAACATGTAAAAGTATGCATTTGTATAAAGATTAAAGTTACAAATATTAATACACGAATGAAAAAATGTAAAAGAGTTGACAACCGTTTCGAGTCTAGTCTGGAGACACACAGTCAGTACAATTAAAAGGAATATATGCGGGGGGAGGGGGGGAGGGGGTATTATAGCTTTGTGTATATGAAACGACTTGAACAAACATCCATGTTTTCCGAGATTCGAATCTGGAACCCAGTGCTTCAGAATCAGCTTCATGACAACCAAGCCTTGAAATTTCGGCAGAGCCTTGGCCACTTGTGGGGTACTCGACCAGTCTATACCCCTAGTAACATAAAAATATTGGCGAATGTCCTACCGATATTGGGAGATATTTGAATGTCATTGAATATCATATGTCAGACTTATGATATTTATGGATATTGCCAGACATAATTAAAATTTGTTACTATAAAAAAGCATTTAAAATAATTTTTTGTATACCTACCTACAACTATTATGATTCAAAAACAATATGTTGAAAAAAAGTTTACAAAATAATATTCTTTTAAGAAATATAACTTTTTAATGCTTTATTTTTAATACTTGTTAATATTAGCCAAAGTCATCAAAATGATATTATTTTAACAATATTAAGCAATATCTGTCGACATTCGAAAAGCAATATCATTTTTTAGATATTAAGAGACATCTGTTGACATTATGAAAAGAAACAATAAGGTCTTTTAAGCACGCGTTTCATCTGAGATGTCAAACAGTGATATTTATTGATGTCAGGAAATATTGGCAATATTACCAAATATGAGAAAATAATAACTGTAAATATTTTTTAGAAGAGGGTCATTTTATATTCTCTAATATTATATTTTGATATTGGCCGACATTTTTGTGCTACCTGGGATGGTTGATAACTAAATATATATGGTAGACTTTTCGAAATCAAAATTAGAAATCGTGTTTATTTTCTCTTTCAATAAATACAAAATCTTACTTTTCAAAAATTCAACGAGTGTTTCATAAATTATTCATTTAAAGGAAAGCCAAATAAATTTTCTAAAAAGAAGGAAAGATGGAGGATCTAACTAATTTCCTAAATTTTTAATACCAAAATTTCAGCGATCTATTAAATTTGTTTAATATACTATGTCCAGCTGTGCGTATATATATATTAAAAGCCTTTTCAAACATTTCAGTAGATGAAACCAAGGATCACATGAAGAACTAAAAAAAAACATGAATAACGATTTCTAAAAATTGAGCATTCCAATATTCTCAGGATAATTAATCATAAACAAACCTAAATCTAGTTATAAATAAAAGCTAAATCACTGTTTATCAAAAACTATAACCAAAATAAAGTAAATTCAGAAAGCAATTAATAAATAATGTTGAAATGCTAAAAAAAAAAAAATTATGTTAAAACAATGCATGAAAAAGAAATTCAAATCAACATGAAGATAATATTTTAAGAATTTACAATAATACTTGAAAGTTGCACAAAATTCAGCATGACAAATCAGGTATTAGTAAACTTAATTAAATAATAAGAAATTGCCAAACAAGGGCACACTCTAAATAACAGAAGATGCAGAATTTTGCATATAGAAAGATGAATAAAATCATTCCAAAAGATTCTCGCATAAGCTGCATCATATTTAAGATTGAAAATATTGAAAACCTTTATACAGTAAAGCACCGTTTATACGTCCTTCAAGGGACTGACATAAAAGGACGTATAAACGAAAAGACGTATAATCGAAATTTTAATAATAACACTTTCATTACTGCAAATTTAATGACACTTAAGTAAAATTTATTTGAAAATACTAATTAATAAAGTTTCTTAAATTAGTAATTGTATGTTATACCTTTTTAAGACAATAATTAATTAAAAAAGATTTATTATAAAAAGTGAGAAAAAAATCATACTATTAATGCATGGCTGGGTACTAATTACATATCTCATATATTGAGCATTATATTTTATTTTTTAAGAATTATATGAATATATTTTGAATATTAATTATATAAATTGAGTATTTTTAATAATATACATACGATTTATGTCCATACAGATAGTAATTTAATAGCATTAAAAATCTTTAATATTCGTCTTATTTGCTGCTTATCTATTAGTATTAAAAATTCTACTGTGAATTAATTGATTCTTTGATCAGTATTCTTCGATCTTTCTTGTGTTCCTCCATTTAAGATGCTTTCTAGGAAAAATCCGTCTTATTTAGAATGGAAAATGACAGATCGAGGAATTTTTCGAATTTTAGTAAAATGGAAAAGACGTATAACCGATATTAGTGGCGTATAAACGAAACATTTTTGCATTAAAATGAATAGGAATGAATCGGGACTTCAATAAAAGAACGTATAAATGTAAAAGACGTATAAACGAGAGACGTATGAACGGTGCTTTACTGTATATGTATATATACGAACTATGGTGGCGTCATCTCCTTTCTTCTTGTTATTTCTCTTTTATTTATTTTGATTTTGCCCTTGTTTCATGTAATTTCCAGTTCTTATATCTCATATATATCCTAAACTGTCATAGAAATTTTACAAAGTTAACTTAAAAAGTAAAAATATTAATAAAATGGAATGAGCAAGACTTGAAAAACAGCTAAATCTAAAATCATTCACAAAATATTGAAAAAAGTTAAAAGGTATTTTTCTGTCTTATTGTTGGATATTCTCGGTACTTTCTAATAGATATAATACAGTAAAACCTCTCTAAGTTGGACACCTGCGGTTCCAGGAAAAAGTGTCCAACTTAGAGAGGTGTCCAACATATAGGGGTGCTTACATTTTTCGATTTAATTAAACTGTATCTATGCATGCCTTTTAACTTTTAATCATATTTAAATATAACATAATTAAGTATTCGTAACTTATATACAAAAAATTATTAATTTGCCAATTTAAAATCTAAATTTAAACTTGTATATTGTGGCCATAATAACATTTTCTTCTACAATTTTGTATATATTAGCGCCATCCACCAGTTAATATGAATAAAAATTTAATCAATAAAACTTCTCACAATAAAGATTTTGCATATGTGTTTTGGTGCAATTTTATTCAATAGACGCTGTGGTAGTCATATGGAAAATCGGAGAATGTGATTAAAAGTAGCACCACTTTGTCTACTGATACTGATATATGACCAAATTAAGATAACATTAATTTTCATAATAACCATCTCCCTTATGAAGTTTGGTGAATTTATTCGTTCTAAAAAATGAGATTTAATTTTTCCGTGAACGGGGAAAACTACAACATAGCAATGACACCTGTCGTTTGATATTCACCCATATTGAATCAGCATCTTTTTGCACTATAGATAGATCTCTCACATATTAAGTTTAGTGCAATTATACACTCAAGTAAAACTTGGTAGGAAAAATAAAAGGGACAAATGAAGAGGAACCTTAACAACCGAAATGTATTGTGTAATGCTCATTTTAAAACAGTCAAAGTCAAAACATGCCTGAAGGATCTCTATTGGATATTTTCTGGAGAAAAGGACAAAAACAATTCATTCAAATCAATAAAAAGAAAGACTCTTCCATTATGCGCCAAAATTCAGTTATTTGTGAACTTTTCAATAGAAGAAAATAAATATTTTTTTACAAGATGAGACAGAGATGAATATATTGTGACAAGAAACATTGTTTTTTAGATATTCACAGCTATTTCTAAAAGGGATAAGTAAAATTTCTAAAAAAACGTGAGAAAACGGAAGTTTTATATCTTATTTTTCTGTTTCATTGGGTAAAAGTGTCCAACTTAGGACAGTATTTGACTGCCCAACTTCCAAGTTAGAGGGGTGTCCAACTTATAGAGGTTGGACATAATGTTAATTCTATGGATACATTCCGTTCCGAGAAAAAGTGTCCAACTTAGAGGGGTGTCCAACTTAAAGGGGTGTCCAACTTAAAGGGGTGTCCAACTTGAGAGGTTTCACTGTAATTGAAAAAGTGAATAAATTGAACAAATTGAATTGATTCCTGTTTCTGCTAAATGTAAGTTCAAACTTTACAGTAGAGAATAATCGATTACTTGAAAAATTTATAAAATAAAAATTTATTGAATATTTACAGCAAAGCAGATTACATATAGGTCAAAGTAATGTATTCAGTGATTATTAATTATTATGTCTTACTTTTAATATATATATATATTCCTTTTTTATAGTAATAGTCTTTCTTTTAATAATGCTTTTGCATTTAAGTATACTATTGCAATAATATCACACCTTTATTCATCGATATTAATATATTAAGGTACAGTTATTTTTGTGAGTTCTTGACATATCACATACCGGCGAGAAAAGTGGCACATGTCTAAAAAAGACAATTTTGAGTTTAGCTTGAAAATATGTGTAAGGTGCCTCCAATGTGCACGAAAAAGTCACATTTGTATCTCGTGTTTTATCCACCTGAGAGACAATTGAGTAATATTATTGTAAGCTATAGTCAAAGCTTTATCTTTAACTTTAAGTTAATTTTTCCCAAATACTGCGTTTTTGGATTGTGTCACAAATTTTGCCAGAATGCAATATGTGATATCACAGTAAGTGATAGTCCAATTTCAGTTTAAAACAAGAGTGTTAAAGGATGATAGACTTGCATATTTGATAAATAAAGTGACAAAAAAAAAAAAAAAAAAAAAGATGAGAAAAGAAAAGAAAAAAATCATTGTTTATTTTGATGGTGACCAACAAACGCATACGTGTATACAAACGTGTGATTTTTTTTAGAATAATTTTGAATTTTTAATATTTTTATTTTATTATTATTTTAATACAGGCAACAATTCCAGAAAAATAATTTCATATCTTGCTATAACTTATCTTTCATTCTTTAAGAATAGTTTCGAGTGTATTTTTAACAATTTCTAACAAAGTTTTAAAATGTTTATGGTATCTGTCTGTCTGCGGTTTTTTTTTTTTTTTTTTCCCATAAATATTTTTAGAATTTTATAAAATTAATATATGTTATTCGATTTTTTCAAATTTACTCTAAAATATTACATATTAAAATTCGTGTACGCATAAAATCATACACATACATAAAATCCTGATTCGTGATTTGTAAAGGGGAATTATATCATGTAGAGCAAGGAGAATGGGATGTCAGTGAGGATTGTAAGACGAATTCAACAAAGTTCCAATTTTCAAAAATTTAGACAGAAGCATGGCTCAGGTTGACGTTGTTGTCCTTCTAAACTAAAAGAAAGTTTTATAACTAAATTTCCTTAAAAAATCCGATTTTCAACGATTCCACTAGAGGCCAAAAGATTCTGTTCCCAAATTTCGTATGCGAGAAGCGTCGGGTTTTAATCAGATCGCACTCGTCGGCCTAGCCGTTCGGAACTGTCCTCGATTTTATCCAAAACTCGCGTGAATTGGGCTAGGATGTCTTAGAAGACCCCCACGATGGGCACTATACCCAGGCTTAGTTCCCTCGTGTAGACAATCGGCCTTAACTGACAACACTAAACCTCACACTAGAAGATACCAGAAACTTCAAGCATCTAATTTCCGCAAAAACAGAGCAGCGTCGATTTAAAATACAAGAATAAGATCTGAGGAGGAGGAGGAGGGACCCTAACAAAAAATTTTAAATAATAATAATAATAATTTGAATGGGCTGGAAAGTTTAAAATTGGGACTTTGAATGATTAATTTAAAATTTGTATTTTATGATGAATCCAGATTTATTCTTTATGTCGGGACAGAAACAAACACGTAAGCCGAAGGGGAAAAAAAAAAAAAAGATATAATGAAAACTGCACCCTAAAACAATAATTCTCCTTGCGTTAAAGTATGAGGTTGCATTCATTAGAGATCGACAAACTAAGATCGGCTTAGACATTCATCTGATCAAGTGTTCACGAATAGCTCTGTTAAAAACAGACAAGCATTTAAATCCCAGTATGAACCAGATTATGAAGAACTTTAAAAATACAAGCGTAACTCCATTCATTACATTAATACTAAAGCATTTTCCTTTATTTATTTTAATTTTATTTTATTTTGTTTTGTTTGTTTGTTTTTATTATTATTATTATTCTCATAATACACTACATTTGCCTGTCAATTTTTTCTGACTACTCTTTAAATAAATAAATATATATATATATATATATATATATATATATATATATATATATATATAATATATGTATGTATTCATTAGCATAATGCTTTACGGAGTTGGTACAATATTAATCCTGCAAGGATCAGTAAAATCTCGGAAATAGCTCAACTTAAACGATTTTCTTTTCTAGTCACTCCTTAATAAGTAAATATTAAAAAAAAAAAAAAAAAAAAGTATTCATTAGCATAACTTTTTACGGAGTTGGTAAAATATTAATTCTGCAAGGATCATTAAAAACTCGGAAATAGTTCATCTTAAACGATTTTCAATTAAAATAACTTAGAAGTAAAAAGCGAATCAAACTGATTTTTTTTTCCATAATGTTACAGTCAATGTGCGAATTTTTCTGTTTTCTGAAACTTTCTTCTATTAACATTAACAAAAATTTACTTACCGAATCGTTCTTGCGGGGTTTTTAAACCCAAATTAATTGTTATTTAATAAGAACGGTATAATTTTAATTAATACAGCTGAGAGATGAGTGGATTTTTCGTCGCATTAGTACTTACACTGAGGGCAATTGGCAACGATTAATATAAATGAACATTTAATTAATATATATATTAAGTAAATATAAACAAATAAGGAAAAAAAGGTACCTTTCCCTTCCTCATTAACAAAGTTTTAGGATTGTTTTTAATCACATCAATAAATTAATTAAACTTAATTATACTCAAAGTACTTTTATTAATTATTTACAAGTTTATATGCTTTGTTTAAACTTGAAAATTTCAATATTTTTTAAAATAGTCTTACAAGGAGACATTCAAAAGGTGTCGTCTTCAAAAAATATTGAAAAAAATATATGTGATTCTACTCTTCATAAAACACCAGAAAGTGAAAAAATTATCGGCTGAAATGAATTACAGCGACCACAAAAAGAATTATCAAAATTAAGCATATTTGGCGATTTTACACTGTCAGGCGATTGATTTTGAGTACTTGGTGGAGAAGCAAAACACGGTTCTGTTCCTACACAGCAATCTCGGTGCTAGCGGACTTATCGCCTAACAGCGCTAAATCGCCAAAAATGCTTAATTTTAACAATTTTTTGTGGTCGCTGTAATTCATTTCAGCCGATAATTTTTTCACTTTCTGGTGTTTTATGAAGAGTAGAATCACATATATTTTTCTCAAACTTTTTTGAATGCGACACCTTTTGAATGTTTCCTTGTTAGTATTTTTAAATTCTGGGTTCAAATTCTATTTAAAAGTGTTTCTCTTTTGTTTTGTTTTTGTGAGTAAAAGATTTTCCACTTTAAGTATTTTTCTTAGATTGTTTTCGTAAAATTTTGAATTAATGAATTTTATTATAAGAAGATCTCATTTTTTAGAAATTAAAAATATAATAAGTTTGTTCTTTCCTTGTGCAGTACTGTATTCATTTTAGCTAGAAATAATTTATATGTAATAAAATTATTGTAGCAATATTACTGTTACACTTGATACATTTTTCAACAAAAAGCCAATATTCAATGAACAGTGGGTAACCATTTTTTTTTCAACTTTCTTAAGGATATATATATATTATATATATATATATATATATATATATATATATATATATATACAGTACATGTAAAATCTAAGTATTCTTACTGATTAAATATATTAAAATAAATCTGTACTGATAAGTATAAAGGATTTAAGTCCAAAAATGTCGATTTTGAGTTAAGTACATAATCAGTCTCAGAAAAAAATTCTCAATCGATTGGTATAAAGGATTTAAGTCTATGTCATTTAGTCTTTGAGAAAATCCATTGGTAAAAAAAGGTTCAAGTCAGAAATTTACCATTCATGTATGGTATAAAATATTTAATTCAATTTTTTCCCATTATTAAATGAAGGTTGACAATCACTGAATGGTATAATGGGTATAACTCAACGAAATACCTTTTTCCTAATCGATTCTTCTGATTTGTTTTTAGTTAGTTTAACTTTATTTTTCGTCTCCTGAAAAATCAAGAATATGGACTTAAATCCTTTATACTTATCAGTACAGAAATAATCTAAGAAATTAATTACAAATTAATCTAATATTTTACCAATACTAATATATCCGAAAACGGATAAGAATGTTTTTAAATTTTCTTAAATTAAACGATGTTTTCTTATACTTAAATCTTAAAAAAAAAATCTATATGTACAGGTAACCCAAGAAGAACACGGTACTTGAAGAACACGAGTTTCGAAAAATACGGATACCTTCGCCGAATTACCCGGTTTCAAATTACACGATTTTCGAACAATTCTTTTGAAAAAGAATAAAATACATATATTATTTGATATAAATTTATTTCCATTTGTCTGATTTTTATTTCATTTCTTTGATAAAATAGAGAGTTACGATCAAAGGAAAAATTGTTCAGAATTATAAGGGAATTATAACTTTTATCACGAAACTTGCAAAATGTCTATGAACTCTCGATTCCATTCCATTTTAATTGAAATAAGTACACATTACTTACAAATGTATATGAAAGTATGCAATTCAAATTTCGTTGCAATATTTCTTAGAAATTTCCTCTTTTTTACTTTTACGCGTTATGTTATTTTGTGAAAAATAAGGGAAATATCCGTCGAACCTAATTTATTGTATAAATTTGATGGATTTATTGAAATTTTCATTTAATGGAAGATTCAACTGATTTGAGTATAAAGTGCAAGAGATCCTGTGTTTTGAATTTTTAATATTTTAACTAAGTTTTTTTATAAGTGTTTAATCAATTAATTTCTAGCTCTTTTGAAATCATTAATTTACAAAATGTCTGCAGAAAATCAAATGATGTGTCAAAAAAGGTGTACAATTTCACTTGAAACTAAAGTAAAAATTTTGGACCAACTAAAGAAGGGAGAAAAATTATCAGTTGTTGCAAAGACAGAGAACTTGAGTGAGGCTACTATTCGTACAATAAACTAGTATGTTGTGGCCATCACAAGACTTTCTTCTATATTTACCTATACATATTCAATCAGTAACAATATTTAAAAAAAAAAAAAAAAAAAAAAGTACGATTTTTTTTTTCTAAGGTTTTTTTTTTTTTTTTTTTTTTTTTTTTTTTTGTTAAAAGTAAAAAAAAATCGATAACTTTGTTTTTAATTATCACAGATTTATAGATCAACCATTCGTTTTAAAGGTATTGACGAGACCTTTCGAAAGATACCCATCTTGAAAATTTATTCCCCCAGGGGGGGAAGCGATGCCCCACCATGCAGAAAATTTTTTTCCTAGTTACATACTACTATTATCAATAATTTATATTAATTTTACAATCACAAGTTTAAAACAACTCTTATTATGCACATTTATACGAATTTTTGTCCTATGCTGCCATGTTAAAAATTTAGATAAAATGCTATCACAGCGCCACCTGTTGAGCTATTGATCCCCAAACATACTCAGCACCAGTTAATGTCGGGGACAAACTAAATACCAAGTTTGGTTAAATTTCGTTAAAAAAAAAAAAATTGCGATATTTTTCTAAGTTTTGTTTTGTTAAAAGAAAACAAATCTATAACTTTGGTTTAAATTATCACAGATTTATCGTTCAACCATTCGTTTTAAAGGTATTGACGAGATCTTTCGAAAGACACCCATCTTGAAACTTTGCCCCCCCGGTCGGGAACTCCCCCCCCCCGGTGGGGGGGGGGGAACCGATGCCCCCACATGCACAAAAATTTTTTCCTAGTTAACTACTACTATTATCAACCTGATCTTTCGAAAGATACCCATTGTGAAAATTTACCCCCCCTGGGGGGTATTTCCCCCCTAGGGGGGAAAGAGATGCCCCCCCCATGCAGAAATTTTTTTTCCTAGTTACATACTACTATTATCAATAATTCATATTAATTTTACAATCACAAGTTTAAAACAACTCTAATTATGCACATTTATACGAATTTTTGTCCTATGCTGCCATGTTAAAAATTTAGATAAAATGCTATCACAGCGCCACCTGTTGAGCTATTGATCCCCAAACATAATCAGCACCAGTTTATGTCGGGGACCAACTAAATACCAAGTTTGGTTAAATTTCGTTAAAAAAAAAAAAAAAAAAAAAAAAAAAAATGCGATATTTTTCTAAGTTTTGTTTTGTTAAAAGTAAAAAAAATCGATAACTTTGGTTTAAATTATCACAGATTTATCGTTCAACCATTCGTTTTAAAGGTATTGACGAGATCTTTCGAAAGACACCCATCTTGAAACTTTGCCCCCCCGGTCGGGAACTTCCCCCCCCCCGGTGGGGGGGGGAACCGATGCCCCCACATGCACAAAAATTTTTTCCAAGTTAACTATTACTATTATCAACGAGACCTTTCGAAAGATACCCATCTTGAAAATTTACTTCCCCGGGGGGGTACTTCCCCCCCAGGGGGGGAACCGATGCCCCCACATGCACAAAATTTTTTTCCTAGCTAACTACTACTATTATCAATAATTCATATTAATTTTACAATCACAAGTGTAAAATAACTCTCTTTATGCCCATTTATACGGAATTTTGTCCTATGCTGCCATGTTAAAAATTTGCATAAAATGCGATCACAACGCCACCTATTGAGCGATTGATCCCAAAATCTAATCAGCACCAGTTTATGTCAGGGTGCAACTAAATACCAAGTTTGGTTAAATTTCATTCATTGGTTCGTGAGATACAGCGTCCACAAAAAAATTATACAGACAGACAGACAGACATTTTCTAAAAACTATTAATTCGTGTTCTCCATATCCCAAAACATGTAAATCCATCAAAAAGTGGACTTCGAAAATTTTCGCGAATCCAATACTTTCTCTATATTACATATAGAAGAAAGTAAAAAGAATCAAGAAAAAATAAAAGAGTATGCATCAATATATACAAGATTTCTCAAAAGTGTTTACCAATATGAATTCAAAAATTTTTTATTATTATTATTATTTTAGTTTTATATTTAACAGAAGCAAAGTTAAATAAATAAATAAATAAAATAAAATAAACGTAACTTTTTTTTTTTTTTAATTGAAATGGAATCACGTTTTTTGTAGTCTCAAGCAATACCATTTCAAGGAACACAGAACCAATTAATCGTATTCCTCAAGGGTTACCTGTATATAGTAAATTTCGTAAAATCAATATTATTATAAACCCGAGAATTTCGTAGAACGAAATAGAAATTTAATATAGGATGCATTGAAATTTTTGATTTGATATCTGTTTATTCTTTTCTTTCAAACATATTTTTAACAAAGGACATATTTTCGAATTTACATAACATATATTTCTTTCGCAGTCCACATCGTACATTTTTCTTACGAAAATTATCAAAATCAGATACACACTAGAGAATTGAATCAACAGCAACTTTAATACTGAAAACTTAGGTCTAATTAGAATTTTATATTACATTTAAAAAATTAATTACGTCTTTAACAAATTTCATTGAAAATTTTTAGACAAGTGGACAGAGAAACTAAATTCGTAATTTTGGGAATGAAATTAATATAATGATCATATTACCGAATTGTAAATATTATATAGCATTCAGAAATAGTGTTTTTTTTTTTTTTTTTTTTTTTTTTTTTTTTTCTTTTCTGAAAACAAAATGATATTTTTACCTCTTTTTATTCCATATCTCTGTTTCGAATGAACCAATCATAATATATTTCTTATCATATTACTCTGACAGCCTTATTCACCAAATTTTAACACTGATGTTAACCCGGGAATACGCTAGGTTATCTCAAAATCGGTATTCACCACGCAAAATAACACTCTTTTTTTAATCCTCCTAAATTGGTGGGTTAACTCTGGTGTTAAATGGGCATGTTACAGTTACAGGGAAAACACTCTTGTTTACTTTTTTAATGCATTGCGTTTTTATTGACCAATCAGCGAGACTTTTACAGATAACTCTGGGGTCAACTGATCCACGGATGGTGAATACGAAAACTTTCTAACCCAGGGTTAAGGGAGTAACCCAGGGTTAACTCTAACACAAGTGTTACGTGAACCATGGGTTAACACTGATTTGGTGAATAAGGCCGTAACAGCCTTATTCACCAAATTTTAACACTGATGTTAACCCGGGAATACGCTAGGTTATCTCAAAATCGGTATTCACCACGCAAAATAACCCTCTTTTTTTAATCCTCCTAAATTGGTGGGTTAACTCTGGTGTTAAATGGGCATGTTACAGTTACAGGGAAAACACTCTTGTTTACTTTTTTAATGCATGGCGTTTTTATTGACCAATCAGCGAGACTTTTACAGATAACTCTGGGGTCAACTGATCCACGGATGGTGAATACGAAAACTTTCTAACCCAGGGTTAAGGGAGTGTTAACTCTAACACAAGTGTTACGTGAACCATGGGTTAACACTGATTTGGTGAATAAGGCCGTCAAGATAACATCGCAATGCTATTAAATTGTACGTTATTTAATTAAATTAAAAATGCTTCTTTCAATCTTGAAACAGTTTATTCCCAAGTTCAAAAAAGTTCATTTCAATGTATGTAACTCTGCTTGTGGGGATAAGGTTTATTTATTTATTTTTACCTCGGATTTAGTTCTCGATGTAACTTCAACTAAGTAAAATTCATTCAGCATGAATCGCTATATCTAAACCAGTAATCTATCAGACAATTACGCTATTTACAGAGACGGGTCATTGAATGAAGTCAAATTTGAAATGTCTTGGATCCGCAGTATTTAAGAATCAAACAAATAGCTTGATTTCATATTGAATAACATCATTGTTAAGTTTCCAGAACTGAGAAAATAAATATCATTTGCATAAAGTGAACGGAATGTTTATAATGCCACAAAAATACAATCGTATTTCACGTTTTTCAGTACAGAAAGTGCTCATAATTTTATTTAATTGATCATATAAAAGAAGAGGTTGTTGACTTAACCTCACTCTTTTCTGGAATATAAATCATACAAAATTTGACCTATGTTGGCCGACTTTAAAAAGAGAGGATTTTTGTTTATTATTAATTTTAGTTTAATAAATATATTTATCATATTATCTTACTTAGATTTCATCAGAATTCGTAACCTGTTTGCGTGACTGGCCACTCACTGCCTACTTTTCTTTAAAATATAATTAAATAAAAATAAAAATATTGAATACAAAATTTTAATTAAATCTTTCTCCTAAAGTTAAAACCAAGTCAAAATATGAAGTGATAAATGTAAAAATAGAATTGTGAAAGCAAGCATAGTAATTTTGTTATTTTTAGAAATGGTAATTTTTTGCCAATTTTAATCCTAAATAATTAAACATTAATCTAGACTACCCACTAGTTTGGGTCGAAAAAAAAAAAAATTTTTTTTTTTTTTTTTTCGAAACGCTATAGCGCGGAAAATTTGCCTCTGGGGTAGTTAAGTAATATGAAAATTAAAAAAACAAAATTTATTGAACCCCCAGCTAACGCATTGTACTTAAAATTTTAAAATTTCGGTTTTTTTTTCGAAAATCAAGTCATTTTACTAGGTTTTTTACAGCACTCAGCCAATAATATTTTAAACTGCTATAGTGAAAATCCTTTATTAAAAGGGTTGAAAAACACAAGAAAAAAAAATTAAACCGTCGAAATCTTTCAATTTGCGGTAGCGCAAAAGACTCAATAATTGGTAAATTATCGCATTCAAGGTGCATACTAGCATAGTCAAGTATGCTGAGTTGTGTGTTAATAGCCCATTTTTTTTTTCTTTACTCTACAATTAATTGTAATAGAATGACCATATAAAGGATATAAATAAAAGAAAAAATTAATGTTTACATTTTATTATAGTAACATATTTACTAAAAATACAAAAAAAAAAAAAAAAAAAAAAAAAACTGCATTGTAAAATTTACACGCTATTTTTGTGTGGCTAAGTTGAAACTGCACTTGCTGACAAACTTTGGCAACGAAGCTCTTGATGCTACGGTGGATCTTATGAAACCATCTACATTCTTGACACCGACGACTTTTTTATATACTTCAGTAACTAATTTCACGTAGCATTCAACAGCTTGAGTATGACACGGAAATTTACTCTAAAGTTCATTCGTCAGCAGTTTCACCGGCGGTGATTTTAGCCCAAACTTCATCATCCGATACTCTTCGTAACAATAGTGGTGGTGTAAGGGCAGTGGTGCTCCAATCAATTATTTCAATATAGTTGGTTGTCTGAAAGTAAATTTTTGGAGGTCGAAAACACCTTATTGATTCTGTTTTGGGGGCTAACTTTCTTGATTTTATAATTTTTCTGAAGCTTAACTCTCTTATGTGCTTCCTTTCATCCACTGTCGTCCTACGGAGCAAATTTTCTGGATGGGCAAAAAATGCGTTTTTTACATCACAAGATCAATCACTCTAACCAAATTCTCTGGTAGAAATCTTGTGGATTTGATAATCTCAAAAATGTGTCCAGGCTCATCTGTTAAATACTTGATTTTCTTTATTTTGAATCATACAGGCATGTATGATTTGAGAATGAAAGAAACTAACATTCTAATATGTTCATCTTAAGGAGTTTTCACACTTACGTACAGTCTTAAAACTCTGTTAGCTGTTGTTAACCATCTTGAGTGGGAAAGAGGGCCTGGTTCACTAGCAGATAAGTACACAGGGAAGTTGCCTGACTTTATAGCAGAACTTATGTGTAGCAGGTACTGTTGATCTTTGCTTAAAATATTGGAATCAATGTCTGGTACTTCACAATAAACACTTTCAAAATCCACCATTGGTAGCTTTTCACACTTACTAAACTGAATGCCAGTCGGACCACTAAATGACTCTGGCCCAGTCATTTCACTGTCTAAAGTTATGAACAAATGCCGGAACGGTAACTCATTGAAGTGCAAAAGGCAAACTACCCACTGTAACGGTCTTTTAACTTGTTTAATTAAACGTATAACACCAATTCTCCAACCCGTGTTAGTAACAATACCGTCACATCCCAGTACATCAAGTTCGTCCAGGGAAAAACTACCGTCAGTCAAATGAGAGATAATGCTATTAGAGATGTTTTGAGCAGAACCACTTGAGGGTGTAACGTGGCCGACATAAACAGATCCAGGTTTTTGTATTATAGAATAATGTTTTTCTTGTATGGTTCATTTAAAATTTTTTGGTTGACATTCTCAATTACAAGGGTGGTATCAATTACAAGTTACAAGGGTGGTATCTGAATTACAAGGAAAGGTATAAAAATAGCAGGGCGAGCGTACGCGCAATGCATTGAGGGAAGTGTGTTGAAGAGCTTGATCGGTGAGAGTGGGGAGTAGTGAACTGTACGGAATGCTTGCCGCGCTTATGAAATGTAATAATTTACCGATTTTTGAGTCTTTTGCGTTATCGCGAATTGAAAGATTTTGACGGTTTTAATTTTGTTTTGTGTTTTTCAACCCTTTTAATAAAGGATTTTCACTAAAGCAGTTTAAAATATTATTGGCTGAGTAGTGTAAAAAAAAAACTAGTAAAATGACATGATTTTCGAAAAAAATCGAAATTTTAAGTACAATGCGCTAGCTAGGGATTCAATATATATATATATATATATATTTTTTTTTTTAATTTGCATTTTACTTAACTACCCCAGAGGCAAGTTTTCCACGGTATAGCGTTTCGAAAAAAAAAAAAAAAAAAAAAAAAAACATTTTTTTTCAACCCACCCTACTACTCACCCCTGCTAGTTTTGCGAATACGAGTTGTTCCCGTTTCGCTCACCCTTTACCTTTCTGTTAAGCCCCCTTAAGTTCCCCTTACCTTTCTATTTAAACCTTTTTTAATTGAAATATTATAATATTTCTGTTAAGCTACAATAATTTGTTGTAAATAAATAAAGGAAGTATAAAAATGTACTCTCTTTTTTTTTTTTTTATTCTCATTCAAATGATTAGTTACAGAGTAACATAATTTAATTATCTAGGGTTAATCAATATCTAATAAAAGAAATGTTTAACAATACTAATAAAGAAATTGACTATGTTTCAAATAATATATGTCGAATAGAATATTGCAGAGCTGTAATTCAAAGACAAACGCAAAATGTTTCATTTCAGCAAAATTTGTAATAAAATTGGAAGAAAACCCTCAAATACTCTTATAATCAGAGTTCAATGTAATAAGAGATGTCTGAATGCAATAGGCGTCGTCTGGCGAACTATTTAGTTGAAACATAGTGTAAATTTATCATTTGGAATACAGATCTTTGCAATCATAGCCTTAGAATAAGACATGAAGTGGGAGTTGTAGTATGTATGAAGCAGTATATATTCTTTAACCAGACTTTTAATTTCCGTAAATAATGATATAGTGGTAAAAACAAACGTTTAAACTTCTAAGTGTTTAGATAATTACGAATAATAAAAATATATGAATAAAGATTTTATACATGCATAAAATTTGTCATTAATGAACTGACTTTTTTTTCGTTTGCTCTTTAGAGAGGATTTCAGAAAATCCCATATTTGAAAAAATTTGATAAATGTTCCAAGTGTTTAATCTCTTTGCTTTTTCTTTAATTCATTCATTTTTTTTCTTTTTACTTCCATTAACGACTACTGTAGGTAATGGGAATATTATATTCGGTCAAAAAATTCGATGTCGAGTTTTCGCCTTATTTACATGTTTTAAGGTCTCCTGACTCCAAAAAAGTGGTTTTCGGCAATTGGTCTGTATGTGTGTGCACGTGTTTTTGTGTGTAGGGAATCTTTTTGACTATCATATCTCCGAAACTAATAAAGACAGAACAACGAAATTTCAAAATTAAGACGGGTCTAGTGTACAGATGAATTTTCCAACTTTTGGTCAAAATTGGAAAACCGGAAGGGAAACATTAAGTACACATCTCAATTTTAGGTTTCGCAATTGCGTTCTTTTAAAAACGGCTCTAACGATTTTCTTCAAATTTGATGTAAAAATCCCTTTTTAAATGTTCGTTAGCATGTATTACTTGGTTGCTTCAGGAAAACTGACAGGCGTGCTGATTAGAAAGGTAAGTTATAGATCTCGAAAATGGGGGATTCAAAAACGTCTCTAACGATTTCTTTTCTCTTTTTTTATTAAACTACCTATGAAAACTCTTTTAAATCCCTTCAAAGCATGCGTTTCAATTTGATCTTACAGGAAAATTGTTAGGTGACAAATTCGTTAAATCAATTTTATACCTTCTGACCACACTATTTCCAAAAAGAGTATATAATATACTGGGTAATGAAATAGTACTATGGGTAATGAAAATCATTTGCTTGTTACAAGCCAGTATTTTTTATATTGGGTAATGAAATAGCACTGGGAAATAAAAATAGTGTGCTTGTTATAAACCAGTATTTTTTCTTTTTTTATTCTTCTTTTTCTTTTTTTTTTTTTTCCTCGACGATTTACATTTGTTATTGCGAAAAGTATAAATCATACATATTTTTGAAAAGGATGCACCGTAAATTTCATTGTGTTTTAGACATAGTTCGCAATATACTGAAATTGAGAATAAGTATAACAATTTCGGATTTATAATTAGAAGTTAACTGTTATAATTTATTATTTCTTCATATTGAATTTTAGGAGATTATTTTTACATTTCCGGATGATAGCATATAAAAACTATTAAAATTTGATGTTTAAATATTCAAAATTTTTAAGGAATTGTCTGATTGTTAATAAATTGTCTGATTTTAATAAATTTGTTGTCAAATCAAGTAGCAAATCGAAAAGTCATTGATATAAGAAAATAATGCCATAATTCCCATAAACATATACAATCAAATTTGGCCTCGCAATGGAAATGGTTAAACAAAAAATATTCTACTTAATTTAATTTTAAGATCACAATTTGTATTTATGAGCACATAGATGCTCAAGAATTGTGTTCATAGTTTACTTTGATTTATTCTGATTTACCAATTTCACTTACAAAAATCGTCTTGGCTTTAAATCAGAATATAAAGAAAATTTCAGCTTTGCAAGAAAATGCCATATATATATAAAGTACGCAACAATTGTTTCGAACCGGGAAAAATAAGCGCAACTCTTCATCAAACGAAAATAATGCAGCAGAAAAGAAGCAACGGAGTGCCGAAATTCTGATAATATAAAGGAATCGGAAAAGCTCAACGCTCCTTATTAGATAGCATCAAGGTCAGCCAAACCCCACATTAACCTATGGGGAAATGTGCCCGATTATTATTCATTGCATGATTCATATTTAACTTCGTTTTTCCATTAAGTTAATTCATATCCGTTAATCTTTTAACATTCATTAGTTTCGCACTGAAACAAAATATCCAAGATTTTTTGCGTAACAAGTTTTTCCATATATATATATATATATATATATATATATATTTCTCGTTTTAATCGATTTTCAAACTTCTGTTCCTTTTCTGTTAGTTAGATAGCAGCACTACGAAATCAACAAATGATATTTCAGAGTAAGCCGTATGCATCACTCTAAATTTCTTAGTAAGGGCGAATGCAGATTGCTGCTTTGATTATACTCTCGTGCCTAGTTTTTCACCTGATAAAGAACTGTGATATTAATTTGACCTAAAACAACTGTTGCGATTTTTTTTTTTTATTATTATTATTTATTTACAGTATTCACCTGTAAACTTATTCCTTAATTAAATTAATTATTGCTTGAATTTAATAAGGTTAAAATACGGATGTTTCCAACTAAAAATTTCTCTAAAATTAAAATTGATGCTTCTTCCTTTTTACATATTTATGATCAACTATGTGTCAAAAAGCCTTTATTTATTTTTTTATTTATTTATTTATTTATTTATTATTATTAGCATTTTTAAAAGAAAATATATTTAGAGAACGTTAAAGGGTTAAATCAGCCCTTGTTTTTCGAAAATTCTTTTTTTATTTTTATTTATTTCTTTATTTATACTATCTCATTTTGAAGTTGCAAATTCGAAATTTCACTCAGTGAAATTTAGTATTTTACAAGTTTAAAAAAAAGTAACCATAATAAATTTTAAGAAACAACTACTGATGTCAAAAGTTTCCTTGATGAGAAAACGGAATTTAAAAATACGTAATGAATAATAATGGGACACATTTCCCCATAGGTTAACATGGGTTTTAGCAGATATTGTTACTCTGTGATAGGGAGTCTTATGTAGAAAGAATCAAGAAATATTAGAGGAAATTTAAAATTTTTATATCCAATAAACATACTATGATTGACTTTAATTTTTCTTTTTTATCCACTTGACGTTTAAGAGGGAAAGGGAAAAAATTAACTAGTTTATGAAGTACATCAGATAATATTTCAAAGTGTCTGTCAATGATAACTACTTCAGTCTGTTAAAAATTGTATTTTGCCTCTGTACGAAAATTGACGCTTAATTCACGAGACGTTAAGATCAGCAATTTTCGAAAGATAAACCTTTAAACGTTAGGTATCAAAGATAATCGTAGAGAGGTTTTGCAGTTGCCAACAAAAGCTGTTGAGCATGCGGATGAGGTAAGTATCAAATTTCTGGATTTTATATATATATATATATATATATAAACACTCCATTTATTTCTTATATTAGTTATTTTTTCCCCAAGCATTTTTTTATCATTAAATATTTTACATAAACTAATTAGATAATTTTTTAAATTATCAGTTAATATCTAACTGAATCTACATCTCAACTGAAAGTTTTGAAAGAATTTTCTTCAACTGATAAGCAATGCGTTAAAATAAACCACTTCTTTAAATTTACTGGGAGGGAAAACATTCAAAGAAAGTCACTTTCAGCAAGTATAAAATCCACATGATAATAATCTCGTTCTTCTTTTTCCAGTCTTTTTAATGATAACATCTTATTAAAATTATTTCAACTTCTATCTTATCAGCTTGGTTTTAAACTATAAGTGAGCTTGAATAAATAAATATAAATATTTTTTTTAATTTAAAAAATGACATTTTTTTTATAACTGAAAAAATTGAAAGTTATCATTATAGGCAAATAATGTATATTTCTGTATCTATTTTTATATCTTCTTGATATTTCACTTAAGGGGACTATATTATAAGAGTATATAATTATTCAAATACACAACCGTATATTTTCTTAATATTGCGATTTAATTAACATTAATGATTAGTTTGAAGTGTCTCACAAAAAAAGTTCAGGTACGTTATGGGATATAAGTCGAAAATGTTCGAAGGGCATTTTCAGCTGTGTTATCGGGTTTATTGTCTCGCTTTTTTTTCCCTGATTGTTCCATCACTATATTTATATTGCAATTTTCCCCTTAATTGGTCGTGAAAAAATATTACAGAAGTTTGCTACATAAATATAGTGGTGGAAAAGTTATGAAAAAATTACGGACTGATTCAACGCTGGTTTATGTCTCTTTAACGCTTCCCAATAAAGTCGAAAAACGTTTATGAGTTCGGTTCGTCTATTTGTCTATCTGGCTTCTTTCTCATTTCCGTGAAAATCTTTAAAATATCTTAAAACCTACACGTGTTATTCAGGTTTATTAAAAATAAAATATATTTTACGGTATCATTACAAAAATGAAATACATTGACGATTAAACCATGTAACTGATGACTACGGTCGGAAGATGTTTTATAATATATGAAAACTTAATTTTTTTTTTCTTGTGTTTCTTATACTCTTGGAATGCTTAGAAGATTTATTTTTCGCTGCACTTTAGTTTATTGAATTCCCAATTTAGTTAAAAAAAAAAAAAAAAGAAAGAAAGAAAAGGCAATACCTTAACTGATATTAATTAGAAAAAAGAAAGGAGACAATATTATCGCAAGCACAAAATCCTATATAAGTTTAATCTCGGCTTTATGATGTCCGAGTTTCAGAAAAAGTTATTACACAAAAGTATTCTCGTTACAACAAAACCAGAATAAATTGTCTAGGTAGAGTATAGTTAAAATGACTTTTAAAAAAGCTATTGTAAGTTTTGATTATTATTTTAAAACTCTGTATATGTTAATATATATATATATATATATACTTTTTTTTTTTTTTTTTTTTTTTTGGTAAAAAATTAACACCCTCTTATGCATGAAGAATTTAATACAACGGTAAATCAATGAAACAACTAAATATGCTAATCATTAAAATCCATTTTTTTTTTTTTAATAATAAGAAGTAAAGACAAACCATTACTATAAAATTTTTATTTTCTTTCATAAAACTATGAAAAAGTAATAAGTTTTAGATCAAATATAAACCTCCCTATATCGCGTTCGAAAATTAAAATTTTCTATGTTTTTAATACATCGAAATACATAATTTTTATTCATAAGACACATAAAAAGCATTTAAAACCTTCAAATTAGTCAAAGAGACCCAAAATGAGAATTTTATACAAAATTTTCTCACCTCAAATTTTCCAAAAGATTTTTGGTTTTGTATCCCACATGTACACTGGTGTTCAAAATTAAAGCAACAACCTATTTTTTTTAGTTTTCTTCTTTTGCGCATAACTTTTAAACAATTAAACATATGAATATAAAATTTCGAAGGCATGCTTGTTATCGCATCATAAATCGAATCTTATATAACTTTAGCAAAAGTAATAGTGTTCAAACTGATAATTATTCAATTTTTCTCAAAAGTAAGCTTTGGGGGAAAAAAATGAAATATTTTAACAATTTTTAAAAAGAAAACTTAACGAAAAATGGTCATAAGGAAGCATTACAGATAGTGAAGATGTACATGGATCTATGTGTTAGATTAAAACCGGATTTTTCTTCCCGTAATCACTTTTCTGTTTTTTTTCTTTTATCTTCTTTTTTTCGCATGTGAATAACTTTTTAAAAAATATACGTACAAACATGAAAATTGGATAAGATGTTCCTTATAAAATTATTTATCGACATTATTGTTATTATTGTGTAGAACATAGTTTATAAATTAGTAATTATATTTTTTCATAAAATCCGTTATAAAAGTAAAAGAAAAACGAATATAGGAAGAAAAATCGGGATTCAGTTTAACATCTGAAGGCATCCTTTATCTATAATGCATCATTAAAACCATTTTTCTTCAAGTTTTCTTTTCTAAAATTGTTGAAACTTTTCATTTTTTCCAAAGCTTACTTTTGAAAAAAAATGAATAAGTATTAGTTTTAAAATTATTACTTATGTGTTGTTGTTGTTATTGTTGTTTTCATGTCCCCCTGGTCCAAAAATCCTAGACCAGGTCCATGATACTATGTCGCGCTAATAGAAAGTATTACTTATGCTAAAGTTATACAAAATTCGACTAATGATATGATAAAAAACATGCGATCCAAATTTTACGCTCACATGTTTATTTGTTTAAAAGTTATGCGCAAAAGAAGAAAACGATAAAAGAGGTTGTTATTTTAATTTTGAACACCAGTGTATAAAAGTCAAGATTCCATAGATGTAAAACTGTTGTAAATAAATAAAAAAGAAGTATCAAAATTTTTAATTAAGGTTTATGGAAAATAAAAGGCTGTATTACTATGATTGAAAGGCAACTTCTTAGATATTTTAATCCTATAGCAAACAATTTTTTTTTTAAACTATTCTTCTTTAAAAAAAAAACGTACTAGCTCAAAATGTTTTCGTCATAATTATAAAACTCTGCAATGTCTGAAAGAATGTATTAAATTTATTACTTTTATTTTGCAAACATTGTTCGGTATATGCCGAAAACTAAAACAGCTTATCAGGAAACTTTTCAAACAGTTCTAAAATATTAAATATTAAATTTTATCACATTTTCTAGTAGGTCACTAGATAAAAAGGCGTAATGTTTTAAAAAGTATTTTACAAATTTACTAAAAATATTTATTATTATTATTATTATTATTTAAAGTTGCATTTAAAGATGCGCATACAAATGTAAAGGAAAAAAAATGTATAATTAACGTTTTTAGAAAATAAAGGACTCTATTAATATATTTTATAATTGAAGGACTACTTATTAAATATTTCAGTCATGTCAACGCCAGTCTCATTTTAAAAAATTTAGTCGAAAAATGCCAGATGGTGAAACACAGCTTCTTTCAATTTCATCATAAAAGTGCCAGCTGATGTGTCGATGCGTTTTTCCCACCACATATTTTGCAATCTTGCCTACATTGAATTCCCCCTTCTTTTTTTTCTTTTTTTTTTTTTTTTTTTTTTTTTTTTAATTGAGCATTGTTTTTTATTTATAATATGCAGACTTTTCAACGAAATGCCGCTTTCAGATAAATTGAAAAGCCATGTAAAAATATCGAATTGCAATTGGAATGCAAATACATTAAAATATCTTATGAAATGGGCAACAGTATGAAAATGTTTTAACCGCACATGTGCAAACGATTAAAAAATTAAATTAAATTAGCTTTTTTTGCATAAAATGATAGACAAATAGTCAGGCCAACTCATTCTAAAAGCTTTGTCAAATATCATGAAAATTCATAAACGTATATCCAAAGAATTAAGATGTTCTTCTGTTATCAAGTAAAATTGAATTTTTACTGAGAAGATACAGTGTAACCATGTTTTTCGCGCCTAGCTTTGAGGAAGAATCCAAAGGTTTGGAGGGTTGTCAAATTGACTGACAGGTTGAGATTTGGTAAATATCCAGTCATTCAGCGTGCTCTTATCGCTATTTTCTCTCAAGCACAATCTTATCACCTCTATTTTAACATTGGACTCGTTGAGTCAGCTTTTTAGCAGAAGTTCCCATCGCAAGAAAAATAGGTAAAGAATATTCCCAAATTGTTGTCTTCATTATAAGTCAGTAGGTAAATTGAACATATAAAGACATGTTTTTACTTTAATTACATATGCATGTATTTATAAACGAATATAAAAAAAAGTTAGATAGATGGTAATAAACTGTATTTTACATGTTATAATACAAAAAATAAATAATAATAATAATAAAAAATAAATAAAAAATAAATAAAATAAATAAAAAATAAAGTAAGATTTCTAAAATTTTTAATTTAAATAACAATAATTATGTATTTATTTTAGTATAGCTATCATTTGACTTAAACTGAAAACGGCTGTTTCCTTTACAGGGTCTAGGACAGTCAGCCTTTTTGAATACCACTATTTTTCTAAAGCAATCTTTGTATTATTCAGTCAAAGATAACTACTTCAAATAATTACTATTTTTTTTTATTTAATTATTATTTATTTTATGGCTGAGTCGATAAGCACGATTGGAATCGAACCCACACTTCCCGCCTACCAGTTTCGACAGCAGATCCTATCGCCCATTTATGGGGCGAATCATTTTATGTTTTCAAAATGTGTGAAAAATGACTTAATGATTAATAGATAAATGTATATAGATAAATGTATTAATAAAATAAATAAATAATAATAATAATAATAATAATAATAATAAATATAATAATAATTTATTATAATAATAATAAATAGATATATGTATTAATAAAATTGCTTGTATGTATGTTTGTTGTAATTTTTTCGCATGAAAGAGTGACCAAGATTCCTAAAATCTGTGCACAGATTATCTTTACAACTCATCGTGTACAAAGCCCAATTTTCAGTTTTATTTTCAAGTTACTTTATGTTTTCCGAAATCAGTGAAAAACGACGTCACTTTTAATGGGTAATATATATTTACAAGTGAAAAAGAAAATTAAGAGACATTTTTTTAGTTAGTGTCATATTACAAAAAAAAAAAAAAAAGAAAAAAAGAAAAAGAAAGAAAGGAAAAGAAAATGCGTTTGTTGGCATTTTCACATGGCATGAATAGCTTGGTAATGTTTGTCACGTTGAGAAATGTTTAAAGCAACACACCGTATTCAGGGTTCCGTATGAGCCACCAAGTAGGAGTTTGCTATAGTTAAATTTTCATGGGTCACAAACCAGCTGTTCAACGAAGCTAGTTAGTAAATAAAAAAATAAACGCCAATAACTGTTTTCTCCACACGCAGTAGTAGAAAAAAAAATTATACTAATCATTTTTGAATAATGTGCACTATTATTTGATATTTTAATGTTGCTTCATTTATTATCATCTTATATCTTTCGTTTCTTATGTTATTGCTTCGCTATCATACTATAGAAAAAGTTTATTTATAAACATAAAAAAAAAAAAAAAAATCTCCAAATTTTACGTCATAAAAATTTTACTTTTTTTCAAAAAATTACATCAGTTTGTTCAACATTTTTACAAAGAGTTTTATGACAAATTTGAATTTTTAATTAATTTATAATGCGCTATTTTAGGTGCAGTCTAAAAATTCATATCAATATGATTAACGCCAATTGTCTACACAAGAGACATAAACCTAGATAATATGCGTTCTTTGAAGGTCTTTTTATGGGTCCTAGCCTGTATTCTCGCAAGTTTCGGGACGGGGGGGGGGGGGGGACTGTGGTGGTAATGTGTGGTAAGAGTAACATGAAAGTAATGATAACACATAAAGGTAATGGCAACATTACCCTTATCTATTTTAACATAGGGCTAAGACACATAATTATCTGTGTGGCTAAGACATATAGACATACATTAAGTGTCTTAGTAAGTATAACTATGTAACTTGTTTATTGTGTATTATGGTAGGGACAATCGCCTCTGAGAAAGATTCCCACCTGAAAAAATGACTGAAGGGGAGGGGAAAAATGCCATCCATGGAAGCTTTTCTATGGGCCTGTATTCACTTGAATTTCAGAGAAAACAAGGGTGGTGGCAATGTGTAGATATACTTAAAAACGGATAGAATGTAAAAAAAAAAAAAAAAAAAAAGTGGGGGGGAGGCTAAAAACCCATAGAAAAAAGCATAGTATGAAAAAGAAAAAAAAAACTTACAATCACAAGGGTATTGGGGGAAAAAAGGCTAACACTGGTAGAAATATAAGGTCAAAATAGACTAGAAAAAGTTATCGAAGCTCGGGAAGGATTTGGACCCGGGACCCTGCAGCTATCGTCAAGGGTTAGCTGCGTCTCGCCTAATATAAGACTTAGCGGGGTGAGAGGGTGGGAGCCGTTTTTTACATCCTGGAAGCCACCGCACTTTAGAATGTAAAAAACGGAGGGTGGGGAGGCTAAAAACCCATAAAAAATAGAATGGGATGAAAAAGAAAAAACTCACAATCATAAGTGTGTTGGGGGAAAAAAAAGTGGGGCTAACACCAGAAGGAATATAAGGTCAAAATAGACTAGAAAAAGTTATCGAAGCTCGTGAATAGTCTGGGCTCGGGGTCCTGACGCTATCGTCGAGAGTTAGCTGCGTCTCACCAAATTAGTAGTTAATTGCAACGACATTCATACATTCATTCAACATAACCACTTCCGAATTTTAAAAAGATTAATTTCGTTAAGGGTAAAAAATTCAAACTGAAATTATGAAATAGGTTTAATATGAATTTATATATAAATTTATATTTAGAGGAATAAATATTTATTTATTAATATAGGGAATATAATAAATGTTTATTTATTAAATCGTTATTAACTCCAGATAGATGGGCAGAAAATCTTAAATAATATTAAAATATGGCTAATCTGTGAATACATCAGTGTAAATATCTGTCCACAGGTAATGCGTGTTCCAATTTTTTAGTACATATATATACAAAGACAGAGAGAGATTATCTCCGAATAATGCGCTGTTAGTTACGATTTCATGAATAAATATTTTTTCTATGTCCTGGTATAATAAAGTTTTTGCAGTGTATAATGAATAATTTGATTTAACATTTAACCCAATTGAAATTGTAAAAAAAAAAAAAAAAAAAAAAAAATTAATTACAATCCACTGCTTTAAAATAAACCTTTCGAGTTCAAGATTTTGTTTTATTAAATTAATAGTTTTATTAACCATTTTGTAACCACGCTCTCATTATTAGTTAGAAATTATGAAAAACATTTGAAAATAACGCGCTTTTTTTATATTTGATGGCTCATATCATAACTTTCTTTTATATGAATAATAATAATAATGTAATCTAAGCTATTACTATCTAAAAATAATATTATTTTATATATTTTTAATATTTGTTGGTGTTGGTGTTGTAGGTTAATGCCAGTTGTCTACAAGTGGAGCCTAGCTATAGATGGGATACCGTCTGTGGACGTATTTCTATGAGTTCCTATCTCTTATACTTGCAGTTTCTGGGGAAAAAAAAAAAAAAAAACAGAGAAAACTCCAAGCATTACATGAATTTGAATCAGACAGTGCCCTTCTACCAGTTCCAAAGAAGAGCCCCTCGTCCTCTGGTTAACCCTTACAAATATTTGCTTATTTATAAAAATAATTCAGTATGAGAAATTTGCAATGCATATAACTAAAACTTTTTTTTTTTTTTTTTTTTTTTTTGACAATTTTGAAGAGAGTAATTTGTAGGGAGTTCCCAAGTTTGCAGCTATATATATAGAAAAAGCTTTTCAAACATTTTACAGGAAGAAAAATGAAATCACGTGAAGAAATGGAAGATTTAATTTTAAAAAATTTAACGAAATCTAAGAATGAAAGCATACGTTAAAACATGTATTAAGAATGTGCAAAAGCGGCAACGCACAAAAAAAAGATTTTTTTTTTTTTTTTGTGTGTGTGTGTGTGTGTGTGTGTGTGCGCTGTCGCTTTGTTTTCATAACAGCACTCGTGCCTTCTTTGTTCACCTGACGAAGGGTCGTGTTTTCTTTCGAACCGAAACAATTGCTGCGAGTTTTTGCATTTTATATTTTCATTTATAGTTTTGTACTTATTGTATAGAGAATAATTTCATTCCACCACATTGGAATTGAAAATCACTCGATTTTTAGTGGATAGATGGTGACACCAGCTACCTTACGTATTGAAAGATTCTGTTCTCTGTTTCTCTTAACTACAGACTGGACCTGGACCAAGAAATGTTGTTATTAACTTGCTTAATATAAACGAAGGATATATATATATATATATTATTATGAAAACAATGCTTTCAAACCTTGTGTCATGCGTTGTGCTACCAAAATATTCAGAGATTTAACTTTTGTGTTTTCCAAAGTGAAAGTGTAAGAGTAAATTTAAAAAAGCTTCTATCAGTGAACTTCAATGGTTTAGAATAATTTTAACTAATGTTGGTTGATTAATCTAGAACTTCTGATAACTTAAGGATCTAACTAAATCATTTTTTTTAATGCGAAGTTACTGAGATTCTATTTTATTATTATTTTATTTTTCTGTTTATTTATTTTTAATCATTCTAAAAATACTAATTTTTTTAAACTTTCACCTTCAATGATTTATTTTATCAATCAAAAAATAAAATAGTAAAAATAAAGTTCATTCTATGTATTACAAATTTCAGCTTAGATGAATTTCAGTTTCATTGTTTTTTAAAATAAACTTAAAGATAAAATAAATTAGATGGTTATCTATCACGGAGTCTTACTCCTTGATGGATATCAGAAAATTGTTTGATGCTGCCATCTATCGGCAAAATGTATAACTAAATAAAAAAATTACATTTACTTTTTAGGCATTCAGTATTTTTTAAGTTAAATGATTAAAAAATTTTAAGATCTGAATGTGTATCAAAAAAAAATTATTTCTTAACAGAATAAAATGTCAGCTGATGAATTAATTAATGTTATAAATTTTATCAAATGGCCTAGAAAATCGATCACTGAACTTGAATTCATGATAGTATTGCACAAAATCGAAAATAAACTATTGGCTGAAAGCACAGGGGGTTGGTTGGTTGTAGGATTTAAGGCCGATTGACTCCTGATGTGTCCTAGGCCTAGAGGGGGAATGCCCTCCGTGGGGGTCTTTCTAAGGGATCCTAGCCCGTATTTACGCAAGTTTCGGAGGAAACCACGGAAAACTCCGAACGGCTAGGTCGATGAGCGCGACCTGGGATCGAACCCGGCACCTCCCATCTACCAGCTTTGAGCGCAGAACCGCTCGGCCGCTGGTGGGCCTGAAAGCACAGGGGGGAAAAAAAAAAAAAAAAAAAAAGAAAAGAAAAGAAAGAAAGAAAGAAAATAACACACATGTTTTAGAAACATGTTTTTGTTCTTTATTTATTTTCTTATCATATTTTCTTTTATTGCAACTTTAATAATTTTTGTATACAAATACTGCGATAAATGAATGTTTAAGTTTTTTTTTTTTTTTTTTTTTAACTTATTTAATTTAGGCTTAATTAATTTATTTGTGCGTATTTGATTTGAAACATAAAATGTAAATAAAATAAAAATATTAAATTAAATATTTATAAATTTTAATATGCAATTTTTAACTTGATTTTATTTATTATCCGGGTATTTAGACAATTATATATCGTTTTCTTAGGAATGACAAAAAAAATCCAGAATTACTCCAGTCCCGAATAATCCGTTGTACTGCAACACGATAAACTTATCTATTTTATCTTTTATTATTATTATTATCATATTATATCGAAAGGTAAATAAGCGTTAATAATGTTTATCTGTTTACAATATTAATTAAACTCTATTTAAATTTGTCTCATACTCAAAATATTAATAACAATATATTTATATATAACTTAATTGAATGGTATTAAATGGTATAAGTCTTAGGTACTTTAGTTGTTTGATATTCCAGGTCTATTTCTATAAAATTGCAGGTCATCAAATTTGGTTCACGACATAAAAAAAATAGCTCGCAACATAAGAAATAGCTTATAACATACTGGAAAAGTCCTGGTTTGGGAACGATCGGAATTCCGAATGCAGGAAAAATTTCAAAATCAAACCTGAAATGTACAAAACTCGGCCTGATGCTGTGTGCGTGCCAATAGATCGAAGTTTGTTAACGAAACCATTTTTAAATTCGTGAAATCAATGAAGGTAGTGAATCAACGAAGGCTTTGCCTGCTTCGATGGTCACTATATTTAAAAGATACTCTTTTGCTTTATAAAAAAAATAAAACTTTTAAAAATTCATGAACTTGCTCAAAAGGCCGCTTCCTGTCCCCGATGCCTTCGACAGCGCACCACTCATTCGCAGGCTTTCTGGAGCCTGACCCTATTGCCTGTGACGATAGCTTACCAGTGGGCTTCCATTTAAGTGCTTATCAGATGACAGTTTCGAAATGGACAGTATCGAAAAAATTGAAGTAGCAATTTTATATTTGAATCCCAGTTACATATTAACAACATTATACGTGGCGTACATAATATTTTCTTTCACGTTATTTTCTATATTTCTTTGATTTATTTGATCAACTATAAAATTACAACAATTTCACGCCAAATATAATATTATAATATTAACATCGGCTACGTCTATCGCATGAGACAATTAATTTTTTGTGGTTATAATAATAGTTGAGTTAGTTAATAGTAGTTAGTATATAAAAAAATAATTAATTAATTATGTAAACCTGATCATAGTGCAGCCTTAATATAGTTCCCCTTGGCGACTTTTGAATTTTTATCGCCATTTTAGACAAAAATACATAATTTATGTAATTATTTTTTCAGTTTCTTTCTTTTCTTTTCTTTTTCCTTTCCTTTTCTTTCTTTTTTGTTTTTCAATATTTTATAATTTATTTATATTTTTGATGCGCTACTTGGCTTAAAGTGGCTTCCACAAAAGTAGAATCATTGGCGAAAAAGGTCTGATTGATTTCAGCATCAAAATTTAAAAAAATTACCCAGTATTATCAATGAATTAGCTTTCATGCCAAGTGCTGTTCAGTGCCAAAAACATATTATTTAAACAAAACAAAAAAGAGAAAAATCTAAAATTGAAGTATATTAAAAAAGGTTATGGTTATTTTTTTACTCCATTTTTATATTTTCATTTTCTATATGCATGAGAAAAATTTAATATTATATATATATATATATATATATATATATATTTTTTTTTTTTTTTTTTTTCACGTGAAAACATATTTTATTCGATAAGAAAAGGTGATTTCTTTTTACTCCGAGAAACACGGCCATTTTTACCGGTTAATGGCCGTCTTTCTCTGAGTGAATACACACGGATAATTTAGCAAATAAAATATATGAATAAATTATGTACTAAAGGTGAATTAAAAACTCCAGATACAGTTTCAAATTCAATTTTCATTCATTAGTTCTTTCTTTTTTTTACTATATCTATTAGTTTAGCTAATATTTAAAGTTACACTCTTTTTATATACTAAAACTAACGTTCTTTACCTGCGCCGCTGCTAACTATATTTAGAAGAATTTTGAAAATTCCACATTACTTACTAATACAAAATCTTAAAAAATATCAAACTTTTAAAAAGTATACCTTTAAATCTGAAGACTGTAATTATTTCATAATAATAACAAAGCAACTGGTTATAAAAATTATATTTTTCATAAATTAGTCAAATATACCTTACTTATGAAAAACTATTACTTTTCCTTTCATCTATTTATTAGTACAGTTGAAAGCCGCGTAATACATCGGCATTTTAATATTTTTTCGACATCAAAAATTTTTGTATTATAACATGGGAATGATAGATCTATATAAATTACTATATCTATGATTTCATTTTCTCTATATATTAAAAAAAAAAAAAGTTAGTGTCATTGGCGTCAAATTTTTTTGTCTGCGACAGCATCTTCTAGCGGAGGGCAGGGTCCTTCGCGTCATGAGAGGTATCAATGTGTTCCGAATACTCCAGGGAAGACATTTCAGCTGCTTAGAAATTTCTATCATTTTAATTAAAGAAGTTAT
Source organism: Salticus scenicus (assembly GCA_963930645.1). NCBI lineage: Eukaryota > Metazoa > Arthropoda > Arachnida > Araneae > Salticidae > Salticus > Salticus scenicus. Next base: position 210,594,993 of record OZ005657.1, read on the forward strand.
TAACTAGAAACGACAAGTTAATGAAGGTACTATGTTTGCCATTTTGAAGGAAGTTTCTCCCAGTGACGTTGTACTACTGTCATGAAGTTATTTTACACGGGAAAATTAAAATATGATCCATGGTTGTACGTAGGTAGGTAGGTTCGATTTAACGTCGCACCAGTACTGCGCTATGGATAATTGGCGACGGTGTGGAGCGCACCCCTAGAGATGTTCCGGTCACATGCCATCACAATTTTGATCTTTCCCGGAAGGGATCCCCCCCGACGCTTTGGTGATCCCCAGAGGTATAGTGTGGGTGGGAACGTGGAGAACATAGCGGTCACGACAGATTTTATGTGCACCAGCCACGATTAGTGTACACGACGGTCTTTGGCCGGCTCAAGTATCGAATCGGCAGTCTTCCAATTACGTGCTCGGCGCTTTACAGACTAGGGTTCCGCGGCCCGAAACCATGGATGTAAAAAAGAAAGAAAATAAATATCAACTTTTTTTCTCTTTTTTTTAGAAAATTAATTTTCTTACACGGGAAAATTAAAATATGATCTATGATTGTAGGTAGGTAGAAAATTAAGTAGGTTGTGTTTGACGTCGAACCATTACTGCGTTATGGATATTTGGCGACGGTCTGGGGCGCACCCCTACGGATGTTCCGAAGACATGCCACCACAATTTTGGTCCTACACGAAGGGGATGGTCCCCCGCTTCAGTGGCCCCCAGAGATATAATTTTGATGGGAACATGGAGGATATTGCGGCCACGACATATTTTACGTGCACCAGCCACCATTAGTGTACACGATGGTCTTTGGTCGGCTCGAGAACTGAACCCGCAATCTTTCAATTACGAAGGCGTACCGCGGTACGGATCTAAGGTTGTAAAAAATAAATAAAAAGGGTCATATACTAAAGCTTTAATGCAAAATGGTCTAGATATTATGAATTTCTTTTTATTAAAAAATATATATAAATATTATACATTTCAATTCGATAATGAATATGAAGATTTCCATAATAATTTTCTGCTTTTGTCGTAATATGCACTATTAATATTCCTTTTTAATGAAAGAAAACAGCGAACAGGCGGGCAGAGCTATGCATGTGTTAATTTCAGTCAGTGCGTTGCTGCTTTGACTGCAGCACTCGTGCTTACTTTATTCGCCTGATGAAGGGTCGTGTGTTTTATCGACCCGAAACAATTGTTGCGAGTTTATTGCATTTTATGGTGTTTATTCAAAGTTTGTAAGTAATATTTTTTTCAACGCCAGTTTTGTGGTGCTTTTTTATTAAATATACCTCATATATTTCAGCAAAAGTTTTGTCCTAAAGAGGAAAAGAGGACCAGCAGAAAACTAAACAAAAGTTAAAATGTTTTAGATCACCCTGTAAAAAGCAAGGCTTGAAATGTGTTTTGGCTGTAGCATGTGATTATGAAGATATTAGAATTAAGATATCTATTTATAGACAAATGCGAATAAATACACTGATGGAAAAAAAAATCCCAACACCAAGAAAAAATTATTGTACAGTAATGAAATTTCAGCAATACATTTGTCTAGGTAACATATTTAATTGATTAAAATTTCAAGATCACAGGTAGAGCCATTGGCGAGAAGAGCCATTTCAAATGTGAAATGTTGGTACATTAGTAACCGGTGTAACCGCCAGAATTTTGAATGCAAGCATGCAAACGTGTATGCATTGTGTCGTACAGGTGTCGGATATCAGTTTGTGGGATGGAGTTCCATGCCTGTTGCACTTGGGCGGTCAATGCAGGGACGGTTAATGCTGGTTGTGGATGACGCTGGACTTGTCGTCCAATGATGTCCCATACGTGCTCGATTGGAGAAAGATCTGGTGATCTAGCAGGCCAAGGCAACATGTCGACACTCTGTAGAGCATGTTGGGTTACAACAGCGGTATGAGGGCGAGCGTTATCCTGTTGGAAAACACCCCCTTGAATGCTGTTCATGAATGGCAGCACAACAGGTTGTATCACTAGACTGACGTACAAATTTGCAGTCAGGTTGCGTGGGATAACCACGAGAGTGCTCCTGCTGTCATACGAAATTGCTCCCCAAACCATAACTCCAGGAGTAGGCCCTGTGTGTCTAGGCCGCAGACAGGTCGCTAGCAGGCGTTCACCTGGCCTCCTTCTAACCAACACACGGCTATCACTGCGACCAAGGCAGAACCGGCTTTCATCAGAAAACACAACAGATCTCCACTCCGTCCTCCAATGAGCTCTAGCTTGACACCACTCACGTCGCAAACGGCAGTGGTTTGGAGTCAGTGGAATGCACGCTACAGGGCGTCTGGCTCGGAGCTGTCCTTGAAGTAACCGATTTGTAACAGTTCGTTGTGTCACTGTGGTGCCAACTGCAGCTCGAATTTCAGCTGCAGACGCAGTACGATTAGCCACAGCTATACGCCGAACACGGCGGTCTTCCCTCTCAGTAGTGCCACGTGGCCGCCCAGAACCCGGTCTGCTTGAAGCAGCACCTTCCCTTGACCACTGCTGCCAACACTCATGCACAGTGGATACATTCCTGCCAAGTCTTTCTGCAATATCGCGGAAAGAAAACCCACCTTCTCGTAGCCCTACTACACGACCTCGTTCAAACTCAGTGAGCTGTTGATAATGGCTTCTTCGTCTTCTTAGAGGCATCCTTGACTAACATTAACCCACTATGTCAAATCTCAACTGTAAATAACGATCACGAATCTTACACAAGACCTTAGTTCGCGCCCCTCACAAATGCTCCCCAGCTCCAAGCTCCGACGGCTCCTTCTAATGCGCATGCGCGCAGACTTCACGGCAGGAGCAAGAAACTGTGAAGATAAGATAAGCATGCATTTGTAATCTCTATACTGAATTCGTCATATTGCGCTATTTGCAGCGATTAATTTAAATAAACATTTCTATAAACAATTTTTTTTTTTTTTTTTTTTTTTTTTTTTTTAATTCAAAGTTCATTTTTATAAAGTTAACTTTCATTAATTAAAAATGGGGGTTTAAGAAATGATTTAAAAAAATATGTAAAATATTTTTTATTTAGTATGAAAATATTTATGGGAAAAATGTTTGCAGAAATTTTTATTCAATAATCTTATAAAAAACATATTTTTAAAATAACAGAAATTGATAAGACACGAGGATGAGCTTGATCTTATAACTTAAAATCAGATTTATTAACATTTGTGTTTTTCTTTATATTATTTTTCCACGTAACATATTTAATATGTAGTTTTAAAATTGATAGAAACTAACTGATGAAATAAATTTAAATTACACATGTACATTTTCTTATCCTTATTATTAATATTGTTACTTTCTTTTATATTCAATAGAAGAAAGTGTTAGATTCGTAAAAATTTTCGACCTCGGGTTTTTGATTGATTTACACGTTTTGAGAGCTGTAGAACACGATTTGACCATTTTTAGAAAATGTCTGTGTGTGTGTGTGTGTGTGACAAAATTTTGTGGCAACTGTATCTCAGGAACTACTGCACAGAATTTCATACAAATTGGCATGTAGTTGCACCTTGACATAAATTAGTGCCTATCAACTTTTGGAAAGTTGATAGGCTTCTTACAGGTTGCGTTGCCATCTCGCTTTTTCTAAATTTTTAAGATGGTGGTATAGGGCAAAATTTTGTATATATGTGCATAAAGAGAATTATTTTTTAGTAATCATTGTGAAATTTACAAGAATTATTTATAATAGAGATAGTCAACTGGGAAATAATTTTTGCATGTGTAGAAGCCTCGTGAACCCCCCCTGGGGGGGATGTCCCCCCCCCGAAGGGAGTAAATTTTTAAGATGGGTATCTTTCGAAAGGTCTCGTCAATACCTTTAAAATGAATGGTTGAACTATAAATCTGTGATAATTTAAAACAAAGTTATCGATTTTTTTACTTTTTACGAAAAAAAAAAAACTTAGAAAAAAAATCTTATTTATTTATTTATTTATTTATTTATTTTTTAACGAAATTTAAATAAACTTGGTAATTAGTTGGCTCCTGACATAAACTGGTGCTCATTAGATTTGGGGATAAATCGCACAACAGGAGGCGCTGTGATCGTATTTCTTCTAAATTTTTAACGTGCTAGTATGGGACAAAATTTCGTGTAAATGTACATAATGAGAGTTATTCTTCACCTGCGATTGTAAAATTAATATGAATTATTGCTAATAGTAGTAGTTAATTAGGATAAAAATTTTGTGCATGTGGGGGCATCGCTTCCCCCCCTAGGGGGAAGTATCCCCCGGGGTGGGGTAAATTTTCAAGATGGGTATCTTTCGAAAGGTCTCGTCAATACCTTTAAAACGAATGGTTGAACTATAAATATGTGATAATTTAAAACGAAGTTATCGATTTTTTTACTTTTAACGAAAAAAACTTGGAATTTTTTTTTTTTTTTTTTTTTTTAATATTGTTGCTGAGTGAATTTGTATAGGAAAATATAGAAGAAAGTCTTGTGGTGGCCACAACATACTAGTTTGTTATTGTTACCAGTTTATTTTTACATTATAAAAGAAGTAGTTAATTTTAAAATTGCACTACATTAACTTTGTAAATTTTAAAGAAAATAAATTTCAATATTCAGCTATGCATAAATGCATTTTCCTTAGACAAAGAAAAATTAAGTATTACCATAATTTTAATGTACTGATATTTAATTTTACAAAGAATTATTTCACATACTCATAACAGTATCAAAATTTTATTAGATTTAGAAAGTACCTAAGGTTGGGGGGCGGGGGGGGGGGTTAAAGCCGATTGACTGCTCTAGGGTCTTAGGCCTATGGAAGGAGTGCCTTCCTTGGGGGTCTTTCTAAATGGTTCTAACCCGTATATATACAAGTTTCGGAGAAAACTCTGAACCACTAGGCCAATGGGGACAACCTGGGATAGAACCCGGCACCTCACGTCTACCAGCTTAGAGCGCAGAACCACTTGGCCGCTGGTGGACTTGGAAAATACTTAAAGAAATACTTCACATTATTTAACAGATAACCTAACCCAATGTTATTCTGTGGAGATTGACAAATATACTTTTTTACATTTAAAAAATTCACAATTACAAAATGCACAACCCTCCAAATGTTCTTATTTTTACAAAAGTTGATTTTTTAATAATTCATTTTGAATCTATTAAGTGCACTTTACAGCTTACAAAATGTTTTAAAAAAATATATATATTTAAAAAATAATAAACATTTTATCAGTTGTGAATTTTCTAAATGTGAAAATGGGATAAAAAAATTTTTAAGGATTTGTAAATATTAAGTCTTTTTATGTAATTTCATTTAAAGAGGTTTAGTCAGGTTAAAAAATGTTAATTTTCTGCATTTTTCTAGCTTGTTTTCACATTAAAAGAGCTTTATATATATATATATATATATTCTTTTTTTTTGGGGGGGGGGGACTCGTTAAAAAGCTTCACCAGGGCAGGTAATGTCCTTCGTTCTAAATTTGGCAACTGTATCAATCCTTGGTGACCTTCGCTAGAAAATCCCTTATTATCGATATACTGAATATCTTAGCTCTATCTCAATTAGTGCAAAAGTTAATAGAAAATTCTCATGTTGTACAAAGATAGATGAGGAAATTGCATCAAGGCCATAGTCAGTTTCTCTCCAACCAGCTTACTGGGAAGAACTCTGTGGCTGGGTGTCTTGCTGCTATTTGATTACATGCGCGTTAAGTCAAAAGCTCTCAGGGAACATTTGGAGCGACGAATAAGTCTGCGCGCATGCGCATTAGAAGGAGCCGTCGGAGCTTGGAGCTGGGGAGCATTTGTGAGGGGCGCGAACTAAGGTCTTGTCGAATCTTACAGCGCTTATTTAAAGGAAACCTCATTTGCATGTTCATAGTGTCGCAACTAGCGCCACACTTATGCGCATAGCTCGAAATTTGAATCGACGTCATCTTTCAGATGTATAAACACGCCTACCAAATTTTGTTTATCTAGCAAAGCTCCTTCCTGGTGTTGGGATTTTTTTTTTCCATCAGTGTATAAAAAGTAATTTAAAATTTCGTTAGATATTTTTATTAGCCATTTAATTTATTGAAAATATAGTAATTAATTATTGCATTTATTTAAAGCTGTAATTAAAATCATATATGTGAAGGAACGACTTCACACTCATGTATTCCAGAAAATGTTTTGTCCTGAAGAAGAAAAGGGGATCAGTAAAAAATTAAACAAAAGTCAAAATGTTTTGAATCACCTTATAAAAAGTAATGCTTGAATGAAAGTAATGCTTGCTTTTATGAGGCTGCCAGATATATTCATTGAGATAAACGGTTTCTTTAAAAAAGAAAAAATAAAATAAATAAATAAATAAAACACTTTTTTAATTATAACACGTAGCGTAGATCTAGAGCAAAGCCATTTTTAGGAAACTTGGCGTACTACATTCGATACAGCATACTGCAATCATAAAGCAAAAATGTTAAAGATCTTACGAAATATAAGAATTTTTACTAAATATTTTTTAACTATGTATTTGCAAGCATTTAAAAAATTTCGTTTCCATAATTTAATAACCAAAAGTATAAAGCTCCTTATACGAAAGCCCCATACAAATATCGTGTAAATTCAGAAAGTTATGAGTTATAGAATGATCAGAATTTCAGTTCCTCTCAAAAGAAAAAAAAAAAAAAAAAGGTAGATGATATGGGACTTAATCAACGTTTATTTTCAATCAACGAATCCTGTATTACCATTGGGCACTGACTGAATTAAAATAAAAATGTGAGTAGAACCCCTTGTAGAGAGGAACTGAAATTCTGTTCATTCTATTTCTCATAACTTTTTGAATTTACACGATATTTGTTTTGGGCTTTCATATGAATAGCTCATAAATTTTGTCTATTAAATTACGCAAATGAATTTTTTTTTTAAAGCTTGCGCATGCTTAGTTAAAAATTATTTAGTAAAAATGCTCACATTTCGTAAGATATTTAACATTTTTGCATTCTGACTGCAGTATGCTGTGTCTAATGAAGTATCCCAAGTGACCTAAAAATGACTTTGCATTGGGTCTAATACCGTAAGTGTTATAATTAAAAATGTGGCCTTTATTTTATTTTATTTTATTTAAGAAACCGTTATATCTCCATGAATATATGTGGTAGCCTGAAAAAAAAATTATACAGGTAATAAAATATAATACTTTATACGTTGAGCGATTAAATAAATCTTCTGAGAACAAAAACATATTCTTTAAAATAAATAATTTATTCCTAATAGTCATCTTTTTAAATGACATCTCTCAGAATTATAATCTCTCCTTAATCATTTAATAAATAAAATATAAAAAGATATTATTTTCATTTATAAACCGTTGTATATATATAATTACATTTTCATTCTTTTAAATTGCGCAAGTCCACTTTGTTATAAATAAATTAAGCAATACATTTCCGTTATAATATCATTAAAGGGTAATTTATATTTTTTTAATGACAGGATGTGCAATAAATCCCAGCCTTTGTGTCTCCCTTACTCAACGACATTCTGGCGATAAAATTTGGCATAGATGTTTGGCGTTAATTCTTTAACGAACTTTCTAAATTCAAAATATTTATATTAATTTGATCTGGAAACAATGGAATATCTTTGGCTGTAAAGTTTGGCACTATTTCGAAAATCTTGGCGTAATTCAACAGTCTGATCTGGTTTGCGAGATAGAGAACTTCAGAATTCGCTCCTAAACTTACTTGAACAACACGTAATCGAAAAGCCCTCTCTCTCTACCTGAAAATTTGTTTTACACCATCTGAATGTCTCGAAGATAATATTTTTATATATCTTGTCAAGTATACTAAAGAATAATTTTTAGTCCATAGCTGTGATGTTTAACTCGAAAATAAAGTGCTGTCAGATAAGTAGATTGTTTTTATTTACGGCTTGTTTTATCTATGTTCCTGGTGTTTAGCGGTTATTCATCTTGTTTACTTAAGAGCAATTTCATCCATGTGAACTTAAGCGCAAGAACTTCATTATACAATTTTGGTGCCAATGTCCTTTTCAGTGTGGTTGTAGGCAAAAAAAAAGAGAGAGGGGGGGCAGTAATTTAAATAAAATTTTGCAATTTAATCTTGCAATTTAATATATGCTTAAAGTATAAACGAACTTTATATTCGAAGCAGCTGCTGTAAGTAGAAAAAAGGAATATACTTTCTAAAATCATATAATTGATATAAAAATTTTAAGTAAAAGATATTTACTGGAATCATTATCAGAAATGTTTCTCAAATTTATTGGATCGTTCATCTGCAAAAGGGAATTGATTGGAAGCAGCATAGCTGGGATTTTCCCTCTTAATGGATTTTATCCATAGGATTCATTCCTCGGTTACGCATGTACGATTTGTTATATGGAACAATACGCCGAGAAAGACAAATTTTGCATAATAAGCTACAGTTGATGCTCTTGAAATTCTCGGTTCTTCTCCTTTTCACGCAAGATGTATATTTGAGCCATGTGGATTTTTTTTTCTCTGCGTTCTTCAAAGGATTACCGACGCTCGGCACTTTCTTTCAAGCCAGAGACTTTTGATCGCATATTGCGTGGGTCCGTGCTGAGACGGCTAAGCCGGTGTTTCTGCTTTCGTCAAGAGTGTCTTCAGTTTCACATGTGCTTCTCCGGTTCCGATCTCTTGCTCATGTGCATCGCCCGATTTTTTTAAAGCTTTGTAAATTAAGTTTATATACATTCAATCAAAAAATAAGGGGGGGGGGGATCATGCCTGTGCCAAGAAATTTCCTGTTAAAAGGAATCATCTCCGTACAATAAAAAAAAAAAAAAAAAAAGCCATATAACGGTAAATTGGGGTAATTTATATTTTTTTTTTAATGAAAGGATGTGCAATAAATCCTAGCCTTTGTGTCTCCCTTACTCAACGACATTCTGGCGATAAAATTTGGCATAGATGTTTGGCGTTAATTCTTTAACGAACTTTCTAAATTCAAAATATTTATATTAATTTGATCTAGAAACAATGGAATATCTTTGGCTGTAAAGTTTGGCACTATTTCGAAAATCTTGGCGTATTTCAACAGTCTGATCTGGTTTGCGAGATAGTCAACTAGAGAATTCGCTTGTTAACTACTGCTGTAAAAACACGTAATCGCGAAGCCCTCTCTCTCTCATCTAACCCTCTGTATGTCTGTTAGACTTAATAATATACATTTTAAGATAGTTTTTTAAAAAACCTTTTTTTATTCCCATGCTGCTAAAATAAAGATGTTTGCTGCATAATTATTGTTTTTTCTTCTTCACGGCCTACAGTTCATTGTTCCTGGAGTTATTTAGCGATCTTAGCCTATATCTCAGGTAATCAGTACTAGTATAATGAGGTATAACGTGTTCTTTATATTTCCAAAGTTTCAAGATAATTCCTAAAGAATTTTTCTAGATGTTTGACAAAACGTCTAAAATCGAATGTGTCCAAATACTTATTGGTAGATAGTATTATATATTTTTTTTCTCCATCTATTTCCTTTTTTCGTAAATGTGATTAAAAACTTGTCTTCATGCTTTGAAGTCCTAAGTCCTTGATGTTCCACATTTATATCTGTTCTATAAGGCTTTTTGTGTTATTTATAAAATAACTGCAATCTATGTAGTTTGAAATATATAAGTGAAGTCTACCCTTCCCCCACCCCCCTCATTTTAGAATAAGGTGACTCTTCATCGATTGTCACTGGCAGCTGAATCCTATATGATAATCTATGGAACTCATTACTTGATTTTTTTTTTTTTTAATTCCGTTTTCACACTCAGAAAATTCATAACCATTTAATTTGTTTTTGTTTCTGAAACATTATTTTTGAAACCTTTAATGTTTCATTTTAAAGCTATAAAGCGCGAATAATGCACTTAGATCAGTCGTCCCATTTTACAATTTTAAAACGATTGATTTTTTAAACTTTTAATATTTCATTTTAATGCTATAAAGCGCGAAAAATGCACTTAGATCAGTCATCTCATTTTACAGTTTTAAAACGAAATATTAAAAATTTTAAAAATCAATAATTGGAAAGCAAAATAAAATTAAATGGTTATGAATTTTCTGAAAGCAAAAACGGGATTTAAAGAGATTGTGAGAATTTTAAGTACCAAATTTATCCATAGAATAACATGGGATTTGTCTGCCGTTGAGGACAAATGAAGAGTCTCCTTAGAGCTCTTTTATCAATAAGCGTCAAAGTCATCCAAATCCCATGTTAACCTATGAAAAAAAATGAGTTCTATTATTAACCATTAAATAACGTATATTTTTAAATCTCATTTTCACATTCATAAAATTCATGACTGTTAAATTATGTCTCGTTCTTAAAAAATCGATTTTTTACACTTTTAATATTTATTTTTGATGCTGTAAAATGCTAAATTTTCACAAAGTGAAATTTTCCATTTTACTACTTCAAAATAAATTTGACCGAAAAAGAAAGCGAATATATAATAATAATAATAATAATAATAATAATAATTGGAAAACGAAACATAATTTAATAGTCATGAATTTTCTGAATGTGAAAATAGAATTTAAAAATATGCATCATTCAATGAATAATAATAGGAATTATTTTTTCTACCGGTTAACGTATTGGTTGACCTTCTTGACGCTGACTCATATTAAAACTTAAAAAAAAAAAAAAAAAAAAAAAAAAACTGTCCCCGTGTAAATCCACAGAACTACAACACTTTTACGTTCATCGTTTTTTTTTTTTTTTTTTTTTACGTAATAAATAAAAATTTTATTAAAAATTTTAAACTTATAAAAGAGCAACATTTAACCCTTTCAGGTGCGGTGGTTGCATAGTGCAACCACAAATTTTAATTTCAAATTGCAAAAACTGTCCCCGGAAATTTTTTTTATAATTTTTTTCTTTTGTAACTTAGACGAATAACTTCATTTGTTTCTTGTCTTTTAATACTGTTGGTGATTTCTGGTGTCTATTGATTTTAAATGAAGAAAATTTGCGTGCCCCTGAAAGGGTTAAACAATATTTTATATCTTTTCATTAAAATTTTTGGAAAATTCTGTTGGTGGGTCCTGGTTTCTGGATAACCCCCAAAAAAGCGGTGGGCACTATTTTTCAAAAGCCAATACACCGATCTTATTGAAACTTTAAATACTTCTTCAAAATAGAATCGACTAGTGCTTGAATGAAGGATTTTTAAAAAATGAAATTTGAATTTTTGGCAGAGATGTATGCAAAAACAGTACAATTTTGGTACATTTTACCCCCACGTACAGCACTGGAAAATTTGTAGCAATTGGAAAAAAAAAAAAAAAAAAAAAAAAAAAAAAAAAAAAAATCCTTTGTTCAAGCATTAGTCAATCTTATATTGAAGAAGTTGAAATTTCAATAAGAACGGTGCTTTAGTTTTTGAAAAATCATGTCAACTGCTTTGAATGGTCTACGGAAACCAAGACCCACCGGCTGAATTTTCGAAATTTTTTACTGAAAATTTTATAAAATACAATTTAAACTAGCTTTTACCGCGCACATCTGAGTGATAGTACCATCACATCTAATATGATTTTCAGAAAAATATTATAAATAAAATCATTGGAAATTAAATTTTCAGATTTTCTCCTTTTTGTTCCAATAAAAGTTATTTAAATCTTTGATATTTGCATTATAATTTCAATTTTTAAAAATAGTTTTTTCCGCTGACAAATAAATAAAAAGAAATAATGTCCATTCTATTTATAAGGAATAAAAAGTCTAAAAAAAATATTATAATTTTGGTTTGCAAAAATTTATTTAGAATCGCATTTTAAAATTGTATCTTAATATGGTAATTTCGATTTCAGTAAATAGTTTAAACTACCACCGTCCAGCCGAATAGTCAATTTCAGTGTTCCTTTTTTTTTTTTTTTTCTTTTTCTTTCAATAAAAGAGATTTAAATCTTTGATATTTGCATTATAATTTCAATTTTAGAAAATATTTTTTTCCGCTGTTATGTTAAAAATTCTTAGAATTAAACTAAATTAAAGGTATTTTAAAAATCAAATTCATGTAATTAAATTACCACGTAACCAGGGACGTATCCAGAGAAGGGGGGAAGAAGCTCTGGGGTTCTAGTCCCCCCCCCCCCCCCCCCCGAAATTGTCTGAGACAATTTTTTCATGTTCTACTGACCAGAAAAAAAATTGTAAAAAAAATTAATTTTTTCTCCACAATATCTTTTTTTTTTTTTGTTGTTGTTGATAGTTTGTTTGCTTGTGAAACCTTATTTATTAGCAATTTTCTGTCTTGTAAAGTCCAAATTACCGAAATGCATATCAGCTCTTTGTAAAAAACACTAAAAAGAGATATTTCTTTATGATACTTATTGTTGAACACTGTAATGCGTTTCCTTTCTTTTAAACACTTCTCTTGCCAGAAATAGCGTTTTAATTCCATGTGAGACAAAATATTCGTCATTAACAAAGATCACAATTGCGTATGGAACTTCTAGTTTTGTTAGTTATGCACGTAGTATACCTTCCATAGAGTATAAATTCTAACAACAAAAAAAAAAAAAATAAAAAATAAAAAAATAGCCAATATAAAGTCTACTTTACAGAAAGGCATGTGAGGAAAGATGGCACTATTTAATCCTACTTAAAGCAAAAATGCCAGTAATCACATCATAGAGTATAGCATTCAGTATTCATATTTGCAGCGAAGCAGATTTTCAAACTAATGTCCGGATTCCCAAACCAGACAGAGCTTTGACTGGACCAGACTCTAGTGGGTACATGCAGTCCACAGGTTCTGTCAAAGAAATTCCGTATCAGTTTTCCTTGTTTTCGAAAAGGAAACCGAAGTGTTAAACCCGCTTGCGGAAAAATCCACCATATGTGGCCATGCGTCATCAGCATCGTTCAAACTATTACACTACCACCATCATCCGTCGCCATGCACCTATAACTAAATAACATTCGCATAAGGAATCAGAAGGATTACCACAACGAATCTCTCAGGGAGAAAAATCAATCGCATGCGATTGTATATGCCCAAGCATTACAACAATTATTGGTCAACACAAAGTCAGAAAAGTATTGTACAGTCGGTAACAAAAGTGTCCGAACACTAGCAAAAATTCCTATGTAAAAAAAGTACACTTTGTACGTTTTTATTAAATAAATCCTTGTCGAATCCTATTCTTAGTCAGTGTAAGAACATGATTCGATAAGGATTTATTTAACAAAACCGTATGAAGTGCACTTTTTTTGCATAGGAATTTTTGCTAGTGTTCGGACACTTTTGTTACCGACTGTAGCTCCCTGCGCTCGAAAGAAGAAGTAAAGTATTGTACCTACATTGGTATGAATCACAGCTCGCACCATAGGCCGAGTGAAAGGGAAGAGGGAAAACTTAATATATATATATATATATATATACATAATGTTGGAGCTAAGGCTTCCTGAGTTCGACAAACCTCTGAAGAGATCTAAAATGGTCCTAAAACGAAAGTGGGTGTGAGCTACGATGCAAGTAGAATAAGTGGCTCTGCTATCTACTGCCCTGACAGGCCTTAAAAAAACAACACGTTATGTAAACATCTTTGTTATGGTCGTCACAAAGCAGACATATCTGAGTATGATGTAGAACGCGATGATGGGCCATCGCTTCACTGTTCAATTTCCAAACAATAATCACTAATAGCGTGCATCCACAGTTGAAGATACGCTGTGTCACATGAGACACCTGGTTGATACACACCCTGGTAATATATAGAAACGCTAGATAGTTCGATACGTACGCCTCGCCAAAAGATTTTCAGCAACTACAATGCGTATAAGCATGGACCCAGGATCTGTAGAAGACACGTCTACCCACGCTAAACAGTAAGCCATATGAGAAGACCTCAATGTGTTCACTAAACCTAGACATGTAATATGTCTAGGTTTAGTGTACGCCAGCACACAGGTCCTTATGTTTCCGGTAATATGATCTAAAGCAAGCATTATTATCTGATTAGAAAACCACATATATATATTATTTTCTTCTACACAACACACATAACAAGAGAAAAAAGTATTTGATTCGGATACTTTTACACTTCCAGTTTTCAATGTATTTACATATTTTTAGATGCATTGAACACCATTAGACTATTTTTGGAAACTTATATATATATATATATACAGTCGGTAACAAAAGTGTCCGAACACTAGCAAAAATTCCTATGTAAAAAAAGTATACTTCATACGGTTTTGTTAAATAAATCCTTGTCGAATCCAGTTCTGAGTCAGTGTAAGAACTGGATTCGACAAGGATTTATTTAACAAAACCGTAAGAGGTGTACTTTTTTTACATAAGAATTTTTGCTAGTGTTCGGACACTTTTGTTACAGACTGTATATATTAGATTTTTGGGTATATCGCCCAGCAGGTAGCTTAGCTGCACTAGATTTTCCTTTTTATGGGAAAGATATATCTCGGCTGTATAAAAAAAGAAGCTATATCTCAACAAAAACGAAAAGTATATGAAACATGGTTGTTTCGAACATAAATCATGCGCCATACCATTGAAATAGGCCGTCAGCCAGTTTTTGGTACAGTCGGTAACAAAAGTCTCCGAACACTAGCAAAAATTCCTATGTAAAAACAGAACACTTAATACAGTTTTGTTAAATAAATCCTTGTCAAATCCTGTTTTTAGACTGACTAAGCACAGGATTCGACAAGGATTTATTTAACAAAACTGTATTAAGCGTACTTTTTTTACATAGGAATTTTTGCTAGTGTTCGGAGACTTTTGTTACCGACTGTATGTTGAATTTGAATGGACTTAACATTGCACTAAAGCTAGATAGACAGCATATCAACGGTCTAGAATTCATTTCTAGGGCAATCGTACCATCAAAATTTAAAACCTCCACGGAGGAGATGTTTCCCCAACTTCAGTATACCTGAGCTATTACATTTACAAAACATGGAGGACACGGCAGATTTCACGTGCACCAGATACCATTAATCTACATGACAGTCTTTGGATGGCTCCAGCATCGATCGCTCAATCCTTCAATTACGAGCTGAACTCCTTATTAACCGGACTACAGTGAGTCCAGTTTTTGGGGATTTTCTCCGTTTGTTAGCTGTTTATAACATCACGGATTAAAGAACTCTCTAGCAGAGACTTGTGCATTTTAAAGGACTAGTTCCATCAGTTTTAGGTCCAAGGCACTTTTTAGAATTACTATTATTATTAAATCTTTTCTTGCCATTTCAGATTTTAGAATTATTAATTCCATTGTTTGCCGCCATGCGGCGTTGTAACCGATCTTATTTATAGCGCGTAACCATTTTACTATGCCTAGATACGAATTTTAAGGCAATAACTTATATTTGTTTTAAAGTTAAGGGGATTGAGAGGGGGGGGGGACAAACTTTAATGCACACGCTCTTGGTGTACATATGTGCGGGTACACGACCAACATCTCCGTGAAAGTTGGGCCCCTCCGAAATTTTTTTCTGGATACGGCCTTGCATGTAACCATACATAACAGGAATTCCATAATTAATAAATGTATCTACGAAATAAGTAAAGAAATACAAGAAATATCGTTCATTTTATTAAAGAGAAAAATCTAAATATTTTTATATAATTTTGGCTTTTAAAAAGTTATTTAGAATGGCATCTTAAAAATGTATCTTTTTATAATGATTTCGATTTCGAACTATAGATGGCAATACCACCGTCCTGCCAAATACTCAACCGAAAGATTGAAATTTTTTTCAAATATACTTCTAAATATAAGATTTTGAGTATAAGTTGCAACAAAAAAGTTAATAATTTTTCAATTTCTTTAGGAAAATATGCATTTCAAGTGTATTAGATTAATTTTTTTGTAGCCGAGTACTGTATATAGCAGTCAAATTTATACTTAGATCAATCGAAACTGGGTTGACCAATCAGATAGCACCTAAGTCACTATCGTATCGTTTCGGCAAAACTTAATCGTAACATGGCCCACTGGGCCCGATAGATTTCTCATGGGGTTCTTTTATAAATCAATTAATTGATTTGTAAAATTATGTACAGTCGGTAATAAAAGTGTCCGAGCACTAACAAAATTTCGTATATAAGAAAAGTACGCTTAATACAGTTTTGCTAAATAAATCCTTGTCGAATCCTGTTCTTAGACTGACTAAGAACAGGATTCGACAAGGATTTATTTAACAAAACAGTATTAAGTGTACTTTTTTTATATAGTAATTTTTGCTAGTGTTACCAACATGCCAATTGCTTGTTATGCCTGTCGACGTAGCTGTAGAAAAGTAAATGGAGACGACGTTGTTATTGTTGCCTTTGTTTCAAAAGGATCTAAATCGAAGAAAACTTTGGATTCGCACGATTAAGCGAAAAAAATTGATCGCCGAGCACAGCATCCATTATATGTGAGAAACATTTTCAAGAAGATAAGCATATTTCCTGCTGTTGAGTCAAGATAATGTCTTTGATATAATTGCATTGAGAAACATTTCTCTATAAATGAAAATAACCTTGCTCAACTCTTTATAATAAATATCCAGTATTTCATATGATAGCTACTTTTAGAAATTACTCTTTAATTTATTAATGCCTACCTATATTTTACTGCAACATATTAAATTGTTGAATAAATAAATAATTAAAAAGGAATAATAATTTACAATCTCATAGGTAAACACTACAGATATCAAATAACTATACGCATCGCGAGACTTTGTATTTCGTCTAGGTAATCTGTATAAATAATCTTTAAATTCTTTGACTGAAATTCTTGGGCATATCATTTTAACCAACCTTCTTGTTTCTAAAATGTGGATCCGGGATGTACAAAATACTGTCATCGAGCTTGACAATTCAAAAATTTTTCATATGATCTTCAGCAATTTCTAAATTTTGTGCATACTGAAACAAATACATACACTTATTACCAAACATTTGCGCGCCAAGAAGTAATTGTTGGACTGTAATGAAACTTGGCATGAAGGTATACCTTCATGCCAAGTTTATACCATCATACCTTAAGCCTCATACCTTCATACCATCACATACATCTGCCAGGCAGATATGCAAATGATTAGAAATGCAGCGTGATCACACATTGCGTAGTGCCACCACCAGAGGGCGTTGAACTTCGTTCTTCTTGTAGAATAAAATGGGTAAGCAGAGCTTGTTTGGTGTACATAATCTGTTGCAGAGGGATGCTTTTTAAATAGAGATGCCATTATGCCGTCATCGAAGACAATATAAGCAGCTGTTAGAGTCCGAGAGGGGAAGAATCATCGGTAAATGAAATCCGGGTGTTCAGCTCGTCGAGTAGCCCACCACCTAGGATGATCTGATTTTAATGTGAGGAAGTGTTGGGACCAGTAGACAAGAGAGAGGTCGTTTACAAGGCGACCAGGCTCAGGACGTCCACAACAGACCAACAGTCGAGTAAACCGCCCCATCATACTATACATTCGCATAGCGCCAACTGTCTCATTGACCGCTATTCGGACACATGCAGCACCTACGCGACCTGTCCCTGTGTCTGTACGTACTATCGCAAGGCACCTGGCTGAATGACATTTGCTATCGCGGCACCTATTACGTGTGCTGCCAATGATACCCACACACCCTCTCCTCCGTTTGGAGTGATGTCGCGCTCGACGTGATTAGACTGCAACTGAATGGAACCAGGTTGTCTTCAACGACGAATCAAGATTCAATTTGGGTAGTCAATCCGGATTCAATCGTGTACATGTGCAGTGTTGCCAGATTTTGTGACTTTTTTATTCAATAGTCACCAATAATTTTGAGAAATGATATTTGTTATATGTAATAGACGATTAACCTTCGAAATGATCAGGCAACCGTTACATTTAAAATTTAATGGTGCATATTGAATAAAAAAGTCGCAAAATCTGGCAACACTGCGCGTGTGTGTAGGCTCCATGGTGAACGCCTCAATCCTGTCTTTGCTTTACAGCTACGCATACGACACACGGTTATCAATAATATTGATCCACTGCACCATGACAGCCCACCGGTACGTTCGTGACATCCTTCACCCATAGGGGTTACCATTCATGGCAGGGCTTTCAAGAGCCATTTTTCAAAGGGACAGTGTTCAGCCTTGCACCGCAAGGATGTCACAGGACTGCCTCCGTCACATTACCAACATTCCCTGGCCTGCTCGGTCCCCAGATTTGTCACCAATCGAGCATACCTAGGATCACTTGGAACGGCAAGCTGGGCAGCGTATGAGTTTGGACGATTAGAGGCGCGTATGCAGCAAATGTGGAACGAGATGCCACAGGACATCATACGGTACTTTTATGCCTCAATGCCCTCCCATATCGCATCGTACATTCACGCTAGAGGTGACCCAACGGGGTACTAAAACCTCCATTCTTTTGTAATTTTACCTGTAATAAATTATCTTTTCGCTTTGATTTTATGCTTTACTTATATCAACGTTGCATTTACGCATGTAAAATTTCGTTTCATTCTGACAACTCTTTCTTGATGTGCAAATTTTTATGGCAATGACTGTATTAACTACAGCATAAATGCACAGAGTTCTGTAACCATTTAATTTAGAAGAGTTAACCGTAGTCACGTCAACCAGTTTGTTTGCACATCATAATTAAGCCTTTTGAAATTTAAAGGTGCAATAAAATATGTTTCACCTGAAAAAATATATGCCTAATGCATGCAGACAATAAATAAAACATGCATTAATCCATATTGGAGCATGTAGCGATTCTACATCTCTCTTATATTTTAAAATTATTTTTAATATTATCTACTGGCTTTAACTTTAATTTTTCATTTTTTGAGCCAAATTTCAAATGAATGAAGGTAGTCCAGGAATTTTTAAACATTAGGTAGTGTGTTATGTGTGTCACTATGTACATAACGACGCAGTGTTGGCAAGTTCTTGCCACAGGTGGTAAAAACCGTCCCGGCAAAAATAAGTTTTGGCCAGCAAAAATGGCAAAAACAGATTTTTTACATATAAATGCGCGTTTCACTTCTGTTACTTATCTTAAATTAAGAATGACAACATTGTACTACAATTCATTGGGACGAGTGCATAATATTCTCATCTTAATTAATACGAAATTATAAGTTTTATCAAAAAAAATTGTTTAATTGAAAAAAAAAAAAAAAAAAAAAAAAACTCACAGTGTTAGTCTGATTTTTATATTTTTATGCTGTAATTAACAATATTACAAAATCTATAGAAATGATAAACACTTCTAGTTTTTAAATAAGATATATCAACCTATCAATCAACATAATGCATTAATTGAAATATGCAAAATATAAGCAATACTAATAAGTAAATATATTAATATATTGTGTTGAAATAAGTGGAATCTTAAAATAAAATATTCTAAGTAAAATTATTTTTTAAATTTTTTATATTACAAAAAATTACACATTCAACATTCAGTTGCACTTTCATCATCATTACAAAATAACTTTTGTTTAAGCATTCCATGCCAAAAAGCAAGTTTGGAAACAGTACTCATATTCAACCTATTTCAAATTTTTGTTTAGACAAAAGAGAAGTTGGAAAATATTCTCTCGGTTGAAGCACTACTGGATGGGCATGCTTGCAGGTGTGCTATTAACTCACAAAATTCTTTTGAAATTTCACATGACCTTGAGACACTTCTTCACCATTTATTGGCATCAATTGTCATAATTACTTGTTCTGAAAACAATGTATTTTGGAAAGATTTCTCTTTTAGTTCAAAGTTTACAGCGTGTAATAGGAAAGACGGATTTAATTTTTGTAGCGATTCTCTGGCCTTTTCTTTCTGTTCATAAATAAGGTGTTCACCCGTATATTTTCGGTGAAACAAATAAGCAAGAAGATGCCAGGGCAAAATTGCTTGTTCAAATCTTTTATTAACCCTCTCGCTGCGCATCCCGCGATTTCCACGGGCAACGTAGAAGTAGCAAAATTTGCGCAACCCGCGATTATCGCGGGGATGCGTTTTTGCCGTCTATTTAAGTGTGCAACCCGCTCTTTCCCCGTTCATGGTTTCATTTCGGCTTTTCTGTAATGTTTAATTGTTTATTTAGATGTCGACTAACAGATGGCGTTAGTTGTCCACGTTTCTGCGAAATATAAAAAGAATTTTTTTTAGCATTTTGCGCGCGCTTTTCAGAGCTCAAAGATGTCTGGCAGGAAGCGTTTCGCGAGTGATATGACCTATGTTCCTGACAATATTTCCGACACTGACAGTAGTTCTGACTCTGATTCCGAGTATATTGATGATATTTATAGCGGAACTGATGAAAATTTCGAGGATTGCGAGGTCGGACTTTGCCTTGAGCCTTGTTTCGAAATTTATCATACAAAACTTCATTTCTAATAAATGTTTTGTAAGTATTTTGCATATTTTCATTAGTATATACTTTTTACCTTTGTATTTTATAAAATAAATGTTAATTTAACCAAAATTGATTTTCAAAATTTTGCTTTTATATCATTATTCTTCAATTTCAATATTCTGACAACTTTTTTCTATGATCTAATTCTATATTGAAAAAAAACTCTTTTACAAAAAATGTTTGTATATTTTAAGTCTAAAATATATGTAGATTTGAAATATGTAATAAAAAAAAAAATACGCAATTTTTGAACCTATTTTGATAAAAAAAAATACGCAGCGAGAGGGTTAATTTTTGCAAAATGAGGTTTCAAATTATCATCTTTCAGCAAATTACACCATATATGATAAGCATCTGCTATTGTTGTTGAATCAGAGAGTTATGGAAGAAAAAGAAAAAGAACATATTTTTATTTTGTATTTTTGTTTATTTATTTTTATGAAGAAAGTAATTTTTTTAAATTTGTTGTTATGATTCCTTTTCATATAAACTGCATCACTGCATTTAGTTATGCAAATTTTGATTTTTGTGTTGGATTTTTTATGCGTTGGTTGGTTGTGTGTACTCAACACATATTATAAGGCGATTTTGTAAAATTACCCCTCCCCTCTTCCCTCGGGCGGGCGGACAAAAAACATGTTTTTAAGATTAGCTCTACTCCAAATTAACTCAGAAAGGCGAGTTTTGATGTGTGGGTATTGGTTAAAAGTACGCAATATGTAATTTGATAATATTTCGTAAAAATTCTAAATTTACCCGTGGAAGAGGGGGGGGGATAAAAAGCAGTTAAGTTTATGCAGAAGGCAGTAAAAGCCAATCATCGTATTGCGGGACAGAAAGCTATTACAGAAGCCAGCGGGAACATTAACTGCGGTTTCGACTGATGGTGATGACTGCGGTTTCAAAGTGTTTTTATTTTTATTTTTATTTATTTTTTATTTTTTAATAATGAAATGGTTTTTTTCCTATTTTATTTAAATATACGGACCAGTGAAAGTGGCAAAACTTGCCAGTATTATTCTACACATCAAGCTAATGTTATCAAATATTATGGATCTGTATCTTACAATTTTAATTATTTAAGAACAACAGTCAACAGGGTAACGTTGATCAACATTTTAACTATTTGTTTATCTTACATAATTAATATAATGTATAAACAGAAAACTTGCTTAAGAAATGTTTTTAATGTTTAATATTTTCTATATAAATTTTTATTCACATGCATCTAACATAACAAAAAAGTCTTAACATAATTTTGAACCAACTCACAGTCATGCTAACCATGAAATTAAGCCTTTGTATTTTATCATTTTCGAAATATATATGAATTAAAATTAAATTATCATGGTAAAAAAAAACAAATATAAAATGCATAAAAAAGTGCTTAAATGGTACTTATAGTTTATAACTAATTAGTATGAAGCAACTTTAAATCATCACTTAAATACATCTTCGCAAAAGCATGACATCATAAAAATTTAAAATACATTAGACAAATGTATGGAGTAATCATGTCTGTTTTTCTAAAATATATAACAGAAAACTAGAAAAAGCTCTTTATAACTAAATATGTTTATGTGCCATTGTTTAATTTTTCCAGCAAAATAATATGGAAAATTTTAGGTGGTTTAAAGTCAGTCATAGTAAATTAAAGGTACCATGACTGCCTTTATTTAAACAAGCTATACAAAAGTTACAAGTGCAATAAAGTTCACGTTCTTGAGGTTAAAATACATTTGTTTACATTGACGAATACCTCTGGCGACTACTGGTGCCGATAGTCCATTTAAAGTAAAAATTATATCATCATAATTCTAAACGAAAATATAGTATTTTTCATCAAAAAAGTTGCCCAGTTATTAAAAATGTTAAAACACCAGTGTTCGTCAGGGGTGACGAGCACTAGTAAAACGTGCAAAATATGCACCAATAGTCGTCATACCTTAAAAACCTTTATATTATGTCAAATTTTAAAAAGTTGCACATAAATCGTATTCTGCATTTCATAAACATTACATACAATGTTTTATGAGCAATGTCAAATGCAGCAAACAACAAAATATATCAAGAAATGCATATCTATTACCTTAATCATTTGCTTTACGTTGACTCAATTCAATTGTAATTTAGCGTATACTTCCCTTATTTTGCTTCTCCCTACTCTTCCCTAACAGTTGAAATCAAACTTTTTGTGTTATAAGAAGCAGAATGCTTTGGAGAATCTTGTGCGGTTAGATTCAAATTCATACAGATTATAAAACGATTATTTTAACACTTCTTTTAAGAGAATGACGACTACTGGTGCAGATTTTAGGGGTGACGAGCACTGGTGTCTTTACCTTATATTGATTCCGCGGGAATTTTTTTCTTTTTTATAATTATACATAACCTCATGAGGAGAGTATTCTGTAATTTTTTCAAAAATTTTTGCGTATGCGCCTATGGAGATCTTCCTTGTGAGAGCTAGGCACATCGACCAGAGGTCTATTGACCCAAACTCAAACGCATCCTTAAGAGAAATGTCTCGCAGCTGAAGCAAAGTTCAACAGACACCTGACAGGAATATCCTGCAGTTCACAAGGCTCAATGAGATGCCGACCAAGATGCTCAAACCTATGAGCAAAAAAGGCCTCTCCTCACAGTCACATAAAATTTGCCGAGCAGTCTCCTTTTTCAGACAACAATCACCACAAATGGGATCAGAACTGATACCCATAATGTTCAGATGCCTCTTAAGGGTACAGTGACCAGTAAGAAGGCAAATAACCTTCCTCAAATCATTCCTATTAATCTTTAAGAGCTACTAATGATGAAGACCAGGGCAGTCACGATTAAGCTCTTTTGCTTGCCTTTGACCATTTGAATTATGTCATTCCCTATAGTGGTCCCTACCAAGGAGCTTGAAGGTAGAAGCCCTGAAAGTAGTGGGAGAAATACCCAGAACAGGCTTAGGGCCACAAAAGACTGTGCTGCAACCAGACCTTGCTAACTCATCAGCCAACTAATTACTAGGTATACCCATGTGACCAGTTACCAAGTAAAGACTAACATTATTATAGGAAGAAAGGTCACAAAGTACCTTGTAGCACTTCCACATGAGAAGAGAGGTGAACTTAGACCTCACCAGTGAAAGGAGAGACACTTGACTGTCAGAACCACAGACTAAGGAATCACTAAACCGGGCAAGGCGGTTCTAAAAGTGAAGCCTCAACTGTAACCGAGCCGCCATATTAGTACAAGCAAAACCACAGACTAGGAATCACTGCGAAAGAATATTTTTAAGTTTTCTGCGTCAAACCTTGTTCGGATAAATATTTCCAATAAGACAATATTGACATATTTTCTTATTCACACATAATATGTGCATATAATTATACAGAAATCGATATTATTAGTAAACTGTTGGCGAATTCTTAAATATAAGACAGGAGTTTCCATTTTCTGCTGAAATTTTGAAATATCTTATTTTTACGGACAAACCTTTCTGCAAATGACAATTTCTTTTTTCTGCGACAATGTTACTATAAGGAACAATGAGGGTGTAATGAGCCTTCAGTTTTTGTGTGTTTCATAGGTCTTATCAAGGTTGTATTTAAAAGGGGTGGGGGTGGGGGTGGGGGGGATTTGCAAACTTTTCGAAATTTTTTGAATTATACAGTAAATAATTTACTAAATTAAAGTATTTATATTAATCTACTTGTTTAAATACCTGACCAGTGACTATGAGATTTATTTTGCATAAGCTTTATTGAGTTTGATACTGAATAACATAATCAAGATGCATGTAAAACACATTTTTCAGATACCTGCAATGGTAATAAGTTCTTTTACTTTTACACTGTACTGTAAAAAAAAACTTTGAATGCTACATATTGCATTTTCAATTGTGCATTACAATAACACTTTCAAATTTCATGACAACTTTGTCTATTTATAAAAGTTAGAGCTTGGCTAGTCAAATTCAAGTCAATAATCAGTAAGGTTTTTAAAATGATGATACTAAATGATGAAGAATGAAGAATTTTCATGAAGAGTCAAAATTTATCGAATTATTTTGGAATGTCAAATTAATTGAATAGCTTGCTGATTTTATTGTGTTTCGTGTAATTTAATGAAAATTTCACTGTAACATGTTGAACTTAAAAAAAATTAAAATTTTATACAAAATGCTAAAGGAACTGAATATTTTAATATTGAAGATTCTAAGGATCCATTAAAAAAAAAAAAAAATCATGTGAATTTGAACAATAAGAGCAAATTTGTATAGTTTGGTATTTACTGTTATCTATGCATGTAATTTTGAATGAGTTAAAGTTGACTTCATTATTATTATTGTTATTATTTTCGATTAATATAATTACAGCACTTTGTGAAAAAAAAAATGGTTTTCTCCTAAATATGCATAAGTGCAGGCTATAAACCCTTAGATAGACCCTTTTTAAAGAGACCCTCTCTAAACCCTAAACCATAGCACAGTCAGTTGGCCTTATAATGCTAATACAAACACCAGGAAGCTCAAAATGTGTAAATATAACAAAACTGAAAATCAAAAATTTGACCCCAAACTATTTCCTCTACGATTGTATTAGAGAAAGTAAAAATTAAATTAAATTTGCAATTTTTATTATATAAATTAATAATTTGAATATATATATATATATTAATATTATAAATAATTTAAATTTGAAAATATATTTAATTGTTCTATTGTGAAATATTAAAAATTATGAGAAAAATGGGAGGACAATGCCACCATGCTGAGGAAATTGTTCCCCAAATGTAATCAACAGCAGTTTAAGTCAAAATCTAACTAAATATCTAATTATGTTCACTGGTTTGTGAGATGCAGCATTCACAAAATTCGTCACATACAGACAGACATTAATCTTCCAAAACTGGTCAAACCATGATCGGGACATCTCAAAATGTGTAAATCAATCCAAAACTGGCGGTCAAAATTTTTCGAACTTCAGAACAATACTTTCGTCTTATGTGTATAGAATTAATAAAGGGATAAGATAAAAAGATATCTGAATATATTTAACATGTAAGTAAGCCACACACTAAAATTTCTGACCTCAACTCCTATAGATTCCCCCTGACAAATTTAGCGCTAAAAGGAAGCTTGAATTTGCCCCCCCCCCTGTAACTCTCTCTCTCTCTATCTCCCCCCCCCCAAAAAAAAAAAATAAAATAAAATAAAAATAAAAAATAAAAAATCGAAAATCGCAAGAAACCAAAAATGAGTTTTTGGAACTATCATCAAGAAGACACTTGGCGGTTTTTTATATCTTTGTGCTATTATTGGTAGAGTTCTCCAAAATCCGCATTTTTCTAAATTTGCCTCCGAAAATCATCCCCCTTCCCCTTAAAAATCTAAAATTCCGAAATCGCAGATAATAATTTCTTTCTATACTGGATTCTGGTCTCCCAATCTGCAATTTCTTCACCGTGAAGTAATTTGAAGCCGAGTTATGCTAATAAAGGTGTTTTGCCTTCTGGCCCCCCAGGAGGAGAAACGGGGGGTATATCACAAAACCCCGTTTTAGTGGGGGTCAGGGTCCTAAAACCAACCTGCTTCCTAAAATTTGTGACTGCATCTCCCATAGAATCCCCGCGACTGTGTTGAATTAGTGAGTTTACTCATATATATATGTATATATATTTACCCCCTCCCCCCTTGTTGGCGAATTTTTTTTTTTTTTAAGATATTTTGTAATATCTGTTTTTAAGATCTTGAAGTTGGAACCTTTTAAATATTTATTTTTTTCCTAGAGAAATAAAGCAAATCTGAAAAATATGTTGTAATCCCGTTCTTGTCCCCCTCCCTGCTTGTTAGGGGGCCGATATTTAAAAAAAATTATACCAGAAACCTTCGAGGGAATATACTGAACAACTTCCCATAAGAATTTTTTTTTTTTTTTCCGAAAACTTAATAAATAGTCGGGAATATTCAAGAATTTTATAACTGTTTATTATTATATGGATTAAAATAAACCCGCGAGTTAATCATTATTGACTTTATTTAAGTGAAGGCAGTTTAAGAATTGGTTAAGAATGCATACCTTTTCTTTATCCTGTTTCTTGCTAAAGTTAACTTTTATTTTATCTCAGCAAGCTTTATTATATAGGAAATTTTAATACGCAAACTGTAAATAAAAATAAACAGAAGTCTTTAATAATTAAATTCTGTGTAACAACAACAACAACAAAAAAAAAAAAGAAGAAGAAGAAGAAGAATAGCAAGCCTAAGTCTACATTTTAACTGTGGGGAGTTACTAAGTTACAATAAATAAAGTAAATAGTAAGCTGAGGGGGGGGGGGATGGTATTAAAAATTAATAAGTTGTATGGAACTATTCTACTATGTGTAATAAGTTTCAGAAATTTAGAGCAATGCGAGCTTTAAGTAAGTTATTAAAAAAAAAAAAAATTAAAGCAGGTGTGTATTTACCGTGTAATGGTTTTTGCCGGTTTTTACAATCTGGGCTAAAACATGTTTTTCCCATGGTTTTTACCACCTTCAGAAAAAGTAATATTCCTATTTTTTTATTTTTTATTTATTTTTGTTTTTTAATTTACCCCCAAAAACCTTCGGGACATATTTTAAAATTTTTAGTTCTCATTTTCCCAATATTATTTAGTATGAAATTTCCATTCTTTCATCCATTTCTAACAACAATATTTTGAAAATAAAAATAAATAAATAAAAAAAAAGCAATGTTGACGTCATGAAATTTGTTTTATTACATGATCAGTTTAACCCTTTATCAGTTACAAAAAAATTTTTCTGTCACTCAATAGTTGAAATAAAAGGCTAATGTGACAATCTTAAAAAAAAAAAAGAAAAAAAAAATTGGAAAATAAGATTATTATTTTCATAGTAATAAGTTTAATAAATTTTAACTACAAAAATCAAGTTCTTTTCTCAGATTATCACTGGCTCCTTTAAATTACGATTAATTCATCAGTAATATCATTAATAAATAATTAAAATATTTTTTTGGTTCATGCATAAAATAAATAAATAAATAAATAAATAATAATAATAATCAGAAATGACATTGTTTATTTTATTACGCAAAGAACCGCCCGACGATAAGTTTAATAAGTTTTAACTAGAAAAATCGAGATTTTTTTTTTCTAAGGTTATCACTGGCTTCTTTAAATTGCGAAAAGTTCTATTCATCATTAATATCATTAATAAAATATTAAAAATATTTCTTGATTTAAGCATTAAAAAATAATAATAATAATCTGGTGTGTCACTCACTCGACTTTCTCTCACCCTAAAATTTAATACTATAAATACAGGTTGGATATTAAGAGGTAAGAAAACGATGTTATGTAAACCTATGTTAAACAATTCAAAGGGAGACTTTTATATGATAATTAGTTCTGCGTGAGGGGGGGGGAGGCTACCGCTCCCCCAACCCCCGTTTCATTGTCATATTTATATAGAACCTCCGTCACATTTATATAGAATTTAATTCGGTTATTAAAAAATAATTCTGTTTTTAAAAAATAATTTATTAAAATTATTATTTTAAAAAATTATCTTTTATGAAAATGAAGACGATTTCCATAATACACAAGTAGTATAACACCAAATATCCAAAAAAAGTCCACTTTATTCTCTCTCTCTCTCTCTCTAAATATATATATATATATATATTAAAAAAAATAAAATAAATAAAAAAAAAAAAAGATTTTTTTTCTAAGTTTTTTTTTTTTTTTTTTTTTTCGTTAAAAGTAAAAAAAAATCGATAACTTCGTTTTAAATTATCGCAGATCGATGGTTCAACCATTCGTTTTAAAGGTATTGGCGAGCTCTTTTGAAAGATACCCATCATGAAAATTTACTCCTCTCGAGGTGGGACTTGCCCCCCAGGGGGAGAGGCGAGGCTCCTACATACACAAATGACTAATTTTAATAATTTTTAATTGTAAAAATCTAGTTTCTCACCTTATCATTGGCTCTTTTAAATCACGCAAAATTCTATTCATCATTAATATATTTAGCAAATAATTTAAAATATTTTTTTGTTTACGCATAATATATATATATAAAGTCAGAAATTACATTGTTTATTTTATTACCCAAAGAACCGCACGGCAATAGGTTTAATAAGTTTTAAATACAAAAATCGAGTTCTTTTCTCAGATTACCACTGTCTTCTTTAAATTACGAAAAATCCTATTCATCATTAATGTCATTAATAAAAAATTAAAAATATTTTTTGGTTCAAACATTTAAAAAAAAAAAAAAAAAAAAAAAAAAAAAAAAAAAAAATCAGAAATTACATTGTTTATTTTATTCCCCAAAGAACCTCCATCACCAAATTGGTTAGAATCTTTAGAATTGCTGCGTATGTGTTGCCATCTGATGACTAAGTTTAATAAAAAACAAGTTTCTAATCTTATCATTGGCTCCTTTAAATTAAGCAAAATTCTATTCATCATTAATGTATTTAATAAATAATTTAAAATAGTTTTTTCTTCACGCATAATAAATAAATAAATAAGAAATCATATCTATCATGAAATAAATTTTAACTGAAAAGGCTGAGACGAAAGCCGCGGCCATTTCGTGAAGGACAGGCTGCGCAAAAACGGCCTCTCCGAAATGGATCTCGCGCCAAAACGGCCGCGCCAAAACAGCCGCGCCGAAATGGGTTTCGCGCCGGAACGGCCGCGCCAAAACGGCGGCGCCAAAACGTCCCATTCCGTCCCAAAGTTTCATGGCGATCGGATCAATGGTGTTGTAATTCATAAATGACAAACAGACAAACATGCATTTGTTTTTACATGTATAGGTTACGTTGTTACTGGTTTCTTGCTTGTACCAATATGGCCGCCGGTCGCACTAAGCGCCTTACAGTTACTTCACTTTTCCCCATTCCAAATAGTCGTCTGACCGGATCTAAGTGATTCCTTAGTCTGTGGTCAGAACAGACACGATAACCCCTGTCCACGGAAGAAGACTGTATAGGAATTAAAACGAGATGGAGCAGCGAGCGCGAGAACCGGAGCTTTCTTTTCTGCATTAATTCAGCCGAGTGTAGGAAAGCGATTTGATCGCCGCCTGGTGTAGTATCTTTGAAACTTATCGGAAGAAAGGGAAAGCCCGCTCCTTCGACTTCAGTCATCATCCGATTTCCGAGAACGACCTACGAACGAACAGCCAGAAAGGTAAAACCGCGCTGATTGGTGGATTTTCGAGATCTGGTCGCCCTCTATCTGTAAGATGAAAATTACTACCTTTCCGTAACATTCGTAATACATCCTACTCTTCTAATCCGTGCCCCTGTCTAAGCAAGCACACCTTACAGCATGTGATAGCAAAGATTTCGGCTTGGAAAACTGTGCCAGACTTTCCAAGAGGGAAAGAAAGCCGAGTTTCATCCTTATGATACTAAACACCTGCCCCAGAATAAGAACCAAGCTTAAAGCATAGCCTCCTAAACTAGATGCCTTCCGCATGGCTCGGAAACTTGGCAACAGTTCAAATGGTAGACAGCGCCACCTGGTACAGATTGCGCGACTTTTCTGTTCAACAGCCACCAAAAAATTTTTAAAGTGATATATGATATACAGCCGGTAACAAAAGTCTCCGAACACTAGCAAAAATTCCTATGTAAAAAAAGTACACTTAATACAGTTTTGTTAAATAAATCCTTGTCAAATCCTGTTTATAGACTGACTAAGAACAGGATTCGACAAGGATTTATTTAACAAAACTGTATTAAGTGTACTTTTTTTATACAGGAATTTTTGCTAGTGTTCGGAGACTTTTGTTACCGGCTGTATATAATCGACGTTTCTCTGATTCTATTCGTCTTTTATCTATATCAAATCCCACTTTTAAAAATTTTTGGTGGCTGTTGAACAAAAAAGTCATGCAATCTGTACCAGGTGGCGCTGTCTACCGCTTGAACTGTTGCCAAGTTTCCGAGTCACGCGGAAGGCATCTAGTTTAGGAAGCTATGCTTAGAGCCATCAGTATATGTTGGGTAATTTATTGTTTCCATGTTGTTTTTAATTTATTTAATCTAAGACCTGTAATACTTTACTTGACTTGCTTTAAACTGCCTCATTAAATTTTTAATTCGTTTTTCAGTATTTACATTAATAAAAAGATTGCATATAAATGTTTAATTAAGTTTTTATATTTTCATCTAAATAATATAAAAGTAATTGTTATTATTGAATTGTAACACTTACGTTTTTCTTTTTGAAATGATGAAATGCCTTTATTCAAATTTAACTTAACGATGTATTTCTATCGCGCCAAGTGAATGCTTACATTTTCGACGCACGTATCGCCGATATTTTGAACGAACTGATGTAGGGACAGTTTGTCTCAGTAGATGGTGTGCCGATCGTTGTCGCTGGCGAGAATGAGGAATAGATAAGCTTCAGCCATTGGCTACTGGTCACAATCCGTTTGGGTGTATTTAAGGACCGGTGGACGTGTAGACATTTGCAGTTTTATCTTCTCAGACATGATGTTTGTTTGAGTTGCGTTTTGTTTCTTTAAGTAGTTACGTTTTTTTTAAAAGATGTCTTAGTTAAATATAATGTGTCCTTCAGTATTTAAAAGCCATGTTTTGTTGAATAAGTTTATAACGTTCGTTCGGTTGTCATCCTTCAAGTAAAAGTGAAATGTTGATAAGTACACTGTTAAAAATTTCTGTAAATTTAATGTAAATACTTATCCAAAGTCTCTGTAAATGTACAGTAATTCTTAGTTAAAAGTGAATAATTGAGATTCTCAATCTTTTAATTAAAATTAAAAATGACTGTTTCTACTTAAGAAAAAGCATTCCAAGTCTGAAATATATTCTCACCAATAATTTATTAAATTAATATTATTTATTAAAATGAATGTATAAAATAAGTTTTTTAACATTTCCGTTTATCTTTCTTTGAAATTTTACGTAAGACTTAAGATAATAGATTACACGGAGTTTTCTGTTGAAATTTTTAACAGTGTAGTTGTTTTCTTCAAAGCTCCAGCTGTTGGTTCTTTGGCAGTGGTCCCGGTAATATAATGATTTTCTTTCTAGTAAATCTTGTATGTTAATTTAAGGTCATTTATTTTGTTTTAATTTGGTTTGAATATGTAATCGAAAATCTAAGTCTTAAATTGTCGATGGTTTAAAGCCTTTAGTTCTTTAAGTCTTTTTTTCGTCGATGTATTTAAATTAATTGAATAGTGAAGCTTGTTGAGATGGCAGTTCATTAACCTAGGGTTAACTTCGTCGATGTATAAAATCGATGGTGTGTTGTTTTGTTTGTTAACTTAGGGTTAAAATCGTTTTTTGGCTATACACTAGTTAAGTTTAATATAATCTGTGCTGGTCGCCGGCATCATAATTTTAGTGTGACATATTTTTCACTTGCCTGAGAACTTTTTTTGCCATTGTTAAAGTTTGAAATATTAATTACTTATTATTGTTGTTTAGGTTTTACATAGTGTTAATTTTCGATATATTAATAAAGTTGTTATGTTTTATAAAACTTTGGCCTCATCCTTTGAACCATTTACACCCTTTTCCAGGTTAACATTTTTCAGCTAAATGTTTCTACTGATGCTTTATACTTTGCAAAATAATCATTTACAGCAATTTTACTGACATTTTGGTTATGGGCATTTTGTTTATATAGCAGCCTGTTAGTTAACTTGTTTTTTAAAGTTAGATGGTTCTTTTTTTTTTTTTTTTTTTTTTTTTTCTTTCTCAATATGGCTGTTATTATTTTGCCTGGGATTGAGAAATTAAATGCAAACAATTATGCAACCTGGAAGAAAGACATGCATTTTGTTTTGATAGGGAAAAATGCATGGGGACATAGTGATAGGATCGGAAACACTGCCGGAGGCGGAAGACAAGGGGGTGTAATCAGTAAAGGACAAATAAATGATTTTAAGTCAAGATCAAGGCCTCTGTCGGCGATATATTTAAATGTTTCTCTGGAATATAGAAATTTAATAGATGACTGTTCATGTCTGGTACAAGCATGGAAGATCCTAAAAGAAAACTTTACAAGTGATTCCTGTGCACATCATATGATGCTAGTTAATGAGTTATTTAAATGTAGTATGAAGCCAGGAAAGTCCATCAATTTATATGCTTCTAGAATTTCCAAGATTGCAGATCAGTTAAAAGAAATACACCAGCCAATGCAAGATGTTATCTATGTTACCATTTTCTCTAAAATTTACCAGACAGATTTGAAGCTGTGACACAGTACATTTTAAGATGGAAAGAAGGTTTTGAATTTAAGAAAATTGTTTTGGAGATGACAGCCGAAGAATCCCACTTACATCTAAGAGATTCCAATAAAAATGGACGTTTTGAAGTACAGAACATTTCCTATAGTTGTAAGAACTTCCAAAAATCTATTAAATGCTTTAGATGTGGCTGGAAAAGGCACACACGCAACAATTGTTATGTTAAACTTTCAAAACAAAATAATTCTAGTGACTCTAATTGTTCAAATTTTTCTAAACCTGAATCTCCTTCAAAGGTTAAAGGAACTAGTACCAGCAACAACAAGAAGTTTAAAAATGCTCCCCTAAAATCTTACTTTATTGCTCAAACTAACTTTAACAATTCTGATGATGACTGGGATTTTGATATAGCTGCATGACATCATTTTTGTCAAAATTTAGAGTATTTTCAAGAGTACACTCCAATTGAGGGTGAAAATTTAAATGTTGATGGTGTTAGTTTCCCCACTAAAGGTAGAGGGTCTGTTTGTTTAAAGTTAATTCATGTATTTTAAGGGATGTATTGTATTCTTCTAGATTGCATAAAAATTTAATTTCTTGTCCTAAAACGGACGTAAATGGGCTTGTTTTTGGCCAAGGGGAGAGGATAAGTGTGATCGGCACTGATAGTAGGAAAATCTTTTCTGCAGAATTAAATAATGGAAGTTATAATGTATACCCTAAAAGGTTTTAAATCAGAATGGGGGCAGGTTTTAAATGTTAATGTTTTTCAGGTTAATACAAATAATGTTGAATCATGGCATACACATTTTGGGCATGTAAGTTCTCAACTGATTGTTCACACTAGTAAATGTAATGGTGTTAAAGATTTACCTAAATTGAAACATTCTAATTTTTTTGTGAACCTTGCTGCCTCAGTAAGAATTTTTTTCAAATCAAATGTTAAGTCTTAGTGTAAAGAACCTTTAGAAAGAATTTTCATGGATGTTTGGGGATCTACAAAAATAAAGGGACACCATGGGGAAACTTATTTTCTTTCTTTAATTGACATGTTTTCTAAAAGGACTGCCATATATCCACTTGTTGATAAGACTCAAGTTTTTTCTGTGTTTGAGAGACACATCGCTCGTGCTGAAAGGCAGTTGGAGAAAAAAACTAAAATTTTTGAGAACCGATAATAGTTCGGAGTTTGTGAACAATAATTTTAAGGACTTTTGTGATAAAAATGGTATTGTTCATGAGTTAACAAACACTTACTCCCCAGAACAAAATGGTATTTGTGAGCGACTTAACCAAACTGCATTAAATTGTGTAAGAGCAATGCTTGTGGACAGTGGGCTGCCTCTCAGTTTTTGGTCTGAAGCTGTTATATATTTTGCTTATACATGGAATAGATTGATTCAAACTGGAGAGAAAAAGACCCCGTTTGAACTTTACACTGGACATAAACCTTCTGTGAGACATTTAGAACCATTTTGTTTAATTACATATGTTGATGTTCCTAGGCAAAAGCGTCAGCATAAATTGTCTTCTAGGGCTAAGAAAGGTGTGCTTGTTGGGTACGCTTTAAGGACAAAAGGCTTGGTTAGAACAGGAGAGCAACATTATTGAAACACTTAATATTTCTTTTGGCAATTTTCTTTATGGTAAGGACAGTGGAGCTGGGCTTCCCACCTTCTAACTTAGACTTGTTCACAGACAATCCAGTTGACTGTGCTCCTTCTGGTCCTGTTGATATAGTCTTGCAGAATGAGCCTGAGGAAGTTGACAAGGAAGATGAACCTGTTGAGACTGTTGTTTTACCACTCAAACTAAAATGGTGTGGAGACGTAAGCCTGTACCTAGACCTACTGGCAACCGTGTTGATGTCTATTATTACCCTGAGAATTCCAATACGAGGTTAAGATCCTTAAATGATGTCCAGAATTATTGTAATACCCATAAATATAGTTTTTGATTTTTCAGGAAGTAATTTGTTTGAAGGAGGTCGTGAATCAAGATATTGTGCTTTCAACTCAGTTAAAGTTAAATGGAAAAATAAAGGTAAAAATAAATCAATATGACTAGACTTAAATAGCTCCTAAAACCTTTAATCTGGCAGTAGAATTGGATCAGTATTTAAAATGGAAAGCTGCAATGGATGAGGAGATGGACAGCATGCAGACAGAGTCATAAAGTTTGGCACCTGGTTGAACTACCAGAATGTAAAAACCCTTTAGGGAATCATTGGGTTTTCGCTTTAAAAAGAGATGAACATGGTAACATAGCTCATTTCAAAGCGAGGCTCGTGGACCAGGGTTTTCACCAAGTTAAAGGTGACACATATGACGAAACTTTCTCCCTTGTTGTAAATTTTTTCTGTTGTCCGTTTTTTTTTTTTGCTTTTGGTGTCTAATTTAAATTGGTGCAATACTCAGTGTGATGTCAAGTGTGCGTATCTATATGCTCCATTAGATGAGAAAATATATATGAACCAACCATCTGGGTATGTTGTTCGGGGCAAGGAACATCTTGTGTGTAAACTTGACCGTGCACTATATGGCCTTCACCAAAGTGATGAATGTTTTAAATCTTTCCACATTCCTATCTCTTCCATCCCGATTGTGAAAAGCATTAAGTATTCAAACCAAGACTGTCCGACAAATGAACAGGAAATTGATGAAATGACTAGGTACTCTTATAGGAACATACTAGGATGTTTATCGTTTCTTGCTAATCTGACACATCCAGATATTGCTTATGCTGTTAACATTATGAGTCAGTTTCAGAATTGTCTGGGTTTGTCACATTGGAATGGTTTGATTAAACTGCTGGGATATGTTTTGTATACTAAGCAGTATAAATTGAATTTAAATTACAATAATACTAGTTTGTTTTTTTGGATGCTGATTTTGTGATGAATCACAATGATTATGTTTCAATGGGTGGTCAGATTATTTTTTTGGATGAGAGTCCTATTTCCTGGAGAACTTTTAAAGAGAAGTGTGTGAGCCTTTCCACAATGGAAAGTGAGTTCATCGCTATGTGCGAGTGTGTCAAGGAACTAATGTGGCTCAATCATATCTTAGAGGATTGTCATGATTTCAAATTAATTCCTGATATACATAATTCTCCAACTCCTCATTTTTATAACCAAGGTGCAATTGAATTCATGAAATCACCAATCAAAAACAATAGGTCTAAGTATATTAACATGTGTGAAGTCATGAAACTTTTTTTTTTTATAAGAGAATGGCTTTTTGAGGGGCAGTCCAGTCTTAAATTTGTTTCTAGTAAGTTTAAATTCGCAGATCCATTTACTAAACCCCTTACAAAAGCCTGTCTTAGTAAATTTACCCTATAAGCATTAAGCCTGTCTTTTTCCGTCAAGCATAGTCAAAACAAAAGGCTGGTATGGCTAAATTTTGAAATATGTTGCTTTTATTGAGAAAATAAGATTAATAAACATGTATAGAGTATTGTATTAAATTTTCATATTTATACTTTGCATAGTATTAATTTTATGAATCATTAAACAGATATACCGAAAAACAGCTAACGCTGAAAGGGTTAATTAATAAGGTATCCTTAAAATGAAATTTAAAGTTTTTTTGAAAAATGTTATATCTTTTCCATTTATATAAATTTTTGAAAAATTGTGTTTATCTAGTTTAAACATAGTGGTTTGAGGATCATTTGATTCTAATTTTTTTTGGAAATTCATTTTTTTTTTTTTTTTTTTTTTTTTTTTCTAGTCTCCATTGTTTCTGTATTGCACAATATAAGTTAGTTTAGTTTTCACTTAATTTTGGTATATGTGGTTAGTCATGGCCCGTGTGAATGATTGTTTTATGTGCATGGTTTTTTTTTTTTTTTTTTTTCATTGTATATATTCTCATTCAATTTTATTTATCATCTTACTAATTTAAATGTTATGTGATGTTTAATTATAAGTGTTTTACAATGGGGATGTGAAAAAAATGTTATATGAATTTCACTTTTTTTTTTTTTTTTTTTTTTCTTTGTATATTTCTAGTAATAGCATGAACAGGAAAGTATGTTAAACATGGACTTTAAGTGAAGGATCATTTTGTTGTTTGGAGATTTTTTTTTTTTTTTTTTTTTTTGCTCAGCTAAAGGATAGAGCTGTGGTAACTTTTTTCTGTTTAAATATTTATGCAAATTAATGTGAATCTCAGGCAACTGTTGTTGTTTTACCAAAACAACATGGTGGTGGGCTCTGTTGGGAAATTGATTGTTTCCATGTTGGTTTTAATTTATTTAATCTGACACCTGTAATACCTTTCTTTATTTGCTTTAAACTGCCTCATTAAATTTATAGTTCGGTTTTCAATGTTTACATTAATAAAAAAATTGCATATAAATGTTTAAGTTTTTATATTTTCATCTAAATGTTATAAGAGTAATTGTTATTATTGAATTGGAACACTTAAGTTTTTCTTTTTGAAATGATGAAATGCCTTTATTTAAATTTGACTTAACGATGCATTTCTATCTCCGAGTGAATGTTTACCTTTTCGATGCATGTATCGCTGATATTTTGAATGAACTGCTGTAGTGACGATTTGTCTTGGTAGATGGTGTGTCGATCGCTGACGAGAATGAAGAAAGAAGAAGCTTCAGCCATTGGCTACTGGTCACAATCTGTTTGGGTGTATTTAAGGACCAGTGGACATGTAGACATTTGCAGTTTTATCTTTACAGACATGTTTGTTTGAGTTATGTCTTCTTTCTTTAAGTTGTTACTTTTTTTTAAAAGATGTCTTAGTTAAATATAATGTGGCCTTCAGTATTTAAAAGCCATGTTTTCTTGAATAAGTTTATAACATTCATTCGGTTGTCATCCTTCAAGTAAAAGTGAAATGTTGACAAGTAGTTGTTTTCTTCAAAGCTTCAGCTGTTGGTTCTTCAGAACCTCCTAAAATTCTGACTTCGGCAGTGGTCCCAGTAACATAATGATTTTCTTTCTAGTAAGTGTTGTATGTTAATTTAAGGTCATTTATTTTGTTTTAATTTGGTTTGAATATGTAATCAAAAATCTAAGTATTAAATCGTCGATGGTTTAAGGTGTTTAGTGCTTTAAGTTTTTCTTTTTTTTTTCGTCAATGTATTTAAATTAATTGAATAGTAAAACTTGTTGAGATAGCAGTTCATTAACCTTGGGTTAATGTCATCAATGTATAATGTCGATGGTGTGTTGTTTGTTAATCTAGGGTTAACATTGTTTTTTGGCTATACACTAGTTAAATTTAATATAATCTGTGCTGGTCGTGATTATAATTTTAGTGTGACATATTTTTCACTTGCCTGAGAAATTTTCTGTCATTGTTAAAGTTTGAAATATTAATTACTTATTTTTGTTGTTTATTTTAGGTTTTACATAATGTTAATTTTTGATATGCTAATAAGGTTGTTTTATAAAACTTTTGTCCTTATCCTTTGAACCATCCACACACTTTTCCAGGTTAATATTTTTCAGCTAAATGTTTCTACTGATGTTTTATACTTTGCAAAATAATCATTTACAGCAATTTTGCTGACAGTATACCAAACAAAACAGTTGCCAATAAGTCAACTAGGAGACATAAGCCAATCATCCCTGGAAGGGAAAAAGATCTTAAAAGGCTTATGAAAGGCATATTTCCTAACCATGTAGTCACTAGGCATAATGAAAGGAGGAAGATCTGCAACAAATGAAATGAAGGAACCCCGGCATAATCCTTCCATAAGCCCAGACACATGAAACTCTTCATACAAGTTTTTAAAGATATTTTCTGCTAATGATCTTAATTTTGATTCGGCAATGGCACCTGATATGGGAGACCCCCATTGGGACTCCGTTTTGCATTTATAAAAACGATTATTGAACCTATAGTAATTTTCATTTAATACTAAGTTACTCTCTGCAATTAGGGTATTAACAATTTCTGTGTTTTCAAATTGGTTTTTAATTTTTTGGTAATGGTTTTGGTAATTTCCTGAAGATAAAAAAAAAAAAAAAAGATACTGTACTCAGACAAAGAGTTACAGACCCTCAAAAAAGAAATACAGTACTGGTTTAGGTATATGGACGATGTTTTTGCGATCATTAACAATCAATATGATATATCAATAATAATAAAAGGAAAGGTTTGTTTGTCTGTTTGTTCTTCTATACGTTCAGGCCCTATTGAATGCAGAAGTACAAAAATTGACATATGGATGCTCAGGAGCCTTCCCAAGGGACTTCTGAAAACAGAATTTTAAAATTTTAATTAGTTGTGGGGATATTAATTAAAATGTTGATCTATGTCTAATCAAAAAGAGATCTCAATGACTGAGAATTCACTGCGATTGCATAAAAAATAAAGTGGAAAATAAATTTATAAATATTTTTCCGATCATTACGAATTCAGTACCAAATGAAAGGGGGTGATTTTTCTGAATCTAACAGTGCAAGCGGCTTATCAATACAATTATATTTTTTAAAATTAACTAAAGTATAAAATTTAGGTGGAAACATCATTTCAACTGCCAGATGATTGTCTGCGATGAAAAAGGAAATGATTGTAACCAATTAAGATATCACGTGTTTTGTAGTGGAAGGAAAAATTGCAATTTTCAAAAATTTTCATTCATATACACTTAAATTAATATTCAAAATATGTGAATAAACAAAAAAATTACATTCTTAATGGGAATATATTTATCACGATTCATGTGACCAAAAGACAATGTAAGATTAAGTTTTCTCTTATATTTTTCAGTATTTTAAATTTAGATATGCCGTTGAAATTTTGTAGTATTTGGTTTTAATACCAGATAATTTGATTGTGAATATTTTTGAAAGTGTAGAATTATTAGAAAGGGCTTGAGGGGTGGGGCGAAGAGGCCAAGAAAAAAAAAAAAAAGTTACAGCATTTGAAATTGGTATCATTAGGTTTTAAGACAAGATAAATCTATTGTGGATATTTTTTAGTGTAAAATTATTACGAGAGGTGAAGGGGCAAAAATGTTGAAAAGGAACAGGAGTTCCCTAATGGGGCCTTAACAGTTAGTAAGTACACGGGTCAGTGAGTACACATTTTTCTCTAGTGCACTATTTAAGTTATCAGTACAGTTTATAGGTAAGTAGTAAGTTATTTTATAGTTAAAAAGAGGGGAGGAGTAATTTTTGGGGGAGAGATATTTTCATTTTAGGTAGGGAAAATTCTAATAATTGGAATCTGGTTAGTTCAGCAGTTTGCAGATAATAGGTCCTGTAGTGTATATAAATAGCACATTCTCTAGGTATACTAGCATGCACTGCATACCTGCTAAAAACTATCAAAACTTCAAACATTTTTGGCTTAAAAATAAATTATTTCAACTAATTTCGTTAATCACTCATTTCCACCTATGCGTTATCCATCACTCAATTTTTTTAAACTATACCAAAAGAAAATTTCTTCTGTGCACATAATTCCTGGGAAAAACAGAGTGCTTTTTTTCTTACCATTGTGTAACATGTCATTGTTTCTTTATTCCCTGTCCCTTTGTTTAGGAGACATTTGCTGACCAGTTACTGCATAGCTCATGCTACTCTTATAAAGTCTAACATAGTAAAAGGAATTTTTGTTTCTTAAGGGAATATTTACTGTGTGAATGTTCCACCAAACTTGTATAAAGTATAAGGGGGTTTCCACTGCTTAAAGATCTAAGACATGATATCCTTAGACAGCATGTCCTGGAGTTTTGGGTATTCTTAAAGCATTAGGGATTTTCTTATCTTTGGTAGAAATGTTCCCATAGTGAGAACTGTTTTCTCCATTTTGTCCATCTACTCAAAAACAATAGTGACTGAAAATATTGACATTGTTGTCAGTTGAAAAAAAAATTGTTGATAAAGTAAAATTACTACTTCATTTTACAATGATGTAATTAAAAAAAAAAAAAAAAAAAAAAAAAAAAACTTTCTTACAAAGGAAATAACTGAATTTTATTTATAAATGATGGTTGTAATGTAAAATAAAATTCGGATAAATTTTTGAAAAATATTTTGTGTCAGAAAAATTACTGCATTTTTAAATTCTCAATTAAATTATACCAAGTCATAGTGCTCTAGTAATTTCTTTTAAAATTCAATGCAATGAAAATTTAAGACAATTATGTAGAAATTTTATAATGTTTTGAAGTTAGCAATTTGTTTAAAAAAAATTTTAAGTCATTTAGTTCAACAATTTTAGATTATAATATAAAATAAATACAGATCTTATAAAACAAATAAAAATCTTTAAAATTCTCTGTAAGTAAATATATCAGAACATTGTTCTGAGAAGTATAATAAATTATGAAGATAAAGTATGTACTAGCATATATATTTAAATTTTTTAGTTTAATTTTTTCCAATAAAAAATTAGCAATCTTTATATATCTTAAGAATACATATCTGGATTGTGAATAAGCTCTACACATGTAAAAATAGATTTAATGTAAATATTATCATATATATTATCATTTTATAAGTCGTCCTAAATTTATAATTCTATTTTAGTATATGGTCCCTGTGCACTATTCAATTTTCAATTAATATTAACACAATTTTAAACTTTTTTTTTTTTTTTTTTAATAATGATGCTTTTGCATTAAAAGTAAAAGCTTTCTATTTGACTAGATTTGTCTAGAAAGGTCGTATAATTTAAAAAAATTTTTTTTATGTAACTTCTTTTAAAATTAATGGGAAGAAATTTTTAATAACATGGTCTAATTTTGTATCTTATTTTGGATGCTTTTGCAAATTACACTGTCCACAAACTGCTTTTCAATGTTTTTAGGACATTGTATAAGGTTTAAAAAGTTTAGTGTTATTCTGTATAGGATACTATAGGAGATAGCATAAGTGTTGTAATATATATGAGGCACTTTTATTCTTTAATGTATCTGATTTTCTGCTTTTATTTATTAAAATAATTATGGATTTTTTTTTTTAAATAAGTTTTAATAGCATGAAGTGGTATGCCATTTGAATTTAATGATTTTATACAAAACTAAGAAAAGAATAGCATAGTACTATGGATTCATATCCATAGTACTATTGACTAAATTTGACTATTACTAATTGACTAAATTTGTCTAGAGGGGTCATATAATTTTTTTAAATATAATTTTTTTAAATTAATGGCAAGAAATTTTTAAGAACATGGTCTTATTAGCATGATCTAATATAATGCAAAATATTCAACGGCTATTATTATCAGCTATTAGTCTGTCTTAACTTTTTCAGGAGCAAGGAAATTTTGTTAATTTGAAATTAAAAGTCGCCAGAATTTACAGATGATGTTAGAAGAGAAGAAATAAATGGAGTCTTTCTTTAAAAATATAAAAGTAAAATTTTATAAAATTTCTGGAGTGTTTTTGTAGTAAGAAATTAAATGTCCTTCAAAGGGTTAATATAGGGGATAATTATATCCACTGTGTGAGCTGTGATTTGCTTTTAGTACACAAAACTATGCTCCTTTTCCAAGACAGCTTAAATAAAACATTATATATACTCATACAAACAATATAAAGCATTTCAAGTTATCAGATAAAAAGCTTTCTTTTCTGCTTTCCTAAAGCATAAGTCACTATTTGCAATTGAAGAATGGTTTATTGTAAAAACAAATAAATAAATATATAAAATAAAAAATAACATTTAAAGCAATAATAATAAGATAGAAATATAATTAATGTAATTAAAAAAAACAGAAACAAGGAGGATTTTTTTGAATGAAACAAAAATTAAATAATCTTATAAAATTATACATGAAACAAATTTATAACTACAAGGATTTTTATTTTTTGTTTTTTAAAATACTAAGTTTTTTTTATAATTATATTATGATTTTTTTTCTTTTATAAAACATTTGTTATGAAAAAATATTGTTATTTGAACTGAGTGGAGAAATGAAAAAAAAAAAAAAACACAAATTCATTAAATACACAAAGTTAATTTTATCTGAACACAATTTTTATTTATGATATCACTCAAGTCTAAAACAATTTAAAAAAAAATATAAATAAAATTTAATTAAACAATTAGACAGTGTTTGGCTATCAAAAGTTAACAAAATAAAACTTAATGTGTTTTCATAAGCCACAGTTTCTTAGCAAACATAACAAATCTTTTAACAAACATAATGAAATAGAATCTTGTATAGTGTGACCACGTTTCCCACACCTAGTATACAGGACAATCTAAAGGCTTGCAGGGGTGCTAAACTGACCGTCAGGTAGGAATTTGGTATATATCCAGTAATTCCATGTTCCCTAATCGTTTATTTTCCCTCGACCATAAAGGTTATCACTCCTATTTTAATAATGGACTCGTTGAGTAAGCACATCTACAGAGGATTCCATGGTCGCAAGAAATGTGGTCAAACAATAAATATTTGGTTGTAATAATTTAACATAAATATTTGTGAATACATTTAAATCATAAGCTGAAAATAAATATAATATTCACATAATAATAATAATATCAAAAAATTATAAATCTTTATTTGTGATAATTTGATATGAAAACTTTTAATAATGGTTAAAAAGAACATACTGATAAACAAACATAACATTTATAAAATTTAATACATTGTAAATGTTAAAGAGAGTTTATAATCTATATAAATACACACTGAAAAAAAAAAATACATAAAATTTAATAATATTATATGAGCACAAATATATATATATATATATATATATAGGTAATTTTAATAAATGTTAGATTTATAAGCATACAAGTAACAAAAAATTTCATGTTCAAATATAAAACATTATTACCAATAAAAAATATCTTAAACATGTAACAAAATTATAAGCTAGAATATTCATCAATTTGTTTTAAAAGGATTAAAAAGTGGGAAGAAAATAATCAAGAAATAGTGTTTTATATTACACAGGAGAAGGAAAACGTAAAATTAACAAAATATAAATACACTGATGG
This sequence comes from Salticus scenicus, assembly GCA_963930645.1. NCBI lineage: Eukaryota > Metazoa > Arthropoda > Arachnida > Araneae > Salticidae > Salticus > Salticus scenicus. The sequence continues at coordinate 210,638,579 of OZ005657.1, forward strand.
AAAAAAGAAATCCCAACAAAAGGAAGGAGCTGTGCTAGATAAACGAAATTTGGTAGGCATGTTTATACATCTGAAAGATGACGTCGATTAAAATTTCGAGCTACGCGCATAAGTGTGGCGCTAGTAGCGACACTATGAACATTCAAATGAGGTTTACTTTAAATAAGCGCTGTAAGGTTCGTGATCGTTATTTACAGTTGAGATTTGACGTAGTGGGTTAATGTTAGTCAAGGATGCCTCTAAGAAGACGAAGAAGCCATTATCAATAGCTCACTGAGTTTGAACGAGGTCGTGTAGTAGGGCTACGAGAAGGTGGGTTTTCTTTCCGCGATATTGCAGAAAGACTTGGCAGGAATGTATCCACTGTGCATGAGTGTTGGCAGCAGTGGTCAAGGGAAGGTACTGCCTCAAGAAGACCGGGTTCCGGGCGGCCACGTGGCACTACTGAGAGGGAAGACCGCCGTGTTCGGCGTATGGCTGTGGCTAATCGTACTGCATCTGCAGCTGAAATTCGAGCTGCAGTTGGCACCACAATAACACAACGAACTGTTACAAATCGGTTACTTCAAGGACAGCTCCGAGCCAGACGCCCTGTAGCATGCATTCCACTGACTCCAAACCACTGTCGTTTGTGACGTGAGTGATGTCAAGCTAGAGCTCATTGGAGGACCGAGTGGAGATCTGTTGTTTTCTGATGAAAGCCGGTTCTGCCTTGGTCGCAGTGATAGCCGTGTGTTGGTTAGAAGGAGGCCAGGTGAACGCCTTGACCTGTCTGCAGCCTAGACACACAGGGCCTACTCCTGGAGTTATGGTTTGGGGAGCAATTTCGTATGACAGCAGGAGCACTCTCGTGGTTATCCCACGCAACCTGACTGCAAATTTGTACGTCAGTCTAGTGATACAACCTGTTGTGCTGCCATTCATGAACAGCATTCAAGGGGGTGTTTTCCAACAGGATAACGCTCGCCCTCATACCGCTGTTGTAACCCAACATGCTCTACAGAGTGTCGACATGTTGCCTTGGCCTGCTAGATCACCAGATCTTTCTCCAATCGAGCACGTATGGGACATCATTGGACGACAACTCCAGCGTCATCCACAACCAGCATTAACCGTCCCTGCATTGACCGCCCAAGTGCAACAGGCATGGAACTCCATCCCACAAACTGATATCCGACACCTGTACGACACAATGCATGCACGTTTGCATGCTTGCATTCAAAATTCTGGCAGTTACACCGGTTACTAATGTACCAACATTTCACATTTGAAATGGCTCTTTTCGCCAATGGCTCTACCTGTGATCTTGAAACTTTAATCAATTAAATATGTTACCTAGACAAATGTATTGCTGAAATTTCATTACTGTACGATAATTTTTTCTTGGTGTTGGGATTTTTTTTTCCATCAGTGTATATAAGTTCATATTTTTTTTTTATTATTTGAAACACAAGAGGAAACGCCAACAAATTTAGGAAAGACTAATGCCCTTTTGAGATTATTAATAAATATGAATAAAAATCATTTTTGGACAGCTATGTTTAAAAAACAATATAATATATATGATTTAAAAAATTTTAAAAGACAAATTTTAATAATTTAGAATGCATAACTTGGCATTTTATATAGATGAGCCCATCACAATCACACTGTTTAAACTTTTGAATAATCTTTGGGAAAACAGACAAATTTTTAACTTTTTTTTTACTTTAGCTCAAAAATACTAATTTTTATATTCTTGACTTTTATATACAATACTTAAATTCTGAACTTTCTTGTTGTGCAGATGAAGCAAGGATCCTGCTATATATTTTTTATTCTTAATATTGATGCTATATGGTATTACTCTGAATATGTGACATGTTCCCTACTATACTGAAGGAGTTTTGCAGAGATGAGTACATCAATATCATATTTTTAGATATTATTTATAGTACTAGTTAGGCATCTGTAGCCATATAGGATCACTGGGGCCTGAGATGATTGGAGGAGATCTCCATCAATAAATAATATTTATGAAACATGTTCCTTTGTAAAATTTGGAATTATATTAGATTTCTACTCTTGTGTATTTATTTTAGCATTCTTTCTATTGGAGATATAATAACTGCCTTAGGAATAATTAGAGATTGAACATATTATAAGCTATAAATTGAAATTAAATAATTTTCAACATACCTTGAAAATTATTTCAAGGGATGTGCTTATCCCTGTATCAAAGAAAGAACTGCTATGCCAAATATTATTACAGCCATGGAAATTTTCAAATATACTTAAGCATAGCTGCCAACCTTTGAGAATCAAAATTAGGGAGATTCCAAGCGTTAAGAAACAAAATTAGGGAGATTTTGTATACAACATAGTTTAAACCATAAATAGAACATTAATAGTACAGTAATTGTTGGAAAGAGAAGGAGCAAATAAAAGGGAAATTTTGCAGTATCTAGAGGCTTTCTTCTTATTGCAAATATGAGAAAATAAATAAATAAAACATACTGAATTAAAAATACTACTAGATTATAGTAAATTCTAACCATACTGAAATTATATACACATACATAGACTTGGGAAAATTTTTCCTATCTGAAAAATATATTCTTCATTTTTCCCCCAAGTTTACAAATTTAGTATAGATATGATGTATAAATACTTAATTTAATTGAGGAAAAATAAATAGATTAATAAAGTTCAGCAATAAAGTCTAAAAATAATTACATACGTGAGAAATATTGAGTACTTCTATTGTTTTATTGTTTCTAAAATTGATCATTGATCTCTATCCAGAGATGGGGGAAAGGGGGGGGGGAGGATAAAAAAAAAATAATTACAGAGTAAGAAATATTAAACTCATTCAATTCTCAATTCAGGAATTTAATTCATCAACCTGGAAATTAAATTGCCAATGTAAATTATGTCAGAAGTGCAGAGCTGGCTATCAGCCAGGGTAGCTCAGTGGCTAGAGCATCCGCGCGTTAAGCGGAAGTCCCGGGGTTCGATTCCCGGTTTTGGTATTTTTCACATAGTTGGTAAAAATCAGCCTTCTACTTCATTCAATTCTACTTCTAGAATCTAATAAAGCAAATTTAAAATAAATATCATCATCTATGTTGCAGATGGATTGAGAGATAAGACTTCAAAACACTTGATTGCCGATCGCTAGTTAAGAGATAAATAAAGGAGGGGGGGGGTCAAAAATAACAACATGAGCAAGAAATATTTAACAATTCTATTTCTTTATAGGTTCTAGGATCTCATAAAGCAAGTTTGAAATTAATAGACATTGGGAATCGGAAGCTTTCGTAGAACATTTGAAAATTAGGTGGTGTGTGATGAAAATTTTGAAAAAATCGGGAGATATTAATGTTTTTCGGGAAATCGGAAGATTGCCTCAAAATTCGGGAGGCTCCCGAATTGTTCGGGAGAGTTGGCAGCTATGCTTAAGTTTAAATAATACATAAGCACAGTAAAACTCTGTTTTTAAATATTCACTGAATAATTGCTTAAAAGAAATAATAGAAGTTTAAAAGATATTTTAAATATTTATCAAAAAAGCAGTTATATTTTGCAAAAATTCTACAAAATTTTAGAAGTCTATTTGAAAGCTTTTGTACCATCACAATAAAATTCAAAGTTCTAGCACTTATTAATGTTTAAAATGCTTATTGATGTTAGACACAACATACCAAAAGTAAATGTATGAAACTGTAAATAAAATCCTATATAAACAAACAACAATTAAATATAGGTGGTATAAAAGATAATTCATTGAAACATAAAAACATGACTAGATAGTAACAAAAATCAATATTTTTCATTGATTTGACTAGAACATTAATGGTGATTGATTTAGCAAATACGACACAGTTTATAAGATTCTAAAACATTCTTCTATTGTTTAAAATCTCTTTACAATGATGAAATAAAAGTTAAATGATACAATGTGCAACAAATAATAAATATCTAAATAAAAATAATCCAAAACAGTAGTATATTTATTTTACAATTTAATAATTCAAAAAGAAGTATGAAATAACAAATTTAACTTAGGATACATTTTCATGACTATGTTTTAACAATTTCATGCATAACAAATCTTTGAATTAATTTATTATTATTATTATTATTATTAATTTTCTTTTTCTTATTAAAACTTTTATTTCATTTTATTTTTTATTTTATATCCCTTTGCTTAATAAAAACTTTATTAATCTTATGATTATTTTATCACTTTGTCAAGAGCTTTAAATGTGAGATGTTCATACTAATGACGTAGCAAATACGCCCTTGTTTGTTCATATATATCAGATTAAATATAACTTGATTTATTCTTTATGATAACTTTTCTTTGATTAAATAAAAGAAAACAGTTTCATGACATATATGCTTTAATCAGATGATTTTTTCTATTAATAAATCTGCAAATGTTTATCAAAAAACAAATTTCAATTAGCAATATTTTGTTCATTTTTTTAAAATAGATTTTTTATTGATTACTAACTGAAATACAGGGTGATTAAAATTAAAGTAACGATTTCAAAACGCTATAATTTTAAAACTACCAGTCAGAATGACTTGATATTTTACAAGAACAATTGTGAGGCAATGGAATTTTGTTTGGTGGGGAAAAAAAAAGTAGTTCTAAAATGTTCCTATAGATAGCGCTGTTTGGGTAATATCAGGGAAACTGCCTAAATGGATTCTTTAAACACAGGAATGTTGTTAGCAATAAAATAAAATAAAGAATACATGTTCACAGCAGAAACAAACATAGTGACAGGAAAAAACAGGAGCTTCATGAAATAAACACCTTACAAATGGTTAATGACACATTTTAGAACACTTTTTTTCCTTTTGCCAAAAAAAATTCCATCGCCTCATGATTGTTCTGGTAAAATATAGTCATTCAGACCAGTTGTTTTAAAATTGTAACTTTAATTATAATCACCCTGTAAACAGATTGAACAGTTATTTCTATAGCATCAAAAAAAACAATGATTGGTAAATCAAACAAACTCATTCCTACTTGATTTCATATTTATCATAATTTTAGGCAAAATTTTAAAATAAGAGACAGGAAGGTAAAATCAATAATTTTCAAACCTGAAAAATGATCTAGGACAAATAGATACTTGAAGAGATATAAATGCTGATAAGTTTTTTTTTTTTTTTTTTTTTTTAATGCACATCAAATACAAGATAACTAATTTGTATTAGAAATTATCTTAAATTAAAGAAAGTCATTTCCTTTTCAAGAATAGAAAAGGGAAGATCCCAATTAACCTTTCTACCCTGTATGGGTCGATTCGACCCATTTTTAAAATTGATCTTTCGATATCTTCTACAGATTTTAATTTTGATTGTTCAAACATTATGTATGCCTCAAAAATATGCATTCGTTTAATATATGATGTTTTCAGAGTCATTGGTTTGTTTTAAACCACCCCCAAAAAATATGTGACATATTACCTGTCTGGGTTGATTTGACCCACATTATTAACATGCATAGAAATGCTTAAAACACCAATTTTTTCTTTTGACTAGACTTCATTTTCAGGAATAGTCAATAGATGGCAATAGTATTCGGAAACGTAGATGTAAAATGAGCTCCATAAAAATTCTTTCTTAAGACCTAAATTCAATCTATACAAAGTAGGTCGATTCGACCCATACAGGTAAAACGTGCATAGAAACGTGTATTAACATGCATAGAAATGCTTAAAACACCAATTTTTTCTTTTGATTAGACTTCATTTTCAGGAATAGTCAATAGATGGCGATAGTTATCGGAAAGGTAGATGTAAAATGAGCTCCATAGAAATTCTTTCTTAAGACCTAAATTCAATCTACACAAAGTGGGTCGATTCGACCCATACAGGTAAAACGTAAAATTTTTTCAACAGGGTAGGAAGGTTAAGAAAAGATTTGCTTATTGAGATTTCTGAAATTACTTATTTAATTTCATATTCCCAGTCTTGTGTGTATATATATATTCTCAGTCTTGTGTATATATATGTATATATGAGGAGAAAACATTCAAACTATGTTTTCTTCAAAAATACAAAAATTGAGTGAGTGATTTTTCTTTGAACTTAATATAACATAATATGTCTTGTCTACGTATCTTCCTAGCTATGCTACATGTCTCCTTAGTATCTACTAGTAATACATCCAGTGGCAGATCTAAGGAGGGGGGGGGCTGAAACTTGCCCCCAAAAGTACTGACATTCACAACTGAATATTACAATTGTAAACTTTTCATTAATCTAGAATAACATCTTAAAAAAACTTAGCCCCCCCCCCTCAAAAAAAAAAAAAAAAAAAAAATTTAAGTTCTGGATCCACCACTGAATACATCTAAACAAATGATAATTAGAGTTTGTTTATTTTTTTATTTATCAGTTTTTTGTGTTTCCTGGAAACCATATCCAAACATGGTTTGAATGCTTGCTCCTCATATATATAAAGTCGAACCTCGTTAACATGAATCTCAAGGGAAATTAAGATTTTGTTCAAGTTATCAGTAGTTCATGTAATCAGTAACTCAGAATATAATCTGTTAAAAATACTGAGGAAAATACATAGCAAAAACATCAAACACCCTCCCTTTATGTTTAAAATTACATTACGAGTAATTAGTTCCGTTCAGTCTGATAAAATTGAATAACAATAATAATAATAAAAGAAACTTTTAAATATTAATTTTTTTCCTGTTTGATATTGCAAAAATAATAAAATTACATTAAAACAAAAAAAAAAAAAAACTGTTATATGTGATTGTTTTCTTATGTCTTTTTCAACATGGGATATATTCGAATTTATCTGGGACATAAAATGATTCGCTAGAATTTTCTGCCTGCATCACAAATAAACTTAGTTTTTTTTAGAGCATTAAACATTTCATTTGACCTTGATTTTAAACATTTTAAAATGCTGTCCTATTCTTCTTTCTCTGTTTCTAATGACTAGTACAAATCATTTACAGAATTAGTGTGTTCTTCACATTTAATTTAAAAATGGTCTATATCATATATTAGAAAACTGATGTTATTTTTTCATCTATAAGCATATTTTTCAAAAGCAACATATTTTGTACAGGTATATTCTTGCATTTCTGAAAAACAAAAAGTTCTTGTCTATTTTGCTTTAGTGTAAACTTATGAATAAAATTCCACTGAAAAAAATCCAGCATTTTAAAAACTACTTTTAATAGTACTGTAGGATAATTCATTCCTTAAAAATTGGAGTACGTTAAATATATCTATAACAAACAAATTAATGGAAATGACACGTCTTTTTGGCACTCAATTTTAACAACGACATTATGTATCTCTAGAAGAATTTACAATGGTAAATGAGAAATTAAATGTGTATTATTGGAAAGAGCCATCGAAGTATCAGCTTGTGAAGGTAATTTCATTTGTGAGAATTGCCTTTTGAGCACCGGGATAGGATATGTTTGCAAATTAAGCTGTTTCTTCTATAATACATTTATAATTAAAATTTTCCTAATTATGAACTTTTATTTTGATTTTTAAGTCTGAGAATCATATATACCTCTTTATATAATTTTCCGATGCTTATTTTTATATTCATATTGTAAAAGTTTCATTTTACTTCATTTTAAAAGCTCTACAGTGAAAGTCATTTTTACTAATACAAAGGATAGTCAGGATTAGCAATAAATCAAGAGAAGTTTTAATTTCATTTCTTTAAGGTTTCAGCCTTAAACTTTCAAACATCTAAATCAAGAACTTTTTCTGTTAAGGTAAAAGAAATTATATGATGAACTTATTAAAACCCAGTTTTTGAAACATTGCTAAACAGTTCACACTTTTTGGATTGTCAAAAAGTATTAATACTGTTTAGACAGGACCAGTGATTTCTATGCTGCAAAAAATTTTGTTCATGTGAACAGTTAAAAATCCTCTAAGGGACATTTGAAAATGTTTATCTTAAGCAAAATTTCCTGTTGAGCAAATTCATGTTAAAGGGTGAAAAACATTACAATTCATATTCAATTTGACGGGGAAAGAGAAAACAGTGTGTTAAAAGTAATTCACTTTCAGCGTGTTCACGTCAACGAGGTTCGACTGTGTATATATATATATATATATATATATTTATGTGTGCGTGTAAAAACAGATCAAAAAACAACTCATCACCTGCACATTAAAAATAGGAATTCAACTTCTCTTGATTAAAATAGTTTATAGAAAACTGAAAACGTTATCTTTTTATTAAGTGATTTCTTACAGAAATATCAGTAGCCTACTTCATGTGATCTTATAGCATAAAAAACATTTTAGACAAAGGGAAGGAGTTATAAAGAACAGAAAAAGCTATTTAGTCCATAAACCTTTTTTTTTTTTTTTTTTTTTTTTTTTTTTTTTACCCCTGTACAAAACTTGCAATGCATTGTTTTACATAAGATTACAATATTTGAAAGTAGCTTTTTATCCTCTTCATTAAAGCTTTCTAAAGCTGATTTTATATTATCTTTGATGGAATTAAAAAAAAAAAAAAAAAAAAAACGTATTTTTTTAACATTTTTAAGTTAAAAAATTTCTGAGACAAAAATCTATAAAATAATAATGATGATAATATAACTCAATCAGAAAGGAGCAATTCTTTAGAGAGCCTTAATGAGATTAAAAAAGGTCTTCATGAAAAACATTCATTGAAAAGCAGAATAGCAAAGTACTGCATAGAACAAGATTTTTCTTATTTAAAAACATTTTACCATAATTACAAAATTCAGAGTACTGTTTTTCTATGTTTATTAAGTATCAAAAGCTCAGTCAAAGGCATATAAAATAGGATATTTTATAATCAATGTTTCATATATAGTTTTCATAAATAGTTTCTTATAGTAAATATGATTAAGACATTTCAGTTAATGGCCTTCATAGACATACATCTGAGATAAGAACCGATAGCACAATATCCAAGTATCAAAATAACAAATCACCTATCACGAGATTTCATGGCAAGGCACAAGTCTTTTCAAAAGTAACTTTTAAATGTTATTTATTGTTTCTGTTTTCAGAAATGCCTATATTAGAGTTTTCTGAAGAATCACCACATATATCAAATGAATTAGAAGTACTATCAAGGAAGTCATTCCCAGTATCAAGAGCCTGTAAAAAAAGAAAACACAACATGTAAAATTTTAGAGAATATTTTGATTCTTTTACCTTTTTTTCTTCATGAGGCACCATTTATCACTGGTTGCAGGGCCTCATCAGATAAAAGTGTGGTATTGATTTAAAATTGCCAGTATTTGTGAAAAGGTAGGATACAATAGAAATATAATATTTAAATTACATAAAAACCATCTTAAAAAGTTTAATCATATAAGTGATGTACAGAAAAAAAAAAAAAAAAAAAACAGCTAAATTAAATCTCAATAATATACTCATTAAACCAAATAAATTTACTTTTCAGCGAATCCAGAATAAAAAGGACAAAATAGATCATTTGGAAACTGCAGGCACTTACCAAATTAGTTACACAAATGAAGAATAAGAATAATATTTAAGAATAAGAATCCTATATTGGTTGGTTGGGTTTTACGTTACACTAGTGATGCGCAAGAATCTTATATTGGAATGACAATTCAAAAAATAAAAAAATGAGTAAAAGAGCATCAAAATAATATAAAATTTAATAAAACCAAAAAGATAAACTGAAGATTGACTTTAACAATATATGAGGGGTTTTCAAAAAGTAAGGTAACTAAGTAAGTCCATTCAGAGTCAACATTTATTCAGGAAATAATAAAATATATACAACGTAGGAAGGCACAGGTACATATTACTTCTCTACATAATCATCATATTTATTGAGGCAATTTTTCCATTGGTACATCAAACCTTCGAACCGGCATAGAAGAAATCAGTGTCACTGTTGTACAACCATGTCAAGACAGCTTACTGAACCTCAGCATCAGTTCTGAAATGGTGACCTCCCAAGTGTTTCTTTAAAGGTCCAAAGAGATGGGAATCATTTGATGCGAGATCAAGACGGTAAGGAGGGTGGTCTAATACCTCCCACCAAAAGCACTTTAATAAATCATGCGTAGCTGTGGCCATATGCATTATCGTGTAACAACACAACTGCTAGCAGTCCTGGTCGTTTAAGGCAAATTGTGCAGCAAACATTGTCATCTGTGGTGGATGTGCTTGGTCGCCCTGCTCTTTTTTTGTCACACATCTGTTCTGCCTTTGTCAAATTTCGTGCACCAAAAACACACCTGTTTTTGTGACATAACACTTGTACCGTACACTTCTACTGATTGCCAATGAATTTCAGCTGGAGAATTTTTCTTTAAACCCAGAAACCTAATCACACTTCTTATTTCAGTCATGGATCATGTTTCTGTTAATACAGCCTTCTTCTAATTGAGATTTAGTCAAGTTACTGGACAACCAGCTTCATCAACCAGCACTGTTTGATTCCTGTGATCATCTTCATTATCTTCTGAGGAATGTCTATTCATACGGATAATTTGCACACATGTCAGAGCTCTTGTTACCTTACTTTTGGAAGCCCCTATATATAATTGCCAATTACATCACCAATCATTACGCATAAAAAAGAAAAAACGTAGAGCTATTAAACCAATCCAGTGATGTGCATTGACAATGATCTCACCCTGATAGATGTCGGATGGTACAAGATTCTCAATATGAGTTGTAAAGGGAAGAGAAACAATCTTAACACAGCAGTCCTGTCTGAAGAAGCCCTGGGCCCAGTCAGTGGCGGATCTAAGGGAGCTCAAAAGCACTGACATTCACAATTGAATATTACAACTGGAAATTTTTCATTGATCTGGAATAATATCTTGAAAAATCTTAGCCCCCCCAAAAGTTGAGTTCTGGATCCGCCACTGGGCCCAGTGGTAAAAGGTGCCTCACGAAGAAAAAGGTAAAGCAATCTAAATATAAGTTTTCTTCATTAAAAAGTTTATATGAAAAATTTTTATGTAAATTTTAACTATCTTTAAAAAAATATCTATCATATATATATTTCTTTAATTAATTAATTTATTTATTAATACAATAAGACTGACTTTTTATAAATTAACAGAACATTTTTATAATTTAAATTTTTAATTTCATTAACGTAAATTAAACTTTTATAAACTAAATTCTATTATATTAAAACCTGCTCCACTCTGTCTTCTGGTCTGTAACTCGGGGTAAGTGTAAAGGAAATTTCAAGTATAGACTTTCATGTCTATACTGAAAAGTACTTGAAAACTGGTACCCACAAATGCAGAAAAATTTAACAAGAGTCCCTAATCTGAACATTTTTAAGTCTGTATGGCCATAATCAACCAAGATATTAACATCCTGACCACTGCTGTGTGATATATCTGTTCACTGAACTGCAGCTTTTTCCATACATTTATAATTCAAAATTACATAGTTATGGACTTTTATCTTGTAAGTTTTTAAAATATGAAAGTAATATATAGTAGTTAAAATATTTATCTTCAAATGCTTATTTATATTTTAAATCTCAAGGTGAATTAACCACCATTTTAGAATAGTGAAAAACTTGTACAGTAAATACAACATTACAATTTTGCCTTTTTTTAAAAAGCAATCAGGTGGTTAAGAACCTCATTATGATCATGACATCACTGACTTAGTAGCTACATCAATTTCTGCCATATTCCTTCCATTCTGGAACAGTGTAGCAAAATGGTATAAAATTTCATTGTTTATAAACTGCCATTACAAGTTTAATATCAAGAGCATTGAATGTATAAATGCATAGAAAGAAGGAATATTCTTTCTACTTCCTAATGATATACAGTTGAAGATCTTTAATTCGCACACCTTGGTTCTAGAACTTGTGCGGATTATAGATTTTTGCAAATTATAGATCACTGATGCCATTTCCTCGCTATATGAATAAGTATAAGGTACATAAAACTATAAACTTTATTTAATGAAGCTAGAATTAGAATTATTTGTTTTTATATAATGTAATGAAGGTAATACTAATAAATATAATAAACAATAAAATTTATTTAATGAAGTAGAAGCAATGTATAATTTAAACCCTTAAATGAGTAATTCATTAAAAAACTGTACACCTACTTCTGGACTGTGATTAACAGTATGTAGCCAGATACTTGCAATGTGATTAGCTTGATGCAGATTTTAATGACTGCATTGTAGATCTTATTTTCAAAACCAATGCTGGTATAAATTTTTCCTAAAATAGTTTTGTGTATTTTTGAAAGACCACCCAAAAAAGAACATTTACACTAGCATTCCGTAAACATCTGTGAAAATACACAATCCTACCAACGCATATGATGTCATTTTTTTTCAACCAATGAGTAATGCTGTTATTGGCAGGAGTTAGAAAACTGTACTTGCATGTGTTTTGTTTGATCACTAATTGAATATTATTCAGATGATATTCAGATTCGCTAAAAAAGTATAAAGGCAATAAAAGTATTATTATTTTTTTTTTTCCTTTTAAAATTAATTATGCATATCTAAATTAAATTTTACATTCATTTTTTTTTTTTTCATTTTAGTATGTGAATTAACATCATATTTTCTCATATACATCCAAAATATCGGATTTTTGTTACAGTAAATCTTTTGTTTACATTTGCAAAGTGAGTGTGGATTATAGACAATTGCGAATTATGGGTATGCGGATTATAGATCCTCAACTGTAATTTGTACACTAAATATTTAAAAAAAAAAAGAATGATAATAATAATTTGTGAATATCTTTATTGTGGTTTTCTGCATAGCTTTTAACCAAACAATTTTTCCTTTATTTTTAAATGGCTGTTGCACATTTCTTAAAAGAAGTAACTATATAAAAAAAAAAATATTATACTGAAGTTTAAGTGGTTCTTTTGTTTGTCTAATGATATAATTTACAGTGCTGCTTCTGCTTTTTTCTAGATAGTAGCATTTATCAAAACATCGGCATATTAAGTAAAAGAAAGAAATTCAGATGCCACAATATTTAGTCAAGTGGCAGTGTTTGTGACACACAGTAGAGTATTTATTTATTATTTTTTTTAATAGTGTTCTGAGTGAACAAAGATAACTTCTGGCTCAAAGTTTATTAAAAATCACTTTTTTCCAGTGGCGGCTCGTGGCAGGAGCTGCAGAGCTGCAGCCCCCCCAGAAATATTCGAAAAAATTATTTTATCAACTTTCAAAATATTTTGAAAATAAATATTATTATATTGTATAGTATTATGCATATAGAAAAGCAGATTACTTCGTTATCATGAAAAAATATTAAAAAATCTGAGAAAAGTTCACCATTTTTAAACGTAATAGCACCTCGAAAATTCGTAAAGGGACTGCTCATTCGTGCAGCTCCCGAAAAAAGGGATTTCTTTAGGGAAAGAACAGTTACAACCGCCCCTACTCGTTTTCCCCACCAGTTTCGACCATTTGGTTGGAGCTGCGGCCGGTGCAGCTCCAATCTGATTAGGGATTTCGGTGATGCTCGAAAAGAACAATTTCCCTTTGTAATCTACGTTTTTTCTTCACAGTTTTTAATGCGGTAGTCGCTGTGTTTGATGATTATTTATGTATGAGAGGTAAAAAAATTTAGCATGAAGATTATTCACGATTATATGAGAAAATAGAAGTCATTTTTATTTATTTTTAAACAGTTTTTTATTTTATATTACATGGAAATTTTGCACGGTTTTTCGGTTTCTTGCTTTGCCAATGGCAGAAACGTTGAATAGACAGAATCTCAATTTTTATATAAATTTTGCCTTAAACATAATATTTAAAATTTATCAGGTGTTTATTCGTTTTGTTGATAAGGTTATTATTATAATTATAATTATTATTATTATTATTTTTTTTAACTTGTATTTTAGTCACTAACGTTTTTCTATTTTGATGAGAAATATTAGCAGTCGAACCTTCCTTAAAAGCACGAGATTACTAAATTTTTAATATCTGACATTTTCGTACAACGAAGTTAGAAAGCATTTATAACTTCGTTTCATGTCTTTCTATTTGAGTGAGAACTTTCAGAAATATGCTCGGAAATTTAAGCATTTTAATATCCGTTCTTTAGATTGACCCCACTATTTTTCCTATTAAAAATGGGGTATGTTCCGTTTACAGTTCATTTAGAGGAATGCACAAAAATTTCTTACACATTACACTTTATAAGAAAATAAATTTAAATACATTTCAGCAGTGCTATTCTGTTGCAGAATCTAGGAAATTTATATAAATTATTCTAATGCATAACAAACTTATCGATTTAGAAAATGTTGTATTTTTCATTTATACTTCTTTTACGAGGACACACAAAACATCCAGAATGCACTGATGGCTTAGATAATATTACAAACCAAATTAAACTGATATATACTATTCAAGACTTTTTAAATATATCAAAAGAAAATAGTGTTTTAACATTTGTAGATATATATATATATATATATATTTTATTTTAAATACACGGCAATACAGAAGATATCGGATACGTTACTGACTATGTGCAGCAAATTTTGGAAATTCATTTTTAATTATACTAAGGTTTCATATCTAAATGAAATTTTAGTTTACTGTACCATGTGTGTAAAGTTCACATTAAAAAAAAAAAAAAAATAATAATAATAATAAAATGTTCGTAATGTTAGACAAGCATTTCATAATCTATATGATGTGCAAGATTTTAAGTCAATGTTAACTCTTTTAATTAATATTTCAAAGGATGTTCTAAATAAATTAATGAAACGCATCATTATAATTGCACTTTTAAGATACGAGCATTACATTACTATAATGTTCTGAGGTCTCCTGAGCTCATTTTTGCTATTTTTACAGTGTTATACGTATGGTGTGAGTAAGTGTGAGTGAGTATCAAAACATCTAAATGCTTGGTTCGATTGAACTGAAAGCTGGTAGGTATGTGAAAGGTCACCATCAAACGAGCTGTATAGAATTTGATGGATGTGAGACTTATAGTTCTGTTACAAGGACACAAAGAAAAATCCCTTATCATTTTGATTAATGGACTTAAATTTATGAAGTGCGATTGCGCCTAAATGTTTTATCCAATTGAGCTAAAAATTGGTAGGTAGGTTATAGGTAATCGTCACGCAATTTGTATAGTTTTGATGAGTACAGGACTTATAAATTTTTTTACAGAGACACAAAAAGAAATTCTTTATCATTATGGACAATAGATTCGAATTATTTGCAGTTATTATCGCAAGAACTGTACAGATCTACATAAGTATGTAATCAAACTATTTATTATTATTTTTATATAAATCATTGTGTGTATCTTTTTAATGAGCAAAAGTTGATTTACAATCATGTATGGATACTTCGCACCGTCTTGGAGAAAATAATAGCATGCAGATGAAAAATATTTTGTTGGGGGAAAATTGATTATCATTAATAAATAAAGTTAACAAAATAAAATCTCCAGATTTTTTTTTTCTTTTGTAATGAATGTCCAATAAATAATATAAAATTTTAAATCGATGCTGTATCCTGTATTACTCTGCTTCTTGCTCAGTCTGCGCATATAAAACCCGAAGCCCCCGAGTAAAACAGATTATTTAGAAAATAATTTTCGTTTTTTTTTTTCAAATCTTACATAGACATGCAGCCCCCCTGTAAAGGAATCTCACGAGCCGCTACTGCTTTTTTCTTTTTTTTTTTTAATTGTTGGAAACATTTACATTTCTTTAATTATAGACTAGACTATAAATTTCTTAAGCTTACCTTACATATGCAGTGACCAATGTTTTATTCCATGATGTTTGGGTTGTATCAGAAAAAAATGTAGATAGTACTGGTTAGAAATGCAGTTTCCAAGTATCGACTTAATTTAATGGTTAATAATTATATTTTCAGATTTATTTATTATCATTATTATTTTTAAATTGGATAATATGGGTAAACTACGTCAGAGGTAGAATAAAAAGAATACGAAAGAAGCTAGAAAGGTTTCCCAGATTTGGATTATACTCATTGCTTTCTTAGATTAGTTGCAAAATAACTATGTAAGTCCATCATAAATACAAGTTGGAGAAAGTTAGAGCAACTTTGAAAAATAATTATATGACTTCCTCTTATACTGAGTATTCCCCCTAAGATTAGATGTAACCCATCTTTAACAGCTTAAATACAAAATTGATACAAAGGTAAAACCAGATAAGGTGAAATTTTAACTTTGAATTCATACAAAGAAGAATTTGAATAAAAGAAAGGAGAGAAAAGGAAAGAATCTATGCAGTTTAGAGAAAAGTGCATGAGGAAAATCTACCAATAAAAGAAAGAAAAGCAAATAATTCAATTAAAGGGATCAAAGCTAATTACATTAAATTATGAAGAAATAAAACTAACACAAATATCTAAAAAAAAAAAAAGGCTAATGGGGAAAAAAAATGTAAAATTTGAAGTACAAAAGAGAGTGATCTGTAGTGAAACTTTTGAAGAAAACTGGATTCAAAGGATTTGTGAAGATTAGGTTCACAAAAATTGTACCAATTTTGAAGGAAATGATTTGTTTTATGGGGGGGAAAAAAATAACCACACAATGTATTTGTTTTTAAAACAAAATGCTAAGTTTTCAGAGACTGATATTTTTTTAATTTTTCTTAACTATGCATTTGTTTTTTACTATGTATCATCTTAGCTTTAAGATCAAGTAATATACATTTTATAAATTTCTCAAAAATAAAATATTGTTTGCAAAACAACAGTTATGATAATACACAAGAATATAATATAATACATTGAAAAATAATATTGAGAATCCGATAGGACCTAGATTATGCTTAGTGTGAAAAAGAGCTCTGAGATATTGCTTAAGATATTGTTACGAATTTGTAAATAACAGTAGATATTTTTATGTAATTTCATTCAAAGAGGATTAGCCAGGTTATAAATTGTTAATTTTCTGCATTTCTAGCTTGTTTTGGCATTAAAATAATTCATTTTCCTTTTAAAAATATATTAAAAAGCTTTGCTAGGGCAGGTAATAAACTTCGCAACAAATTTGGTGACTTTTTTGGCAACATTGGTAAGAAAATCCTTATTATCAGTTATCTAAGCTCTATTTTGATTATTTTGGAAAAGTCACAATTGTAAAAGGATATAAAAGGGATTTGTATATAAATATTTGTACTTATTTGCATATTTTGTGTATAATTCCGTTACTTAATTTTGTAATCTGTATTGTTATTTTATTGTTCTAGATTGTATAGTTTGTTTAGTTTTTACTTCCTGACCAAGGGTTGTAACTGCCTGGGATGTGCAGTCCTTGAGAGGGGGGCAGTGTTAAGAATTTGTAAATAATAGTACCCTAATTTCACATATATAACCCACAGTGGAAGGTAGCCTGCAGCATAAAAAATTATCTAAAAATAATTATAACCAAAAGATATCCCGCACTTCTAAAATCACATGGTTGGCAATCGCCATTTGTAATTTCAATACTAATTGCTATTATTATTTTAATAATAAGTAGGAAAAGATACAAATAAACAAATATACAACTAAATATAAATAATACATAAAATAAATTTACTTACCTATAATGAAAGTGCAAATAATCATAACTTATTATTAATCTTTCTCTCTATATAAATTACTATAAACTAGAGTAACATCTAATGATTAACACCTTTATTCAATTTATAAGAAAATTATAGATTAATAATAAATTTATTTACAAAAGTTCATTCAAATCTATAGAATTCGGATTTTTCCATATCAGAATTAAAATGTTGCAATATTGTTTGGGACAGTTCGTCTTCATCATCCTTATTATCCTCCTCATCAAGTTCCTTTTCACTGTCCTCAATTTCATCATCATTACACGTTAATAATCTAGACATTTTTAATCCAGATTTTACCATTTTGATAGTAATAAAGTCCCAAATGTTTATTACACATTCAGCTACTTTCAATATAGATACTTTGATTTTCTTCTTGTTCGCGATAGATACCCCACACCGGATGATAGCCCACAATACATACAAAGTCAGGTTTTTTTTTTTTTTTATAGATTACCCGCGGGTAATTACAAAATTACAGTAGTTAATTTTCTGTAATTTCATTCAAAGAGCTTAATCAGGTCATAAAATGTTAATTTTCTGCATTTCTGGCTTGTTTTGGCATTAAAATATGCTATTTTAAATTAAAAACCAGTTAAAAAGCTTTGGCAAGTCAAATAATGGTCTTGGTGACAAATTTGGCAACTTTTTTAGCAACCTTGGTAAAGAAATCCTTATTATCAATATATCGATTATCTAAGCTTTAACTTGATTATTTCGGAAGTTACTGGAAAATTCTCAATTTATAGGAGACTAAAAGGGATCCCGTTCCAATCATTTAGTCAGTTTTTCATGTTAAGCAGCTTGATGTTAGAAGCTTCCTAACTGGGTTTGTGCTATTGTTTAAATGCAGCCTATTGCTGTGTGCTAATGCTATGGTACAGTTTATGCTCTGAATTTTATATTGTCAACTGTTACTTAAGCTGTGTTTTCTGGTGAATCTGAAGTTGATATTCGTTCGACATACTTGTAATCTTCTGGAATACTTTGTAAATAAACTTCTAAGCCTCTGCAAGATTAGTCTTTCATTCATAGGCAATTCATGAACCCCAAGTATGCAACAATTCTGGAGTCAAGAGTGAAGTTGTCTGCTGAATGGTCATAACTAGAGATATAGAACAAGAAATGAAGAAACTAACTACTAGAAGGTTTGGTCACCCAAATAAGCAATTTAAAAATCAGATTGAGCAAAGAAATGAAAAAAAAAAAAAAAGAAAAAGGGGCACAAAACCGGATTGATCAAAAATTGGAAACCGGATTGATCGAAAAATTGGAAACTGGGCAAAAAGAGATGGAAGATAGTTTCAGTGAAGAAATAAAAGAAAGGGCAAAAAGAGATCCAAGAAAAAGTCAAAGCTGCTCAGGAATAGGTGATATCCATGAAAGAAGTAATAGAGAGCAAATTATCAACTGAAAAAAACAGAATAGATGAAATGGAAGATACTGTTATGAGGATAGAAGATACTGTTATGAGGATAGAAGATACTGTTATGAGGATAGAAGATACTGTTATGAGGATAGAAGATACTGTTATGAGGATAGAACAGAATTTTGAAGAGAAAGTAAAAGAAAATTTTGATCAAGAACTGAAAGGAAGATTTTAAGAGATAGAAAGCAAATTTTAGAAAATAGAGGAAGGAATTTCAAGTGGCAGATCTTACTATCAAGATCGAAAATTCTAGATGTTATAGAGCAGCTGCATAGTAGCCTTACAGGAGGCCATTTAGGAGTGATGAAGACCCTCCAGCAAGTTTGAGTGCTTTTACTGGTGCAAGGCAAGAGAGGACATGGAGAAATGGTGCAAATCTTGTGATGCTTGTACGGCGCGCAAAAGCCTAAAGAAGATTACATCGGTATAATGTGGGAGCACCATTTGAGCAGATCACACTCGACATCTTGGGTCCTTTGCCACGAACTTCCAGAGACAACAGATACATTCTTGTGGTGATGGATTATTTCACCAAGAGGTCTCAGGCATATCTCATTCCTGATCAAGAGACATGTACTGTTGCTGAGGTATTAGTGCAGCAATGGGTATCCAGATTTGGTACTCCCTTACAACTCCATACCATACAAGGTATGAATTTTCCATCTGCTGTATTCAAAGGATTGTGTCAATTACTTGGCATAGGCAAAACTCAGAAAATACCATTACATTGCCAGAGTTGAACAGCATGATAGAGAGGTTTAATCGCACCATCCTTTGAGAGCTCTCAAAAGAAAATACCATTGAAATAATCACTAACAGTCTATCTATTAATGATCGTGAGCATAGCGTAATACCATTTGCATGGCAACACCTGATGACAAAAAAGTTCTGTGAAGAGAGTCAACAATCAGAAGGATGAAAACAATCCAGAGCGAAAGACAGTATCACAGTGATAGACTGACGATGAATACAAGATGTATTCGAAATATATTTGCTGTAAGTGCATATTTTTTAAGAAAGGATAATATATTTAAGGTATAATTTTATTAGTAAATGTAAATTTAATCCTTTTAAATAACTTAATATAGATCACATTATTTTTTTGTTAGTCGACGCAATATTTTGTCCCACAATATTATGTCCGAATCCCATATATATATACAGTAGAACCTTGATTAACCGAAACTCCTCTCCGTTAACCGAAGTCTGTTTCTTCTTCACTTTTCTTTTTTCACTTTCTACTATCATCCAAAGTTTTCTCTTAACAAACATGCATTTTTAAAGTTTCCCCCCCCCCACATTCCTTTTGTATGCAAGCCATCCTTTCCAAATTACGAATGCAGATAAATGTTTTGGAATTTCCTTTTTTAGAATTCCTTCTCACAAGCTCAATTCTCGGTACACTGTTAAAACTTTCTGTAAATTTAATGTAAATATTTATCCAGAGTCTCTGTAAATTTACAGTAATTCTTAGTTAAAAGTGAATAACCGAGATCCTCAATCTTTATTCTGTATTTTTACCTAATTTTATTATTTAATATTTTAATTAAAATTAAAAATGACTGTTTCTACTTTAGAAAAATCACTCCAAGTCCGAAATATATTCTCACCAATAATTAATTAAATTAATATTAGTTATTAAAATGAATGCATAAAATAAGTTTTTTAACATCTCCGTTTATTTTTCTCGGTAATTTTACGTAAGACTTAAGATAATAGATTACACAGAGTTTTCTGTTGAAATTTTTAACAGTGTATGAGTGTCAGGCTATATTCTTCTATAGTCCTGTATGAGTGTACTCTTCCCCACTTTCAAACGTCCCTGTTCTAAACAAAAACACACCCCATTTCGAAATGTGGAAGGTCATTCTACCAAGTTCCAGAACAATCGAATGTTATTGCACCCTCTGATTGTAAGCAAGTGCAAAGAACCTAACCTCTTTTGTCATCTCAAGAACAGAGAAATTTTCATTGCAGCAGAATTTCAAAATTTTTGTCACTTTGTGTCACTTATGATTCCTCTGAACTCATGCTTTTAAGAAAACTTCGGGATAGAGCTGCAGGGCAAAGGATGGCCAATTTATACCAGATCAAACTTCAATTTAAAACATTGTGAGTTTTTGTTTCAGACATAAATTTATTTTAATTTATTTAGCAGTTAAAATAGTCATAATGACAGTTCAATGACGATACTACATAATGAACTAGATAACAGGGGTCGTACTCTCCGCCCCTTTTTCAGGACACACTTAAGAATAAAAAACTTTCTCCTATTTTGCCACCAGTAATTTCATGCAGAAATTTTTATGGTACTTTTTATAGAAATGTCTCCAGATTAATCTCGTTAGAGATCACCGTAAAAAAATAGTGGTAGGAATAGAGGCTGAAATTTGTCATATTTGAGAGTGTCCTGAAAAAAGGGCGGAAAGTACGACCCCTGAGATGATTATTGATGACTTCTCGATTATCCAAAAGTTTCGATTATCCGAAGTAAGTTCGGTCCCAATTACTTCGGATAATCGAGGTTCTACTGTATATATATATATATATATATATATATATATATATAACATAGTAATCTGATATATTCTTTTGATGTTAGCAGTCGTTTCCATAAAGTAAACTCCATAATTAAAAGAAATGCAGAATAGCTTGTCATATTTATTTTAATCTTGTAAGCCGGGGTGTTTCCACGTAGGTGGGGAACCTGTACAATGCTTTAAATGATTACATTATAAAAATCTTTATTGTAATAATAAAAAGATCCATCATAACTTTATTTAGCACAATTAACTCAAAAAAAGGCAATATTTCAATGATGCAAGCACTTTTATATGAGGAAAAAGAAGAAAAGACGGAGGACTTTTCCCCCTACTGACGTAATATCACATCATCAAAAAGGGTATAACTTAGTGCTTTTTAATTCTTCTATTGGTTTCTTCCCTTTCAGACAGGATGTTGATTAAGTCTAAAGGGATATTTTTGGTCTGGGGGGAAAAAGACAATTTGGAAGAAATACGTTAGAATAATAAAAAAAAAAAAGATTAATTTTCCTAATGGTTATTTTTAATAAAGTTGAAATGAAAGTTTCGATTTGCAAAGAACAAAGCTGAATCATTATTAAAGAATATATTAATTAATATAAAAAGACCTAATTAGAGAATTTTTATATTACATCCCCCCCACCAAGTTTGGGAAGTAGAAAAGTCTACCCTCTCTTCTCTTACAAAAACACTTATGGTAAGTGTAAACAATAATACAATATATAAGTATATAGGAATCATCAAAATAAAACAAGATGTTGAATATAACAAGAGTAGAAATAATACTAAAAAAAAAAAAAAAAACTATGCACATAGTAATTATATAAGACGTCTAATTAAACAATCATAATTGCAAAAACAAAAAAAAAGGTCCTTCATTCTAATATAGAATACAATACAATGCAATATAATATCAATACCAAACAGTAGTAATAAAAGGATAGTAATAGATGCAATTTAATTAAACAAAAATATACCAAATGCAAAAACACATGGAAAACTATATATTCGAAAATACTTTATTCATGTGACAACCTGAATTTCTCAGGTGTATTATATTTTCTCAACCTCGAAACATGCACTACTTTATTTTTTTCCCTAGTGTGCACATTTGGCTTATCTATTTCATAATTTACACTGTCATTAAAAAAATTTCTGAAGTAAGGGCCACTGAATGGCTGTGCCAATTTTCTTGTATTTGGATATTTAAACTCTTTGTATATAACTAAATCATTAGGTTTAAATTTTATGTCAACAAAACAGGCATCATAATGCACTTTATTTATTTGATGGTATTTTTCAGTCCGTTCAACAGCTAACTTCCTAGCTTCTTCAATTGTTGAGTATATGTCTTTCTGTAATGGATTTGAAAAATGCATAGTCCCATACATTAGGTAAGCTGGTGGAAACTTTGTCACGGAATGAGGAGTATTATTATATTCCTCAGTTACCTGCTCTAATAATTTAGGCCATGAGATTTTTTTAGATGATTCATTAATTTTACACCTTAAGCGTGTGGTTATTGTTTGAGTAAGTCTTTCAACTTTACCATTACATTCGGGTCTATGAGTTATTGTCAAAAGTTGTTTAATTTTATTATGCTTCAAAAATTTCTTAAAATGAGATGATGTAAAGGATGGATTTCTATCACTCAATATACTTTTAGGAATTTGAATTTGGAAAATTTGTTTAAGGAAATTAGTGTAAGTTTCAGTAGTAATTGATTTGGAGGCAAATGCCCATATATAATGTGTATGATGGTCTACAATTAAAGTTAAATATATTTTTGTGGAGTTATAATAGTTGAAACCACCCACACTATCAATTGCAATTAGTAGTTCAAAAGGTTTATCAACTGGAGGCATTGATTGCAACAAGCCAAATCTTTTTTGACGTGGTTTTTTATTAAACTGGCAAATATGACAATGTTTAACAAAATTCTTGATATCTGTAGTTATGTTTTGCCAATAATAAACAGGGGTAAGTAAATTAAGCATTTTTTGTATACCTGGATGTCCAAATTTTTCATGAGCAATTTTAAGTAATTTAAATCTTAAAGAAAATGGAACAACAATTTTAGTAAAACCTTTCTTACGAAGGCATAAAACATTATTTATTTCAGTAAAGTTTCCTGTTAAACTGTCACTTTTTTGCGCCTCCTGAATTTCGTCCAATTGCAAAAGATGTATAACATGGTTTCCTTCATTTTTCTCAATAAATTCCTCATTATTACTATCTTCTGGTATGTCTCTTGACAACATATCAGCCTCAATGTTTGTGGTACCTTTTGTATATTTAATGTCATATTCATACATACTTAGTTGCAAGGACCAATTAAACAAACAACCTTTTAAGTTTTTTACATTTCTTAACCAAACTAATGCCGCATGGTCCGTATGTATGGTAAATTTTTTCCCAAACAAGTAATAATGAAATTTATTTAATGCATCCACTATGGCAAAACACTTAAGCTCGGCAATACAATAATTTTTTTCATAATCTTTTAATGAGCAGGAGTGGTAGGCTACTGGGTACAAGACACCGGAAACATCTGGCTGTTTTAATATTGCTCCATCCTCACTTCGATTAGCATCAACAAATATATGACACTCTTTTTTATGTTCAAATATTTTTAAAATAGGCTTACAAATCAAAGAATCTTTCAAAGTGTCAAAAGCTTCTTGGTATTTATCAGTCCATTGCCAAGTTGCGTCTTTTTTCAATAAATTGTTTAATGGGCTTCTAATTGTTGCATACTTGTCTATAAATTTATGATAAACATTAATTGTGCCCAAAAATCTCTGTAAGGATTTAACGTTGGTTGGTGGTTTTAATTTTTTAATTACTTCGATGTTACTATTATCTGGAGTTACAATGCCATCAGAAATCTTATACCCAAGAAATTGTATTTTAGTTTGCAAGAATGAACACTTAGGGCCATATTCACCAATTTCTTAACACTCGGATTAAACCTCGGATCAGCATTAACCCTTTCAGTCGCAGTGTTCCCACTGATGGAACACCTAATTTTAATTCTCAAGTGCAAAAACTGATCCCGGAAATATTTTAGCAAAAATTTACATTTATAACATAGCAGAAAAAGCCCTTTTTTTAACATGAAAATTTAAAATTTCTTGTATTTTAATTATATTCGTAAATTCCGGTGGCAGATTAATTTAAATGATCCGAATTACCTTGCGCCGCAAAGGGTTAAAATACTCTGGAATAAATTGAAATGTTGGGATCTATGCAACTTTTACCAGTTTTTGTTGTAGATAATGTTTACTTATAAAGTGATTTATTTATTAAATTAAATATTATTTGAATTTAATAAGGTTTACTTACAGATGTTTCAAACTGAAAATTTCTCGAAAAGAAACAATGCTAATTTTTTATTTTTTAAATATTTATGATCAGCTATGTGTCTAAAAGCCATCTTTAAAATTAGTTTACTAATTTTTAAAATAAATTAAGTAGTGAACGTTAAAAAGGGTTAATCACTCGATCATACGAAAATCAGTATTCTTCAACGAAAATCTGCAGTTCACCAGCTACTTTAACACTTGGTTTTTGATCCATGAATATTGGAGGAATAACAGAAATAATTCTCAGATATTTTCGTAATGCAGGCGCACTCCGCAGCTGAGCTTCGTAAACATTGAACATGAAAGAAATATAAATTTTATTTTATTAGCAGCAAATTGTTTTTAAAATCATTTTGATTTTTTTTTTTTTTTTTTTTTTTTTTTTTTTTTTACAAAGAAACACAGTCTTTAAATAAATGACTTTGAACAAGAGTTTGATTAAAGAATATGCTTTAATTATTTAATGATACACATTTATCGTTGTGTTTTTACTTAATTAAAATTTAATTAAGTTAATATCATTTCTGACGACATTATACTCTATTCTGTCTGTCATGTCAAATAAAATTTTGCTGATTAAGCAATTTTTGCTATCAATAAAGATATATATCTTCTCCTTCATTTTCATGAGCTTAATCATTAAAGATTAATTCACAAATTGATTTATTTTAATGGATAGCATAGCAGAAATTTTAAACTTTTCAATTTTAAACAAATATCTTTGATATAATGATATAACTATAATGTATAGAAAATGCAACAAATTATTTGTGTTGAATGAAGTTTATAAACTAGCACCTCAAATTACAAATGTATACAACAATAATATCATGTCAAATTATCGTGCTTACTTTTTTCTGCCTGATGAAAGGTTGTACTTTGACAGAAACAATTGCCGCGTGTTTCATAATTTATGGTTTTAGCTTATAAAGTTTTCATTTATTTTTATATTTTCCCCAATTTCTCATAAAATTATTTAATAAAATTGTATATTTTTAATATTTTTATTAATTACTTAGAAATGTACCCGAAATAACTACTGAAAACTGGTAAATAAATGAAACAAAGGAAAAGCTATCTTCATTTGCATTGTTTGGTTATGTTTTAGTTTAAAACTTATTCCAAATTTTTAAGTAATCTAATGAGCTAACTAAAATAAAGAAAAACTAATTAAGGTTATTTAAAAATATTTTCAATTAAAAAATCACTAATTTTTGAAGACTGCTTGATAATAGCTTCCGTAATTGGTCTACAGGTAGGGGCATTGTTTGCCCGGGGGGGGGGGGGGGGTAGTTCGGAGAAATTTTTTCTCTTGTCCATAACAATCAAAATTTTAAATTGTAGCATAAACAGTTGTCGTCTGCGTGATTATTCTTTTCAAAAATGTTCTAAAGTAAAATTGGTTCTTAATCCATGCATAAACAAAAGCGAAGTAAACAAGAGTGAACCATGTATTTTGCTGTGCCAATTTCCTTTTAACCCTTTCTAATCTTCAAATCCGATTTATTAGTTAAGAATATTTAGAAGCAAAAACCTGAAAATTGTTTTTAAAAAATTAAGAAAAGTCTGAAATTCCTACAAAAGTCTGAAAATTCTCATCCCTCATATAATTGAAGCCAAACGGTGAATAAAGGCTATCTTCGTTCTTGACCAATCAAAACGAAGCTTTTATTTCTCTTCCAGCTAATCCATGGATTACATAATCGGCTGATGGTGAATATCGTAGGAATTTAATCGAGTGTTAGCTTTGATTCTCGGATTTGCCGATCCATGGTTTAATCCTCGATCAATGAAGTTTGGTGAATATGGCCCTTAGATGCTTTTAATTTTAAGTTTTCTTGTCCGCAAATTTCAAAAATTTTTTGAATATGATTTAAGTGTTCTGTTAGGCTTTCCAAAAAGATTATTATGTCATCGAAGTAGCTAGCTGCAAATTTTATTTTATGTTTAGTGAGGATTATGCGTATAATTCTTTGAAAAATACATGGGGCATTTTTCCACCGAAAAGGTAACCGCTGCCACTCGTATAATCCACTGTTAGTAACAAACGCAAGTTTTTCGGTATCTTTGGGATGAATTGGTATGTGCCAATATTCCGAGGCCATATCTAATTTTGAGAAATAGACGCTTTTACCTAACTTGTTGATCGGTGTCTCTATCAGTGGCAGTGGTTCTGCATCTGCTTTCGTTATTTGATTTAACTTCCTAAAATCTACGCAGAATTGGCTTCTCTTATTTTCGTCTTTTTTAAAAACAAGTATCACTGGTGCAGAGTAGGGAGAAGAACTTTCCTTAATGAAAGTTCCTTTTAAAAGTTCTTGAATTTGATTATCAATTTCTTCCTATTGTTTTGGGGATGTTTTGTATGGTCTTAATGATATAGGTAAATCTTATGTTAATCTAACTCTCTGTGGTTCTATGTTTATGATTCTGATATCATACTTATCTTTGGCAAATATATCTGCATATTTTTTCAAAAGGTTTTCTATTTTACTATTATCTTTAATTTCCGAAACTCCCGAATTTTCCTCTATACCAGTCTGATAGTGTAGGCCTTCACTATCAAATCCAGCAACAGAGAAATTATTCACAAGTTCCCTAGGATTGTTATGATTGCCATTAAAGGGCAAAATTAATGGTCGCCACCGGCCACATGGCAACTAAATAAAAAAAGATGGCGATTAAAAATTATGCATCGATCGCCACTAAAGTCGCCACTTTTTGTGATCATTAAAAGATTCTAAAAATCGAGCGACGATAGGCAATCGAAGCCTTGTGATTTACAATCTTTTTCCATCCATGGCATAAATGTTAGTGTTCATTTTAAACTTGCTTTATTATATTCTACAACCTATAAAGAAGTGGAATAGTTTAATATATCTCACTCATATAATTTTTTGGACCCCCCCCCCCCTTAACGATCTGTGATCACACAGCTTATAAAAAGCTTTATAATTTCTAATCATTATCCATTTGCCGCAAAAATATAAATATCTATTTTAAACTTACTTTATTAGATTCTAGAATATGCAAAGATGTAGAATTGTTTAATATCTCGAACTTATAATTCTTGTAATCCCCCCCCCCCCTCCAACGATTGGCAATCACATGCTCTATTGAAGCCTTGTGATTTACAATCTTTCTCCATAAATAATGTAAATGTAAATATTCATTTTAAATTTTCTTGATTAGATTCTAGAACCTATAAAGCATATAGATGTATTCCCCCCCCCCCCCCCCCCACACACACATGTGCGCTCCATTTCAACTAGCAGTTAATGATCAAATGTCCTGCAAAGCACAATCTTTTTCCATTATTATCTCCATAGTATTTAGTGTATATTTAACCCATTTAAGATATTTGACAAATGTGTGTATCAAAATTTGATTTGGCTTAAATGTGTATTTTTCAAAAATTTTTGTATTTGCTTTCTTTTGAGTAAAAATCTTCCTTTTTCCTTCCCATTTTAAAGTAGAAATCTCCCTATTTTTAAAGCTACAAATTTGGCAGCTAAGTAAATTATTTTTAATAAAGCAGCTAAGTTTCCATATTATTTATAACTTTTTAAGAGGAAATATTTTAACTCTATTGAAATAAAATCATTTAAAAAAGTCTCTCTTTAGAAATAAGAAAAAATAATAAAACTGCTAACTGTATTTACACATGACCATGTAAAAGGTTGTGATGATGATGAATCAGCTGATTCATTTATTAGAAAATATCAATGTGAACTGTGAATGATAACAGCTTTCACTAACAGCTATTTCACTTACATAAATTGAAAAAAAAAAGTACTACTGAATTATATGAAAGATAAAAACTTTTGCTGTTATTATTACAGCCCTAAGCAGATTTTAATTTAGGACGTGCAATTTAGGATTTTTAAAAAGAGCGTAATTACAAATTACAATTTTAGTGTCCCTGTGTTAATTGTATTATAAAATGTATTTCTTATTTTCATATTTTTCTTGTGGTGATTATACCGCAAAATGGTGACAATGGTTTTTGCAGTCTGAAAGAAATAGTCTTATGTGAAAAGTGGCCACTAACTTAAAAAAGTGGCTACTAATGAAACTGTCAGTACCGGCCACTGGCCACTAATGAATTTTCCGAATTTTTCCCTTTAATTGCCATTATTATTTATTTTGTCACAATCAAGAAGTGTTATCTTGTTACCTTTTATTATAACAGTTCCTTCAGCAGGAAATAACTGGATATTATTTTTACACATAAAATCCAGGTCAAAATGCTTTGGAATACAGATTGACAATCTAAATCTGTTACAAAAAAAAAGACACGTCTAAAAAATTCCTGTTCAATTTTAAATGTAATTTCAATACATGCTGTAAATGAAACTTTAGAGTTAATTGTTTTAATGGATACCTGACTAGAAATTTGTTTATACCGTATTTTTCTGCCTATTATATGCGTATAATGTGCTAAAAAAGTTTGAATTTTTTTGCTGCACATTAAAGGCCACCGCGTATTATCTGAATGTTTTTTTTTTTTTTAAGTTTATACAAAATATTTCGAAGAAAAACTATTATTTCCAATATAAGGCAACAGATGGCACCAGCAGTGCAATCTCATTCGTTTTTCTTACGATCGTTTTTATTGGCTGCTGGCGAAAATGATATAATATCTTAACCAATTGTATATTGCATAAGAAAAAAAAAGTAATCCATGGAAAAGACAAAAGAATAGCAAATGTGATTTTACCACGTACATTACCGTTTTATTTTATTTCGGTTTCATTAGCGATCAGTAAACAGTTACGATGTCTAAGCAAACGAGTCATACTAATGAATTTAAATTGAAAGCAATCAGCAAAGCTGAAAATAGCAATAATCGAACAGCAAGACGAATTTTTAATGTCAATGAATCAAATGTATGATTATGGAGAAAAAATAAACTTGATATCGAAAGATCAAATAAAAAAAAGGAGAATAAATCATCACAGACATCCATTATGGCCAGAATTAGAAGAAGAACTTTATCGATGGGTTGTACTCGAGAGGGAGAATAGATCTGCATTCTCAACTACAAAAATCAGACTGAAAGCTCGTCTCTTGGCCCAAGAGAAAAACATTGATAATTTTCAAGACGGACCTATGTGGTGTTTTCGATTTATAAAAAGAAAAGGTCTTGAGAAATCGCACAACAGTAGGTCAAAAATTACCTTCCAACTGGAAAATGAAAGCTGAGCATTTTTATAAGCATTGTAAAAAAACTAATAGACGATAATTTTTCTCCAGGACAGATTATCAATATGGATGAAGAACTGTTATGCTTTGATTCACCTGAGAATCGAACAGTCAATTCTAGAGGTGAAAAATCTATTCAAACTGTTACAGCCAGTCACAAAAAAACTGCCTTTACTGTCGTTTTGAGTTGCGCGGCCGATGGAACACCGTTTCCACCCATAGTTATATTCAAAAGAAAG
The DNA here is from genome assembly GCA_963930645.1 of Salticus scenicus. Lineage (NCBI taxonomy): Eukaryota > Metazoa > Arthropoda > Arachnida > Araneae > Salticidae > Salticus > Salticus scenicus. The sequence continues at coordinate 210,668,956 of OZ005657.1, forward strand.
ACTATTCCCAAAGAAAATTTTCCCAAAGGGATTGAAGTAAGATCAAATAAAAAAGGGTAGATGAATGAGAATGAAATGATTGAATGGCTGAATTGTGTGTGGAGAAAAAGAGAAGGGATTTTTTTCAAGCCAAAACCCATGCTCATAATGGATTCTATGAAAGCTCATCTTAAAGATAGCGTAATGAATGTGCTTAAATCAGCATCTGCTAAATTAGCTATAATTCCCAAAGGTCTTACAAAAAAGCTTCAGCCACTTGATATCTGAATTAATAGATCATTCAAGAGTAAGAGCAGATATTTTTGGGAAGACTGGATGACTGATGGGATTCATACTACAACAAAAAGTGGCAAAATGCACCAAACTACATACACAGAAGTATGTGAATGGATAAAGAAATCATGGGATGACATCTCGAAAGAAATCGTTAAAAAATCATTTTAAAAGGCAAAACTTATTAAGGGATATATTTCTAACAGTGACTCTACATCTAGTGAAAACGAAGATGCTAATTTGTTAGATGAAAGTATTTTAAATTTGTTTAATTCAGAGTCAGGTAATTCAGAGTTTGAAGGCTTTGAATAGAATGCATTTAATTACGTTAACTAGGTGTATGTTTCATTGTTTTTTATATTTATCCGGAGGAATTTTTAGCTATTTCTTAAAGTAAATTTTAAAGGTATATTTTCTGAATTATCATCAATTTAAAATGAAAAAAAGGTATTTATAAAAGCTAAATAATGAGATAAACATAACTGCAGTATTATTGAATAAAATAATATATATATATAATGAAATGTATTTTTTGCTGCTTAAGTTTTTGTAATATTTCTTTTTTTAAGAAAAATAAAATATATATGTTTATACATGTACATTTTTTTTTTCCCATTTCTAAATTAAAAATGAGGAAACAATGCATATAGATTTAAATAACTAGAGAAGCATAACTGCAGTATTATTGGAAATATTAAAATTTAATCAAACATATTTTTGATATTATTTTAAGATTTTTGTGATTTTATTTCGAAAAATATTCCTATATGTTTTCATATGCACTAAAATTATTAATTTAGGCTGGTAAATATGCTTTGCTTCTGATTTAATTATTGTATTAAGAATTACATGAAATCGAAAATTGTTTACTGGTGCCATCTATTGATCGTATGCCACAACTCATAAAGTTCTGTAGCATAGTTTAGAAATAAGAAAATATTTCTAGTAAATATTAATTTTATGAATTCGAAATAAATACATCTTTTAACATCTATTAATTAATGGATGTAGTGTATTATGTACTTATGTTTTTTGTTGGGAATCAAGCAGATTAATATTATTTATATTGCCAACTAAGTTGTACAGTGATATGCATAATATGCCGGAGTGTATTATATGGCAACTTTTTTTTAAAAGATCCAGAAAATATGTCTGTGCATTATACGCCGCTGCGTACAATAGGCAGAAAAATACAGTACTTATTATTATATTTTAATTTCTGAAATAAACTATTTGATATTACAGAGAGTGACGAGCCAGAATCAATTAAAAATGGAGAACTATTTGCTTTAAATTGCAGGTTAATAAGGGGAAGTTTGGCTCGAGGTGCATAGACACTTGCAATAAATTCTGGTTTGTGATTAAAAGACAAATTCGGTGGAGTTTGCTGAGAAAATTCACGCTGAAGACGAATATCCATTTGTGAGCTTTTTGATAATTTATTTTTGAAGTAGTCCTTTCCAGAATCTCCTTTATAAGTGTTATCATCAGTCAAGTAATTTTAGGTTGGAACAATATTTTGCATACCCGATGCCGATGTCTCAAAAGTTTCTACAAGTTCAAACGCATCAGCTCTATTTGACTCGTTTTCTAGTTTAAATGTTCAGGTTCGAATGACTGAGCATGAACATTTAGAAAATTTTTCTTTCTATTATTTTTATAATTATTATTACCGTTACTATTTGTTTGATTTTGTCTAGTGTATGCATGCTGTTGTTCCGACCCTTTCACGAGAGAACAAAATTCTCTGCAATCCTTCAATAGGTGGTTATTTAGACCATAAAAGGTACATTGTATTGTTCTATTATTATAATTAAATTTTCATCTGTAGGAATCTCTATCTCTATTATTATAATTTTTCCTATAATTATTGTAAGGATAATGCATTTTATTATATTTATTTTTATGGTACTCCGAATCAAGTTTATTTTTATCCTGATCTTCTTTTTGATGAGTACTAGCATTAATTGGTTCTTTCAAAGCATTTATCTCGTTATTTAAATCATTTATTTGAGTAGCAGACGAGTTTGAGGACATAGCAGCTAAGATTTCTATCTGCTGGAGCTACTGAGCTCATTTAACAGCCTCATTAAAGTTTTCTTTTAATAATGTAACTCTATTAGACTATGACAGAGCTGCCAAAAAATGTGTTAGTTTAATAGAGTTCCTGCCAACTTCATCAGTCAAATCGGGGTATACCTCTGAAATAATAGTATAGAGTCTATGTGATAAATTATTCACAGACTTAAAGGGCAACATCTGCAAAGTTTGAAGGGTATGCACATTAGCGGAAGGAGAAGTATTTTTGAAATGATTTTTAAATTTCTCAAAAATTTTTTCAAGGGTTAATTCCTCCCTAAATGTAGGGTCAGTATTGAAGAGCTGGACCTGCAAGGTGGGTTCTAAAAAATGAAATGGATGCAAACGCATTAGAAAATGAATGTTTGCAGTTTTCTACACTGTAAGCAAATCAAAAAACATTTATTTTGATGTTGAAACTTCTGTCCGTCAGCTGCAATGCACATTTTGCTCTTTGTTTGAACTTTATGCTGCACACTTTCCAGTTTAGCAGGTGACACTTATTCACTGTAAAGTTCAATATATGTCTAACAGAATCTTTGGTTACGAATACAGCATATCCGTTCTTTACATTTCTAAAGTCTTTTAATCTAATGTATGTTCATTCAGTAGATAGTTTTTTTCTCATATCCGATAAAGGCAAGAAAAGTGACACAACTTAAAAATGTAGCATTTGAGAAAAATCAACTTAAAAATAACTTGACTAGAATAAAACTGACACAATTGTCTCTCGAGTAGATAATTTTTTAGATGAAGATGTAACTTTTTTGTTCAAATTGGGTGCATTTTATATATTTTTCAGTGACATAAACCATTTTTTGAATTATGTCACTTTTCTTGGGGGTTGTGATTTGTGAAACTGCCATCGAATGTTTTCTGATGTTCTGCTATATGAATACATTTTCACTGAAAAGAAAAAAATAAAATATTTTTGTAAAAAAAATAGAACTGACTCCAAAAAGCAACTACTATCCAAACAACTAAAATAAGATAAAATAAATAAATAAATAAATGGTATAAAATGAAACTATAAATTGCACCTAAAAGTAAAAAATAATTTCCTTTGCCAAACAACCTATAACACTACAATTAATCATAACCTTTGAAGTTGGCGCAAAATTAAATGAAAAATGATACCTTTATTCAATACAAAAATCAAATTCTATTCAAAATAGATATCTCACATTGTCACCTGCAAAATGCAACCGAAAACTATTTTGATTCAAGGAAAAAAAAGATGATTTCAAAAACTGCAAACGTTAGTGGATCTGTTGGTATATGGCATCTTTAGTGACAGAAAAATCGCCAAATTATCTGACAAACATATATAATTTCTTTGAGAAATCATGGTTAATAAGGTATATTAAGAGAGAAACCAAGAATATGAAACAATACTTCGTACAATATATATTATGAAAATATACATTTTGCGTGTATATTTTTGCATTATGTTTTGATCGCCAAATCCAAAAGCCACCAAGGATGATAGTTATCAAAGTTATACCAAGTTTACAAAGAAAACTCTAACTTTTTAGAAATCAAATTGCGAAGAATGTTCACTGTTCTATGTAGATGTTACTAATAGACCAATTGTATACAGCGATAAAATAATAAAGGAAACATGAAAATGGGTCATTCGAGACAACAGCATTTATAGCTACTGATCTAAAAACAAATCTTTAAAAATGAATTAAATTTTATTTATTTTTGCACCGACTTCAAAAGTTATGATTAATTGTAGTGTTATAGTTTGTTTGGCGAAGGAAATTATTTTGTACTTTTAGGCACAATTTATAGTTTCATTTTATACCATTTATTTATTTATTTTATTTTATTTTAGTTGTTTGAATAGTAGTTGCTTTTTGGACTCGGTTCTATTTTTTTACAAAAAGACTTTATTGTTTTTATTATCAAATATTAAAGACAATCCCAAATTCCACTATATCCAATAATTAACATGTATTCTTTTTTTAATTAATCAATTTATTTACCTTTATTTCGTTATTCTACAAATGAACTTAATTAACTACGTATGTAGAACCTAAACGAAACAAAATACTTTTGTTCAAATACCCTCAAAAACAATGTAAATAAAAATAAAATCTTTAACTTAAGAGTAAATACATAGAAATTTATCCATATTTATTTATTCATTTATTTATCCTAACTTATTTTTTATTATTTCATAATTCGCTAATTAAATGCCCTTACCAACACTATTTGCACAGTAAAACTGTCTAACTTTTACGCACGTTGAGTTAAATTTACACAAAAATTTTTCTGTTAAAAAGACATTTCTGTTTTATTTAAATGCAATACAACCATAGTAAAACAAATCTCTAAGTTAATAGGATATAATTAAAAATTATGGTTATTAATTTTTTAATAATGAGTCCCTTTTTATTAATTATACTAATTCAAATTATTTCTAAAAATAATAAAATCCAAATTGCAAAATTATGTAATTATCCAAATTTGCAAAGCATACCAACATTTTCATTTTTCTTTATGAAAATTAAAATCCGTCAATTATGTATTATATTAAAAAAACAAGCAAACAGAATATATCCTTATTATTTTTTCTTTTCTTAATGTGAATTAAGATTTTCACAAATAATCAAATACTTAATTTCACTCTAATAGTAATACTTTTAAACAAAAATATTCAAGCAAAGCAACAAAGTTTTAAAAAATCTTTCCCGTAAATCATCTTTCTAGAACAGTTTTTCTTTAATTGATGAAAGATTCCATATTCTATTATTTATGTTCAATATAAAACAAATTAATAATAGTCACTCTTTAAACATTTTTCATCAAATAAACAAATAACAAAAATTGTACTTACGTCACACCTTCATTTTAACTTTTTTTTTTTTCTTGACGACTGGCTGAACCTAATATTATTTATTTCAAATAAACAAAAAGAGTCAAGAAGGAGGGGGGGGGGGAATATTAATTTAATTATTTCTTAATAGTCATTAGTTGAAAAATATTTAACATTGATCCTCTGAATTAATCACCATAAAACATGAATCACCATTTCTATTCTAAGTAACTGTTTATTGTTTATATCACTAGTGGAATATGATGATACTATTTTTGTGGAAATAATTAGAAATTTGGTACTGCAGAATGAGACTTCTCTGACACATTGAAGGCTAAAACTCAACGAAATTCTTTTATCGAGAAAATATGCACACATGTTGATATCCAAAAATAGCATTCACCTGCTTTGAAACTGGCACATGGTGAATCAGGCTTTTCCGTTGAAAGTATAGATGCATTATTGCCTAGGTGCCTTATTTTATCACAAAAAGGTGCTATTTTCCTCGAAACATTTGGCAATACTGCATTGTATATCCAAGAGGTAAGATACACACAAGTTGATAAACAAACGATTTTTAATACATCAATGTAATCCATTCTTCAAACAAAAGATCGAAAAATATTTCAATTTTTACAATCATATTTGATGTTACTAAGAGAATGTCATAGAAGGCACAGAAGAAGTTCGTTTAGAGTCCCCTGTAAAAATGTATTAAATTTTTTAAGTACTGGTCCCTTTTTAATATCCTGCCAGCTTATAACGCAGTAATCTGATTTATTCTTCCAATGTTAACAGTCGTTTACGTAATAAACTCCATAATTAAAAGCAATGTAGAATAGCTTGTCATATTTATTTAATCTTATAAGCCGGGGTTTCCATATAGGTGGGGAACCAGTACAATGCTTTAAATGATTACATTATAAAAATCTTTATCGCAATATTAACAAGATCCATCATAACTTTACTTAGCACAATTAACACAAAAAGGGCAATATTTCAATGATGCAAGCACTTTTATATGAGGGAAAAAGGCGAAAAGACAGAGGACTTTTCCCCCTACTGATGTAATGTCACATCATCTAAAATTCTTTTTATTTTAATTCTTCTATTGGTTTCTTCCCTTTCAGACAGGGCATTGATCAAGTCTAAAGGGATATTTTTGGTCTGGAGGGAAAAAGACAATTTGGAAGCAATACGTTAGAATAATAAAAAAAAGAGAGATTAATTTTCCTAACCGTTATTTTTAATAAAGTGGAAATGAAAGTTTCGAATTGCAAAGAACAAAGCTGAATCACTATTAAAGAATATATTAATTAATATAAAAAGACCTAATTAGAGGGTTTTTATATTACATATGGGTCATTCCATTTTAAATCAGCAAATGAAGTGCACACTACCATTTTTGATTTTCACAACAATTCGCATGTGCATTCATCATGTCTCCTAGACATCAAAAAAGTATATTTTTTATTTTAAAAAAATTATTATGTGATATATAGGCTATTTTTATTGTTGGCAACAGCAAAAATTGGGCATTTTAATGCTTTGCCTTATGAACTATAACTTTTTTTTCTATCAAAGCTATGGAGCTCAACTATAGCTCATTCGAAAGCTAGCATAATGGGCGTTTTTCATATGGTATCAATAAGTTTTATATTTTTTTAAAAAGTTCATCTTCTTAAGGTCAAAATGTGTGATGCAAAATTGATTTTTTACCAATTTTGAAAATTTAAAAATTCATGAAGTACTTGGAATAAAAAGCCCTCTTTTTTTCTTATATACATATGTATGGTTACTTATTGCATAAAAAAAATTGGCTTGTTACTCTGCCCCCTTCGCAAGATATGAGCACCCGAAGTTGCACATTTTCTAAAATCAGTCGCACTTAAATCCCGTCTATCAGTTTATGAGATACTACAAAATTTCCTTAACGCATCATACACAAGCAGACAAATAGTCATTTTCTAACAATGAGAGAATCATGTTTAGGACATCTCAAAAGGTGTAAATTTATCAAAAACGGAAGTCAAAAATATTTTTTGCATTCTGCAAATCTGGCTAATCATACCTTTTGAATGATATCACATTCAACCCTCTACTCATATAATTAACACGTTGAGCATCACACAAATTCTTAAAATCCATTAAAATCCCATAATGCATGATTCTTCATGTAATAAATAAAAATTAAGCAAATTTTTAAATTTTCAATCATTAAATGTAATATTTTTAGTTTTATATCCTATTTTTTTTCGTCACCGATGGTTGACACAACTTATATCATATTTGACACTGGGTGCCCAACGTTTAAATTTTTTATTGGTCCTGCTTTTACCTTCAGGGTAAAACTTTCACTGAAATGTTTGAAATATAACATATTCTGCACACTCCTAAAATTTCAAAGTGGTTTCTTCAGTACTTAGAGATATATAACAAAATATCTAGAATGGCTGACATGGTGCTCAACGTGTTAATATGTTTAAAAGTGTACAACAATTTTCATACTTGCCTATTAAAGTACAGATATTATTTTAAAATAATTTCTGAGTGGATAATATATCTGAGTTGAAAGTAATAAGTGACCAGTGCTTGTATTTGAGATAGGCACATTCATTAAAATAGTTTCATATGGAACACAACAAATATCAGAATGATTAGGCTATGAATAAGCTGAGGAAGTTCTACTTGGGTTCATAAATTTCATCTTTACATCTCAATGTTCTTCAATAATCTTCAGTATTGTTCCAAGCCACCAGCTATTGTTATAGATAGCTACAACAATTTTTTCTTCTTTTATATTGATAAATTCTTCGATTTGAAGTCCAAGAGAAACTTGAAAAAATATATTAGATGATGAAACATGCTTCACAGCAGTCTTCTTTCATCCAGTGGTTACAAAAAATGATTTACTCTTGACTCAGGAATTTTTGAACAATTTTCATATTGTTTATCTAACATCTTTGTGAACTTTGTTACTTCCTCAGTTGTAATATAAAATGTGTATATTACTGGAACATAAATTTTGGCAAATGTAAACTTTTTTTTTTTGGACTTAATATGTGATTGTAACATGGACATTGCAAGTTTGCTCTTGCGGCTAAACATTGTATAGTACCACCAATTCCAACGCATGCATTTTTACCATGACGTACAGCACTATTCGTTTATATACTTTTGGCTCAGATATAATATTATCCATTCATAAATTATTTAAAAATAATAATAATCATTAAAATATTAAGAATGCATGTTGTATGGTTCATTTGTTGTACATCAGTTAGCCATTAAACAGAACTTAATGCAATATTTATGTATTTTACTTCTTTAATTTTTTAATCACAAAATACAAAAAACACCCTCTTGATTTTTTTTTTTTTTTTTTTTTTGAAAAGCATGTCATTTTATATTATATGAAAAAAAATTAGTGTGGTGAGATGTGGGGTTTTATTGCAAAAAATTGAAGTTTGCAAAAAAATTCCTTCAGAAATTGCTTTCATTACAATTTTGTAAATGCTTGTATGCATATTTTCAGCATTTGCACAATTGTATTTCATAGTTAATACTTTTATCTTTCTAATGAAACCAAAATGAACAAAACCGGTCCATAAATAAAAGTGTTATGGTGATTTGAAACTCATAAACCGTCATTTTGAAACTCATAAACCGTCATGCTCATTGATGCCATTTTGTTAAATTTAGTTACATTTCGAAATGACCTGTTATTCTTAGTTTTGACTAAAAAATTCTGAAAAAAATATTTTAAGCCTTTTTCATTATGTACTTTTTAATAAAAAATGTTCATTAATATCTGTGACATGAGGACCTTGGGTGATTTCACTTGAAATGAGCCATCTGTGAAAATGTCAGGGTTCCCCCCCCCCCCCTTAATGATATGCTGCATTATAGTTGAATCTCATCATCATCATCTTCTTCTTCTTCAGGGATTAGGCTGGGACCCTGTTCCGGCTTCTTGGTCTAACTAGGGTGCCTATATTACTTATCTTATCGAGGCAACCTACGTCTAACCGCCGTTTTCTAGGTCTGCCGCAGTCTTGCTTGCCCTTTGGAATGTAGTAGAAGGCAGCTCTCGGTAGTCTTCCGCATGTCATACGCTGGACATGATTTTTCCAATTGGTGCGGTATTCATTGATCTTGTCTATGATGCTAAAAACTTTTAATTCTTTTCTAATATCTTCATTCCTAATTTTGTTCATAATTGTACAACCCTTTAGAGATCATAGATACCGCATCTCTGCTGCCTGGATCCTGCTTCTCTCTTGGGTACTCAGTGTCCATAGTTGAATCTTCTAAATTAAAATGTATATGCTAAAATGTTTAACCTGAATTTTGTCATTGCAAGCAGCAGAATAAATATGCACTGCAAATTGCAAGTTTTTTTTACGAAATATATTATATCAAAAAACTTATTTTTGAATAAGCGTAGTCTAATAAAACAAGAACCAATAATACTTAAATAAAGCAATTTCAGTAATTGTTGTTGTGTGTAATATTTGATATTACACACAACATTCTAATTAATGAATAAATTATTCTAATTAAGGAATATTAATCTTGTGAGAAAGCACCAAGAATTGCAAATCCACATAATGATTCTTTCGAGTCAAATAATTAAGCACTGCACTTCATTAAAAAAATAAATAAATAAATAAATAAAAGTGGTAGGCACGGGTGCAACGTGAAAGAATTGCTGCTTTCCAGCTGATGAAATGTCGCACTTAATCTCTTCGATTCTAATCGATAATTGTGTAAGTTTGCACTTTCTGGTGTTTGATTGCAGTGTTTCTATTGATCATCATTCAACAGCAGTATTTCTGTGCATTTTTCTACGGATATGTGATACATGATTTTATACATGTTTATGTATGATAATTTTACCGTTCTTAGGATAATTTTAAAGAAAAAATGTAAAAAAGTCAGACTTCAAAATTTAAATTGAATTGAAAATTTTCTGGTATTTTGAATTTTCAACCAAAAGTCATCATTAAAAAAATGGAACGTAAGGAAATAAAACATGTGAGAAACTTAAAATTGTTTTCTCTCTAACAAAAATTTCGTTCAACAGCAGCAAAATTTTAAATTTTGGGAAAATATTTTTCTCTACTTTAATTTATATTGATGACTCAACAGTTTTAGTTTATTAAAATATTTTCAAAATAAATTTATAGCCACATAATTCTAAATTTTATGGGGGGGGGGGGGGGGGGGGGGAATCAATATTAATTTATATTAATTAACTCTACTATTTTGATTCTTAAAGCTTCAAAATTTAAAACAACATACTTAAATAATATTTTCAAAATACTTTAACCAACTTTCCAAAATACTTCAAAAAAAAAAAAAAAAAAAAAATTCTGAAAATAATAATAATAAAATGTATAAGTAATTTAAAATATCATCTATGAACTTCCTTGATAATTAACCTGCTGATAATAATGCACTACTTTTTTATGTATATATTAAAAAAATATTTTGTCTTTTTTTTTTTTTTTAAGTTACTTTATTTTTAATCAATTTTGTAATTTTGACAACTTTAAAAGCATTAATAATTTTTTCAAAAATTTAAATGATGCACAAACCACTATGTTAGCCTCTAGAATTCCTCAAATCTCAAAATAAACATTGAAAAAGCTTACCTCGTTTTTCAGCTATATCTCCAGTTTTTCTTTGAAAGGTCCTTTTAACTATCAAAGCAGTAAGAAGGCACTCGCAACTCTATTTTTCGGTTCAGTAGTAAATAAGTAAATTGAAGAAAATGAACATTTTTCAATTCATTAGATAAAATTTAAAAGCATAAAATTTAAAAACAGTTCCCTCTACTTAGAAAGAAGAGTTAAATTTAAGTTTGTCTTTTTGTTTAAGAAGTAGGATGAAGATTAAGATTTACGATGTAAATTATTTGAAAGGGGCCTTTGCCTGAATTTGTCTCCATCAGATATGGCCTAATAATTTGGATGAGCTAAAAGCTAAAAAAAAATTACCGAGTCTCAACTGTAAAAATTTCTCAACTGAATTCTTCTTTTCTTCTTTCCAAGTAAAGCTCTTGGGGGGGGATGGGGGGGGGGGGGGCACTTTGTTTATTTTCGTACTTCCAGTGGTGTTCACGGATGTTTTTTAGCTACCTTTTGTTTAGGCTCATGGAACCTAGAAGATGCAGGCTTGCAATCGCTCATCAGGGTGTTTCAGTCATTGTACCTAACTGTCTAAAAACTAGACATGCAGGCGATTCTATTATTGTAATCTTCTTTTTTGATCTATAGAATTTATACCGATTTCAAAGGACCATAATGTTTTGTGCTTAACACTTTAGTTAATCCTTATCCTAAAGAGCAAAGATATCATAGTCAGGCCTGTCACGGTAAAAGATATGAAAACTGAAAATTATCCCACCCATTCTTTGCGTGTTTTGGGGTTTACGATAAAAACTTGCACTTAAGTACAGGATAAATGATAACCAATTGTGTCAAAAAGCCAAAGTTAACAAAAAGAAAGGTACAAAAATCTTAACAAAAGTTGAAGATAGCTGGCACCGATAGGAGATATTTTTCAGGGCATCAAATCATATATGTTATTGTTTACTTTTATTATATGTTTAACTTGAACAAACTGTAACAGACTCATTTTTAAAAGACTGTCGCCTGCTCTATTTTGTGGTGAGACCCTGAAAAGGTGTTTTCCCAATCCCGTTCAGCTTCTCTCACGCAAAAGGAGCATTGTTTAAAGTATACATCCTGTTTTTTACTAATTCGTCAGTAAAGAAAGAAGGAGAAAAGAAAAAAAAATTTCAAGGATGTGAAAATTTTCATTAAAATTCAAGTTTGTGATGAAAATATTATTTTTGCATTTGAAATTTTTACCCGTTGGAAGCACGGGGGTGAAAAGATACTTTCGCTCCCGTGAAAAATTGTAGCGGGGGCGACTGCCCCTGCTATCTAGCTAGGAAGTTAGTTAAAAATTGGTTGCAAGCTTTGTACTGGTAACATAGCCAAAGGCCGCAGGGTCCCAAAGCAATTGGTTAAAAATATTTTTAAAATGTATTTTCACCGTATTCTGAAAGTTTCAAATGTCTAGCTAGTCGGGAAGTTAGTTAAATAAATTTTCTGTTGAATCATATAAACACTGCCGAATACAGTAGGGACCTGAAACAGTTGACTGAAAGTATTTTAAATACTGTCACCGTGTTCTGAGCTATCCTGAAAGTTTCAAATGTCTAGCTAGTCGGGAAGTTAGTGAAAAACCGATTGTAAGCTTTGACCTGGTAACACTGCCGAAGGCAGCAGGAACCTGAAACAGTTGACTAAAAGTATTAATAAAATACATTTTCACTGCATTCTGCACTATTCTGAAAATTTCAACTGTCTAGCTAGTTGGGAAGTTAGTTAAATAAATTTTCTGTTGAATCATATAAACGCTGCCAAAGGCAGTAGGGACTTGAAACAGTTGAATGAAAGTATTAAAAAAAGTATTGTCACCATGTTCTGAGCTATTCTGAGAGTTTCAAATTTCTAGCTAGTCGGGAAATTAGTGAAAAATCAATTGCAAGCTTTTGTACTGGTAACACTGTCAAAGACAGCAGGAACCCGAAGCAGTTGGTTAAAAATATTTTAAAAATGCATTTTCACAGTGTTCTGAACTATTCTGAAAGTTTCAAATGTCTAGCTAGTCAGGAAGTTAGTTAAATAAATTTTTTGTTGAATCATATAAATGCTGCCGAAGGCAGTGGGACTTGAAACAGTTGACTAAAAGTATTAAAAAAATGTATTGTCACCGTGTTCTGAGCTGTCCTGAAAGTTTAAAATATCTAGCTAGTCGGGAAGTTAGTTAAAAATCAATTGCAAGATTTGTACTGGACAAACAAACATACAAACAAAAATCGTAGTTAATAAAAACATGGTAAAAAAGAGAGAGACAGAGGCCTATCCAAAAGCAGGAGAAAAGTTTTTTTTACATTTAATTAAGTAACTATAGAAAATGATAAGTAAAATAAATTTATCCATTCAAAAAAAAAAAAAAAAAATGTGTGAAATAAAGCAGTATATCAATAATAAAATAATTTAGAACCATTATACACAAATTAAATAACTACTTAGCATGGCTATAGATGAAATTTGATGCCTATAAGAAAAATCCATAGTTAGAAATTACAAATATCACATTAAAAATTTTTTAAATATACCTCAAGTTCCTGCATGACTTTATCAAAAAAATCTGTTGGGTTTTTCTTATATAGAACTGCATTTCTTATAGCATCATTAAATAGCTGAAAACAAAACTAAATATTACTACAGCATAAATATTACTACAAAACTAAATATTACTACAAACTTTTATTGTCAGGGCCAGATTATGGCACTGGCACATGGGGCACTGGCCCAGTGCTTCCAAATTTAGGGGGCCTCATTTCCAAAAATTGAGAAGTAATATTACAAAATTTTTCATTATATGTCTATTAAAAACAAAAATTAATTAAATTTTTCTTTCTGTATTTTAGAAGAGAGTTTAAACAATTATTAAATTTTATGACTAATTTCTTAAACATTGGCTGATCAGTGTGCTTCAGTTTTTCATTTGTCTTGAACATAAAACTAATGATTTTGTTATAGATTGCTAAAAAAATGAGGAAATTAAAGGTATAATTTTAAAAATGCACTATTTTTATTTATTTTTGTTTTTGAGAATGGGTCCTTTTGGCAAGCTCTTCAGCGAAGGGTAAAGGGGGCCTCCAAATAGCATCAGTGCCCCGGGTCTTCAAAAAGCATAATCAGGCCCTGTTTATAATTATTATTTTTCCTAGCAACTCTTTAATATAATATATTCTCTATTAGGCTCTAGTATATCATCTTTTTTTTTTAAATGATACAATCCAGATAGATTTTAGCTTACTGCCAGTTTGATTTTAATTCAAAATAACAACATGAAAGCTTTTAAAACAGTCAATACATTTGATGTTTATTATGTCCTGTGTACAGGACTGTGGCTAAAACAGGATTAAAAGTACCTTTGTATAAATTTTCATTTGTACTTGTGCAGCAATTTTTGCAAAATCAATCACTTTGGCATAGCTTAATGAATGAAACTTATTTTAGTACATGTACACTCCCATACCAAATATCAGAATTTATAAAAATGCTTCAAAAATTTTAAACATTGCTTTAAATTTTTTAAACATTGTATGTTTGAAGGAGACAATATTTAAAAATATATATATATATATATATATATATTGTGCTAACCACTCTTGTTGCTTTCACCCTATTGTTTCTAATATTAACATAGTGTCCTACAATCTTGCTTTTAGGTGCAATTGCTACTGTATTTGTGTCTACTTTTTTTGCTTAACGAAAGGATTGTATTATTATTTCAACCCGAAAGAACTGTTGCAAGTTTTTTTTTTTAAACTTATAGTGTTTGTTTAGAAAGTTTTATATTTATTACTTTTTAACACTAGTCCTCCAGCACTTTTTTTTAACTGTGATTTAAATAACTTTTGGCAAAAGTACTATAAAAAGTTACAAGACAAGTGGAAATTTTTATTTCCTTTAACATAATAAAATTAGCAGAAGAGAATATATAAAATATAACTATTTTTTACAATCAAATAAAACTTGGGTTACTAAAAAAGTAAAAGATGTTATACAAATGTAAATTTAGCACGTAAAATTAAGACAATAAATTATCTTAATTTTATGTGCTAAATTTCCACTTGTCTTTATATATATATATATATATAACAAGACAAAAAAAAATTCAATTTGATTATATTAAGGTAGTGTTAACCGTTTGAGTCCCAGGGAGTATTGAAAAAACACTGTCGAAGAATCCCAAACAGTGCAACCGCACTTTCTCTAAATGAGTACGAAAAGACCCAAGCAGTGTGATAGCACTTTGTTTATTTTACATCGATGAATCCCAATCGGAGCAATAGTGCTTCTTGTATTTGTTAGGTAACGTGATTCTCGTCTTTTTCTCATTGCTCTGTCACATTTATTGCAGTTTGCAAAGCAATCTGACGTATACTTGCGTAAGTGTTTCTCATTGTTAATAACCGTGTGTTTCAAAATGATTAGACGTACTTGCTTCATATGCACTTGCTTCAGTAAATATGAGTGCGCAACTTCAACAATTGGTAATGCACCGTCAGTTGTCCACAATGTTCGAAATGTACTGGGTTTTCTCAACATAAAATCTCAACAGCGCGATCTGGGACTCAAACAGTTAAATATTGAAAAGTAAAATTGATTTGCTAAAAAATGTTTAGTAAAAGGATTAATAACACTTAAATATGTTTAGAGATATTTATAAATAAGAAATACCCTTAAAAAGTTTCTAGTTCGAAGCTTTTCAGTGGGGATTCCAGCCATTCTCAGGACTATCTTGATGTTTCTTGTCCTCCTCTTTTGACTTCTTCCACAGCACCATCTTTGGTCTAAATTTCCATTTGGTTCCAATTCCATGTTATTAAAGGATTGTTCATTGGCTATGATTTTTATCATTTTATGGTTACTGTATAGTTATGGAAATTGCAATTTGCTAATTTCTAGATTTTTTAAAATCTATTTCTATTTCCTGTTCGCTATTTGTTTTTGTCAAGGTAGTGGTTTTTTATTGTGTTTCATGCTCATTTTGTGTTCTTTAAAACTAGAATGGATTTCTCGTTTAGTCACGTCTACATAATAACCAGCTTGTTCATCCTTATTTTTAAATTTAGATCAAAGAATCAGGATCAAAAATGGTGTTTCTTACTGTCGAAGAAATCAAATGAGGAAGACAACAAACATCAAGATGCTCTTAAGGATGGCTGGGATCCCAACCAAAAAGCTTTGAGCTGGAAACTTTTTAAAGGCATTTCTTATTTACAATTAAATTAAGTTTATTTAAACTTTAAAAGTATATTAGGAGATATTTTGTAAGCTGAAAAGTAAATTACAGATTTCAAAAGAGATTAAATAATTACTTTAACAACATTTGTTCCGTCTGATGCAGACACAAAATATAATGGCATCTTTAATTTTTGAGGCAGGTTAAAAGATTTCTTTGTAACAGTAGGATTGGCTATAAAACAACATCATCGTAAATTATCAACTAATGAAAAAAATAAATAGAATATCATGTTTATTATTAATATTTTTTATCTGTACATGTATAGATGAAGCAAATTAAATTATTTCATTGAAGCTACACATTCAAGTAAATTATCCATAAAAATTAACCACAAACTTTTTACACAATGAACAATTTTTATCTAACAGTTTTATCTAGCTTTTATTGAAATAGGAAGCATATTTAATATTAATACCAGGCGCAGTTTCAAGGGGGGGGGGGTCACGGGGGTCATGACCCCCCCCCCCAAACTGTCTTACTTTCAAGAAACATTTTAGGGAAGCATCAAAGCTTCAGTACAGTTTGAGCGAAGTGCCGAAATTAGAGGAAGACAACAGTCGCCCAGGACGTCATAGGGCTAAAATGTAAATTCTCAGCTTTCTGGCACATTTTCAAACTCAATTTTAATTTTCAATACTTCTATTTGATATACTCTCATCTAGTAATTAATAAGTTATTGTAAGAAGCGCATGCTCATGCATTATTTTGGATATTTGTTACATTTTGTTTAAAGTTTCATTTTTTGCAAATCTCTATTGTCTCTAATTAAAATAAAAAACGAAGTATATTAATATAACATATTAAATATAAAAAGACCTAGCTTTACTTCGTGGTCGTTTAAGATCTTTCGGTACCGGGCACCCGGTCCTCATCAGAAAAGTTGCTTCTGTGGTGGAAAACTTGAGACTGTTGAGTCCTCTGTTGATTTCTCATCAGGTGGCTCCAAGCTCTATTTGGGGCTACTGCGCTGCTATCGTTGCATACGTCGCTATTGGTTAATATTTCAATTGACTCGTGGTACATGGCATAGTTGTAATTATCGTAATCTGCTAATTTTATGGTTTTATCAAAGTTTATTTTAATATTGTTTTTACTATATGTTTTGGCTAACGCGGATAAAAACTAGGATCAAAGAACATGAAAACGACATTAAAACCGGAAAATATAATACCGCGTTAGCCAAAACATATAGTAAAAACAATATTAAAATAAACATTGATAAAACCATAAAATTAGCAGATTACGATAATTACAACTATGCCATGTACCGCGAGTCAATTGAAATATTAACCAATAGCGACGTATGCAACGATAGCAGCGCAGTAGCCCCAAATAGAGCTTGGAGCCACCTGATGAGAAATCAACAGAGGACTCAACAGTCTCAAGTTTTCCACCACAGAAGCGACTTTTCTGATGAGGACCGGGTGCCCGGTACCGAAAGATCTTAAACGACCACGAAGTAAAGCTAGGTCTTTTTATATTTAATATGCTCTATTGTCTCCTTTATGAGTGGATTTGTTTTCCTTAGGCATGCCAGTCAACAAATTCTAGTTCTGTCAAACGAGGGGGAGAAAATTGAATGATAGGTTGTTTTTTTCAAAAGAAACAAAGAATTGCTCAAAATGATGAAAAAGAACACATTAGGGCATCACCAGATTCTGTAGTCTCCTCGTCTGAAAATCAAGTGATGTTCATGGAGGAAAAGTCAAGTAACAACACTGAATCTGTTTCCAAGACTGCTTTGGATTTTGGGTTCGATATAAGACATTATATAGATAATACTGAAATAGATGATCTTACCAAAGCAAATCTATTAGAATATCATTGGATTCCTCCAGCAGACTACATATTCCCACATTGCGTAGTTACTAAAAGAGGAAAACAGATGACGAAATATGCCCAAAGGCTACACTTGGAGAAGTTTCACTGGCTTGTGTTGTCTCATAAAGACCAAGGGTTATACTGTAAGTTTTGTGTTCTCTTCAGTCGAGGTTATCAAAAAAACACTCATTCTTTAAAACGTTTGGTTAAAGAACCGCTGAAGGCCTTTGATGATCTCTTAGGCAAAAATGGAGCACTCACAATTCATGAAAACAACCAGTATCACAAAGCTGCTGTAGAGTCTGGGAAAAACTTTTTGAAAACGTACCATAAACCAGCTCTTGAAGTCATAAATCCGGTATTGAAGCATAGACAAATCCAAATAGAGGAAAATCGTCAACGTCTGCGACCTATCGTCAGCACGATCATTCTTTGTGGCCGTCAAAACTTTGCTTTACGTGGTCATAGGGACTATGGCCCTCTTTGCACAGAAACAACAGAAAAAGAAAATACTGAGGATGAGAACGAAAGCATAGTGGCTACAAATGACGGCAATTTTAGAGCTCTGTTTAAAAAATCATATGGATACTGCTAAATCAAATGCAACATACATTAGTAATACTACCCAAAATGAATTAATTAATGCCTGCAAAGACGAAATACAAAAGTCTATCCTAGAGAGAGTGAAAGAAGCTAAACATTTTTCCGTCATTTTTGATGAAACCACCGATTTATCACATACATCACAATTAAGTCTATGTTTAAGATATATTTTTAATGGTTCTATAAGAGAAGATTTTGTCACATTTTGCGATACATATGCCAATATTCGGGAAGAAGATAAAAGTAATAAAGGGTGCCGATTAACTGGAGCAGCAATAACCCATATTGTTGCTGATCTTATGAAAAAATTTGATATGAATATTGAAGTACTGTGTTGGAATAGGTGTAGACAGCTGCTCAACGATGGCATCAAACGCCAAAGGAACTGCAAAAGAGTTAAGGAAGACAGCTGTATATGCAAAAAGATGTCCTTGTAGCAACCATGCATTAAATAATTCGTTAGCAAAGTCTTCGAAAGTTACATCATGCATGAATGCGACTGCAACAATGAAAAAAGTTATTTCTTTCGCTAATGCATCAGCAAAAAGGCAGGTAGTTTTCAAAGAGGAATTGACAGATTCTTTCCAGGGATTAAGTGAAACTCGTTGGGCAGAGCGACATGATGGACATCTTCAATTTCAAGGAGATTCTCTTGTTGAAATTTGCAATGCCTTACAGAAGATTGCTGAATGGAGCGACAGTAGCTCTGCATAAGAGTCTGCCTGTTTATATCAAGCCCTACGTAGCTCTGATTTCATTGTTGCTGCAATGTGCCTCTGTGATGTTCTAGGTAATTAAAGAATTTTTGTATTTTTTTATGTAATTTATTTAATCTATATAGAATATCCCTTTTTTATCTAATTGTCTATCATTTATTTTAGGTATCGCTATTTCTCTAAGCAGATTCCTCCAATCGCCGTCGTTTGATTTACAAAAAGTCACAGAAAATCTTACGGATACATTAAATGTCTTAAACAACAAGAGACTCAATGCGACGACTGTTTTCAATCGAATTTCCTCAGAGATTCTTGAACTTGCTGCAAAATTAGATACAGAGATAAAGATGCCTAGAATAACGTCACGGCAAACGCAGCGAGCAAATATACCTGCAGAAACTCCTGAAGAATATTTTAGAAGGGTTGTTTACATCCCAATTCTAGAAAATATAATCTCTGACATGAAAGACCGATTTTCGTCAGATGTAATGAGTCTTTTTAATTTAAACATGTTTTTGCCTCAAAAATCTTATACAGATGATGACATCAAAATTGTACGTGAAATTGCAGAAAATTATCAAGGACTTCTTAATAATGTTCCAGTTCCATCAGTCGTTTCAGAATATGAATTATGGATTGCGAAGTGGCAAAGAAAAGCCGAAGAAACACATGGAACAGATACTTCTCATTGTCTTCTTAATACAATAGAAGAATGTGATAAAGATATGTACCCATCAATTAACATTTTGCTTCGTATCCTTGCCACTGTACCAGTAAGCGTCGCTTCAAGTGAACGAAGCTTTTCAACCTTACGGCGGTTAAAAAATTGGCTTCGAGCATCCATGTAAGAAGAACGCCTCATAGGACTCACCCTTTTAAATATTTATAGAGATGTTGATGTTGAAGCAGTAGTAGACATATTCTCAAAATATTCAAAGAGAAGATTGGAATTTGTATTATAATGTCGAAAAAGCCTATTTAATAAATGATTCATGTAAATAGTATCTTATATTTGATTTATTTTTTATAATATGGATTTGCTGGTTTTCAGTCAGGAAAATTTACCTATAGAGAGTTCTGATCACAGTTTTACTTTTTTTATTCTTTTCTTTTTTTTTTTCTTTTTTTTTTTTTTTTTTTTTTTTTTTTAAATTCGTGACACCCCCCCCCCCCCTCCCAAACTGAGAAGCTGAAACCGTGCCTGATTAATACCATATAACAGCAGTATTACAAGTAGATGACATTTCAATATAATAAAAAATTCTAGCAAAATCTTTCAAGAAATTTGAAAATAAATAAATAAAAATCAATAAAAATGAAAACATTTCTAAAATCTATGAGATACAAATCTAAATAAGTATAATTTACAAAGGGGAATGGCAATTTCACAACCAAATTAGCAGGGAGTCTACATCAGGGGTAGACACTGTATCAGTAGTAGAGACTTTTAAATTTAAACTATAAAAATAAGCTTTCTAAGTCATGCAAAAATTTGTTTCACACTCAAGTTTGGTGTTACAACTCTCTGACATTAAGGGGACTTGGCACCTTTGACAGCACTGCTGAAATATGTTTCATGTAAAAGCTTATATTTCCATTTAATATCTATAAATTAAACTATAGTAGGTTTGTTCAATAAAATATATATTCAGACAACAATTTTTATGGTTTTTGATATATTTTTTTAAAGATTTGAAAAATTTTTTAAATTGCATTTTTTCAGTTTGCATTTTTTAAAAAGAATTTGTGATGGATTTTGCAATAACTTTCAAATAAAAAATATTAAAAATATTTTTTTTTTTTCTCAATAACTAATTAATATATTTCAAAACCCATCCCTAATTCTTTTAAGTAGGTTCTATTAAACATAAAAAAAAATTATTAAGTATTTTCTTAGTTACCCGTAGAAGTTTTAGCATTTTGAAGATCACGAATTCATGAAAAAAGCAAAGAAAAGTCTTACTGATTGAAAGTGAAAAACATAAGTGAAAACCTAAGTGAAAGAAATTCTACTGATACTACTTACTTTCACATTATAAGATCAATCAAATTTAACTGCGGAATTTCAATAAATAATCCAGAAAAAATTAAATACTTTTGAGCATCTGGCAGATAAAATCCAAAGACAGTGTATAATTTGGTGAACAAAATTTCTCGCCAAATGCAGGTAATTTTAATAAATTTAAAAATATCGTCCTAAATAAATATCTGTGGAATATTATTGAACAACTTTAAAATGATCAGATAAAACAGTTTAATACTTTATATAGAATCTTCCATAATTTACCAAAGTGACTTATGGTTGAAAGTATTCTTAAAAATGCTTTCTATCATATGATTAACAAATGTTTAAGTGACATACGCGTAAGTCGAGTACTTCTTAAAAATGCTTTCTATCATATGATTAACAAATGTTTAAGTGACATACGCGTAAGTTATACGTATATTTAGTATTTTAAAACATGAATAAACTACTACGTCAGAAATGCCAAAAGAAAAATATTTGCGATGCATACAGCTGTTTCGGTAGCTTTAAGCGTACCGTCTTCAGTGCAAAAAGAATTCTGAATCCGGAGAAGTGCTTGTATATACAGGAGAGGGACCGAATTTAGTTCAACCAATAGAATTACCGGAAAGGTGGAGTGTGTGGCCAATAGGAATTTAGGAATGTTAGCTGTGTAAACAGTAGAAAAATTAAGAAAATGTGGACTGAATGTAAAATTTCCAACAATCAGACAAATGGGGAACAGCGAAATCACAATTTACAAGGTTTTTAAAATTTTTATAAATATGAAACGCTTCAAAGAAATCGAGTTCATGAGTGGATTTGGGTCTGCAAATTGTTTTAGCTGAATTAAATTTAAAATTATGATTTTCCTCCCAGCCTTCTTGCTGGGAGGAAAATTATAATATAGTCATGAATCATAATATAGTCATAAATCATAATTATAGTCATGAAAATATATTTATTTAACTCACCGAGTGGCTATTACATATTTTTCCGTACACTGAGCAGTAGTTTTTCCCTTAATATATTAAAAAATAATTATATATTCTTAGCTTCTTTTTAAAGTAAGAAAGTCACATATACTATTCCAGAGGTTTACCTTGACATCCATAGTCACTTTTTAAATTTCCACTGAAATAACTATTGTTTTGGGACATTTTAAAACCATGCAGTGAAAACAACATTCAAATTTTGCCCATTTAGATTTTAGAAGATGCTAAGTGGGTTTATTTAAACTAATTTAGCATGTAGAATTAAAAAATATTTTTTGGTAAAATTTAAGCAACCCATGTAATGAAATGTTAATGACTGGAAACTTGTATATTTCAAATATTAATATGTGTATGTTATGCTAAAACTTGGGTTTTAATGTTGAGTTAAATATAATTCTAATCAATTTATTTATTTTATTATAAAACTGTGGGTCTTAACCGGTTTGCCCTGAACATACAAAAAGCATTTCGATAACTGATTAGTATTTATTTATATGAAAACTGTTTTTTTCTTTTTACTATGTAATATTAAGGGCATATAATGGTTTATTTTAAACTGTAACACACAAATTTCAAATATATTTTAAGTTAATTTAAGTGTTTTGTAATTAATAAAGTTTATTATAATATGATCATTAGATTTTAACTTACACATTAAAGAAAAAAAAAAGAAAGAAAGTAAAAGAAAAAGTGTGACAAAATTGTAGTTATAGATATTGACTGAAAAATCCCATTTTAGAATTTTCGTGTCAATTCAGCACATGTTAACATTATCCCAGAGAGCTGATATTTTGCTAAAAAGTGTTCAGGGTCAAATAGAAAAAAAATAGAGGGTAAGCGTATTGGATTTCAAAGAATAAAAAAATAAAAATAAAATTTCCCCCTCATTTAAGGGACACGCTAATATATATATATATTTCTTTTTTAATAAGAAAAATATAATTACTATAATCAATCATATAATAAGTAACATTAAAAATTTATTTTAAAAATTTACCATCAATTTTATTAGCAGCACAAAGGCAGGGAATTTCAGGTCTGTATTCTCTGAGTTCTGCATACCACCTGGATAAACTTTTGTAAGTAGGCTTTCTTGTGCAGTCAAAAACCTAACACAAAATATTCATATAAATGTTATTATTTAAAATAAGTTATGAACAAACATATTAAGATTATCTTTAAATCCAAACAAATTACTTTAATACACTCTGGAATGAATTTTTCTTACATAAATGAATAAAACTTGCAGACTATCTCTAGCTGCAAAATCGTCTATCTCGAAAAGCTGATTTTTTGCCATACTTAGCCAAAATAAGTTTGGAATCAAAATTCTTCAGTTTCATAAAGCAGCATATTTGAAAACTTGAAATAAGATGGTAGGGCTACATGAAAGGAGGGGATTATTCAAGTTTTTACTCTGGATTTGGCCGCCTTTGCAACTTACTGTGGAGTCGGCTAGTTTTCTAACAAACCAGAACTTAATTTTTGCTAAATTTAATGTGAATACTGGATTTTTCGGATTACCAATAGAACAATAGTATCTGCAAAAAGTAAATGATTTCTGCTATCTGATAAAAAAATTACTGATATCAACAAAAAATAGTTCCAGAAAATTATGAAAATGTATGACAAATGGTCCCAAATTCATGAATCATGAGCTATTCTTTAATACAGTGGGAAATAATTCGAACTTTAAATAAACTTACATAAACACATCACTATCACCTGCTGAATCATCACAGGTATGTTATTAAATTAATAACATATCATAACGGAATCTTCATGATGAATAATTAATCCTAATAATAATTAATAATTCCTAATCCAGAAAATTAAAAAAAGAGGAAACACTCATGTTCATAAAATTAATTTCAAATGAAAAATAACACGCATGGGGAAAATTATGCAAATATGTTCATAAAATTTACTTCAAATGAAAAATAATGTATTTAAAAAAGCTTTTAAAACCCAAATTCTTAATGTATCATATCACATAAACCTCTTCGAAGTTATGATTTTGCAAATTTTTTTGTATTAAGGTGAAATGATAAATTTCAGCAGAAAAGAATTTGTACTATTTTATAAACCACGAAAGTCTAGGTGAAAGGCAGTCGAAGATTCGATATACGCCTGCTCAGGGCCGAAACTAGAGGGGGGCGAGCGGGTCATTTGCCCCGGGTGCCAGATGAAGAAGGGCGCCGAAAAAGGCTGGTTTGTTGCCTTATTTACACATTTTAAAAAAAAAAAAAAAAAAAAAAAAAAAGGAAGAAGGAAAGAAAAGAAAGAAAGAAAAAGTCAAATTCTTTTACTCAGGGCAATTTGAACAAAGAAAAAAAAAGTAGAAAGAAGATTAATAGATAACAGAATTCATTTACAAGGAGAAGCATGGTGGATAGAGTGTTCTCCAAGACTAACAATATTCTTTTAAGGTTAGTGAGTGCGGTAAAATATTCTCGCAATCGAAGAAGAGTAATTTACAAGTGGTTCCTGACTTTCAGCCAAGGTTTTTAAAAAGTAAATGGTTGGAAAATATGTAGTATATTTGATTAAACTTCAGAAAGCTCTTTAGAAATTATGATTCATAAGGAAATAAAAAAAAAAAAAAAAAAAAAAATTCTCAGGGCGCCGTCGTGACTATTAAAAGTGTGACTATTAAAATATTAAAATAAGTATGTCAAAATAAGGCCATAATGTTATAAAACAATCCAGTGCACTAAAAGATGTACGCTCAGCTTGCAGTATAAACAGAAACTGAACTCATCCAATCTTACTAGTGATTTATAGACTTTTCGAGGTTCTACTCTAGAAACTACTGAATTAACCTGGAAAATTTTACAAGTCGGTTTCTATTGAAGTTAGATCTTCTAAACTTTGGCTACTCTAAATTACAACTTTTCGCCAAAATTGGGTGCCAAATTGCGAAATCTTTCGCCAAGTCGCAAAATTTGCCGCTAATGCCTATTTCCGTGAAAGTGAAGAAATCTGCCATCTATTTCCATTTTAACTGTAATATCGTGTATAAAGTAATACATAAAGAAGTAGACAGGCTGTTGTCAACAATAATTATAATAATGACTCTTTCCTTTTTATATTCTCATTAGTGATTTGTAGAACCTTTGATGAAGTTAGTTCTGAGCAAGAAAACAGTAGATCATGCCAGCTTCCAAATTTCGGCAATATTAAGCCAATATTTTTCACCAAAATTAATGCCAGGTTGCCAATTTTGTCGCCAAAGCATTGACTCTGCGATCAGTTGTCATCTACATTGGTGATGAGTTTAGTGACATCACGAGATTAGCGATCAAATTTGGCAGAAAATAGTTTAGGATTGCCAAAATCAGCAAGCTCTTTCTCAGTTTTATCGGAGTTAATTTTTTCTATATATTATGCATTGTTTCTCGCAGCTAATTGTTTGTCAAAGAGTGCAAAAGTAGGCTATTTGCTCAGAAGCGAATTCTGTTGAACTCTAAGCTATGCTTTTGCCTATGAGAGATTCTGTAAAAAGCTGTAGAATATTATTTCTGAACAAACGATATTCTTATTTTGTGGTGTATATAATCCTATTACCATGAAGTTAGTGGTTCTAATAATAGTTTTCTTGGATTGGTTCCGATAATATTCATAGACTAGAACCTGCCTTTCTATTTTATTTCCTGAAAATGATTTAAAAAAAGATTATCTACAAATGGCACTGCTCTGCATGAAGATCGGCCCCAACGCCATTTTTGCAAATTCTTATGTAAAATAAACTCCTGAATACGATTATGACGCCCATTTTGCCCTATCACCTACCATTATTTGGGGACGCTCCCCTATTTTTATCATTTTCTGGTATTTTTATGGCTATAAATTTGATTTGAAAGGGGTGAAGGGAATGTTTTAACTGTTAAATGTCTTTTGAGTGGCTACAGAAATGAAAAATTCTAAAACGTGAACATTTGCAGCAAGGGGAAAATTTAGGGAGAGGAGGGGGATTCGCCACTGAAATTACAAATTACATTTTTTATATTTTGTTAATCAATTATTACTATTATTTATTATAAATTATATGTTTTTTATTTCAAAGTATTAAAATAACTTTTTTCCATTCTCCAAATCAAATTTATGGCCATAAAACTACCAAACAATAAGAGAATGGGTGGCGTCCCGAGAAAACGGTGGTTGATTGGGCAAAATGGGGGGGGGGGGGTCATATTCGGATTCAGAAGATCATTTTACATGAGAATCAGCAGGAATGGTATCAGGGCTCGAAATTTTTTTTTTTTTTTTTTTTTTTTTTTTTCAGAGCAGTGTATTTAGACAGCTAACGGTTATCTCGCACTTGATGGATATGAGTAGTTTTTAGATACTTTTTCATATCTATTAATTTATGCATCTTAATTATATTAAAAAGTTAAATATTTCTCTGTTTATTTCTCTGCAGTATAGTTGATGTAACGACTATAATATTCAAAATATCATTTTAAATTCTCTCAAAATGATGATATTTTCAGTTTTAAAAGTAATTGAATATGAAATTTACATTTACTTGTTTTAGAATTGCCATTTATAAATACCATTAATTTAAGAGAGAGGGAAAAAAAAAGAAACTATCATTAAACCAGTAAAAATAAATAAATAAATAAGAATAATAACTGTAGCTTAATTTAAATCTTTCTCTATAATATGCTTTTCTTCTTTTTCCCCCCTAAAATAATGCTTTGATTCACAACTTCAATTTTTTTTTTCTTTCAAGAAATGTTATAAAGATATAAAACATATACGTTAAAATAAAAATTGTAATAAAGATCGGCTGGTTGTAGTTCTACTTGTGCTTGTACATCTTTACGCCTGGCGAAGTGCCATGCTAAGTTTTTCGACACGAAACACATGTTGCGATTCTGTTTTGTTTTGTAAACTCTGTTTTTCATAACAAGCATATAATGTATAAAGTTTGTTAAATTCCGTGTTGGAGATGCTGAGATATAGCTATAAGAAAACGTGGCATAAAAGTGCTGCAAGTCGAGCGATATATATCAAAAACTAGACATCACCAGTTTATGTCAGAATTCAACTGCACACTAGGTTTCATGGAATTCCGAATATGCAGTTCATAAATTAGTTACAGTATTTGTGTCCTATACAGACACACACACGCATCCGTTAAATATAATAATAATACATTTCAAAATCTGTAAATTTATCAAAAATTTGAATTAAATTCAATATTTACTTCTTATGAATGCAGTTGAAAATAAAACGGCCATAAAAACTTTGTAAAGTTTCCTTTGAAATTTTAATTTCTGGTTGGGAAGGGGGGGGGCGCCAAAATCCCTCCTTGCCCCGGGTGAAAAAAAATCCTAGTTTCGGCCCTGCGCCTGCTGAAGCTTTTTAAATAAAATCTATGTGTAGTAATTTTTGGATCAATTATTTTTTATTCTTCTTCCAGAAAGAGAGAAGGCAAATCCATCAGTCGTTTCATTTCTTCTATGACTTCTTCATTGCAAGGTTTATCCCGTGAACCGGTCGTGGATCAAATCACCCCCCAAAAAAAAATCCTGAGGCATTTGATCCATTGACCGATGCATTGCTATGATTGGTCATTAGTTATTGCTCTGGTTGTGCCATCTATCAGTCATTACAAACGTAAATATGCATAAAAACTTTTTTTTTTTGTAAATAACTGCATAATTGTTTTAGAATTATAAAAATATGCATACAATGTTGCTCCCTGTAAACAATTTTTTAATTTTGAGTTTTAAAAAATATTTTAAATATGTTTGTGTAAGGTAAATGCCCCAGTAGTGGGCCACTTAAGGGCATTTTCTCAATTACTATAAAACTTTCAAGAAGTTTTGCTAAACTATATTTATTTATGATTGTTCAAACTCTTATCTATAATAATAATCTTCTAAAATATCAAAAATATTGTAATATCAATTTAAAAAAAATTTAAAACTTGGATCACTCTATGACCCAGAAGTGGGCATAGCAAAATTTTAATGTACCAGTAGTGGGCATACCAAAAGTGAGCCACCCATACTTTCTAAATATGCTTAAAAGAAAGAATAGAAACATTATACACAGTAATAATAAGACTATATTAACATTTTTGCACTGTACAAATACAATAAAAATGGCTTAATGTTGATGAAATCTTTTATTTATGCATTCTTGCCACATGAAATTTACATTTTTTCTTTAATAGGCAATTTTTTATTATATGTGAATGTTAACTGTCTGTCTTTCATCTTAAGTTCTGGTTGGGGTATTACAGATAATAAATCTTGATATGTTACGGTGAATAAATAATTTTTGACAATTACAAAGTCCTTTTTGGTCTTTGTGGATTTTAACCCCTGAACTTGTATTGCTTTATGTTTTATATCTTGAATTATGCATAAATATCTATATTTTTGTGTATTTCTTCTACCTCCCATCAGGGACACAAGAACAAATTGATCTTGTTTTTCTTTTCCATTTTTCTTTTTTTTCTTTCAATTTTTCTCTTTTCTTTTTCAGCAGCTTTTGCATTTTTAGCAACGTCTTTCTTTTTATAATACATGATAATTTCTGGTGAAGTAACTACAGTAGGATTTTATTTATTTATTTTTTTTCTTGCTTTCTCCTTTTTCTTTGATCATCCTTCTTTTGTGGCCAGAAAAAAGCCCTCTTAAATGGTGATAGAATATTTTTCGATGGCCCAGCAATTGGAGAGTCATTATTATTGTTTGCCTCCTTACAGAGTTCAAATGATTTGTGAAGATCAGCCTTTTCCCCAAAAGTTTTGATGGTATCACTTATTCAGGGTTGCTACACAAATCAGGAGAAAAAATTCCCTGTCTCTTCTAGAAGTAAAATAGATGACACGCAATCATGCAGCATTAGAATCTAACTTGTTTACAAGTCAATTGAACATATTTAGGGTTTATAAATTTTATTAACTTACTATACTTGGAGAAAAAAACTGTAATTAATTCATTATAAAGCACTAAAATTAAAAAAAAAATATTTGATTATAAAAAAAAAAAAAAAAAAAAAAAAAATCCAATGTTTTTCCACAAAATTACAAAATTCACTGAATTTTCCTTGTTTTTGCAATAAATTTCCAAATTCCCTGAGTTTTCCATGTTTTTAGTAGATTTTCAATTCCCTGAGTTTTCCCTGTTCCATAGCAACCCTGTTACTGTTACCTGATCATATATAGAACTGACGCCTAGGGAATCTATATAATCTATTAAAACTTTAACAGGCTCTTTAACACCTAAATCATTTTCTTCCTCAATATACTTTTATTATTAAGTTAACTTAAAGGATGCAAAAATTAAAACTGAATTAGATTTCATCATTTAAAAATGCATATTTTAAATTATTAATATTTACAGTAGAAACTCAATCCATTGTTTTTTCACGGGATGCATGAAAAAATTTTAAAATAATGTAAAATATAATTCAACATAAAACAAATATACTTAATAGTAATATTATTAACATTATATTTTATTGTTATATTAATGCCTTTTCAAAACGATGCAAAGATATTTAAAACAAAAGTAAACCAAAACTAGAAGTATTTATATTTTGTTGTGAAATTGCTAGGATGTTCTATTTACAGAGTAAATATACTATCATTATTATATAATTAAATATGCATAATATCTTTATAATGTATCGAAAAATTACAAAACTATTATTTTAATGCAAGGAATGGCTAAAATTACCTAGATAATTCACATACATTTCAAATCAAAACAAAAGTTTAAATATATATGTATTATAAAATAAATACACCAAAGCTTACAGAATTGCTTTATCTGTATTTTACATATTGTCCTCAAAATAAACAATCAGTTGTTTTATAATACTAACTTCAAAGGTAACTACAATTTGAGAACAATTTTCATTATACACATATTTTAGATTATATAACTTGTGAATATGCGTTACTTAAGAACAAAATATGAATATGGTGAATTACCACATCACAATATTATTTCAATATTTTGTTTACTTTGTATTTGCGATTTAGTGTATTTAATTCTTTCATTTTATTCTGACTATAATAGTCAGAATTGACTGGTATTTATCCTGATATGTATCATGATATTTATAAGCTAATATATATATCAAAATGACATAATTATTGAAAGATTAAATCTTAGGGAATCTTATTTAATCATAAAATTACATCTCATTCACAACATATAAATAAAATGAAAGAATTAAATACACTAAATAGCAAATACAAAGTAAATAAAATATTGAAATAATATTGTGATGTGGTAATTCACATATTTATTGAAGTAATTTTTCAGAATGTTCCATTAATGTACCATTAGTGGGCCATTAGTGTACCGCATGGCCCACTACTGGTTCTGATAGAAATAAAACAAATTTAATTATACAAAATAAGATTACAAGATGTAATCTTTTTATTAAACATCATAAAACAGTCTATATGAGAAAAAGCATGTGCTCCAGTACTGGGCCTGCTAGGCCCACAACTGGAACATTTAGTAAAACATTGATCCAAAAGTGGGCCACCCTCCATTACCTATAAATTATTGATATTATTTAATTTAATGATAGTTTATAATATATTCAGTATATAATGAAATAATATCAATAAAAATTCATTTTTAAAACAAGCAGAATGTATGCTAAACAGGAGTTGAATGAAGACTTATCTCTTAAGGAAACCATTAAGAATAGGCTTAAAATGCTGCTCTCTGAGACTAACTTCAGCAAAAAAATTTTTAACTCCTAAGTAAACAGGAAATGAAGGTTGTGCCTCTAGTATCTAGTCAATAAGGGTTTCAGCTTATCAGAGGCAGATCTCCAGGGCTGCCAACCTCTGGGAGTGCTAAAGTGTAGTTAAAAAGCAAAAAAAGTGTAGTTTTAAGCTACAAAGTGTAGTCGCTAAAAAATTAGAAAATACTTAAAATATAAATAAGCATAAAATCTTTTGTTTACATTATGACTTACTTTCTGAAATTTATTGATTTTTAATAATCAAACATTCAAAAATAATAGAAATTTTATCCAAATTTACCTTTTATATTAACATGGATACATGAAAATACACTAATTCTAATATAATACACTAATATGCAGGGTTGCCAACTTTTCAAAAACAGTTTGAGGAGTATTCAGAGAAATTTTGAGGAGCATTTCGACTACTTTGAGGAGTAATTTTAAAAATTAAAAAAGAAAAAGAAAGAAAGAAACTACTAACAAAAATAAATTAGCAATAATCATATGAAATTAAGTGAAGAAAAAAAAAAAAAAAAAAAAAAAGGTAAGATGTAGGTATGCATCAAATTTTTAGTTATTCAGTATACTGAATATTCATTATTCAGTAATAATCAAACATTTAGTGCATGCCTATTCAAAAGAAACTTGTTTAATTACAAGAACAAGACAATTGATGTGAAAATAATTTCAATGCTATACTTCAAACAGATACAAAAATTCGATTTTTTTAAACAAAATCTTAAATTTTTGGAGTAACAAAAGTCAAAATAATGAACAATTTTAATAGTTTAGATATTAGAAAATGTAATAAAACTGAATCTACATTAAAATAATCATTGTTATTAAGGATGGAAAAGGATTGAAATTGTACAACATTAAATTCAATTTCAGTGCAAACTGACAGCCATCAACTTTTCTGAAACTTTTCCCCCCCCCCCCTTAAGATTATTGCTAAATATACCTAAAAAATCGAGTTTCCGTAGAGGGGGGGGGGAGGTAGAATTACGTTTTTATCATTAATTAAATAAATATGCTATTTTTCTCGTATTTGACAGAATTCGCAATATTTTTACGACCGATTGCCGAAATTCGTAATTATTTCACTGCAAATTTACAAAATCTACGTTTAATAGCAAATAATTGCTAATATATACTATAATTTTGCTCTAATTGATAAAATTCACTCTTCTTTAAAGGTAAATCCTAAAATACGCGATTATTATGCGGCCGATTGCCGAAACACGCTATTATTTAGCTACTAATCTATGCAAAATACGTTCATCTAAAAGCTGAATCTTAAATACTCAACTATTTTGCCACTAATCAGTGAAATTTCCTTTTTTTTTTTTTTCTTTTTCTTTTTCAAAGTGTAATCTCGGAAATCGAGAATAATTTTGAAGTAGTTTTCGCTAATACGGGATCGCTTACCCACTAATAATCAAAAATTTACGTTTTATGTTCTATCATTTGGCTGCTAGCCAATAAAGTTTTTTTTTTTTTTTTTTTTTTTTTCCCCAGTTGATTTCAGTAAATCGCGATATTTTTGTAGCCGATGACGGAAATACGCAATCATTTCACCGCTAATTAACAAAATTTGTGTTTAATTGCTGAAAAAGGCTTTATTTTGATGCTAATCGATGAATTTCTTGCTTTTTTCAAACATGATTTACATTATAAGTATAATTTTGTGGCTTTTTATAGAAATACGGAATTATTTTACAGCTAATTTTTAAAATTACGTAATCGTAAACTATTTGCTAAATTAGATGTTATTTTTCTAAAAATGTCTAATTATTTAGTCATAAATCAGCTTTTTTTTTTTATTACTGAAATGTCATTTTTTGCGGCTGATTTATAAAATACGCAATTTTCTTGTGCTATCTTTGTGATGAATCCATTTTAAATCCGACGATTTTTGTGAAAGTCCCATTTTCAGATATGAAAATTTCTTAGAATCACCCACGCACTATAAAAACTAAGTTATCGCGTATTCAGTTATCCTAAGAAAAAGCACAGGAAATATTCTTTTTCTTTCTCCAACGGTAGATACTTGGTACGATAAAGTTCGAAATTTTCCATGATTTTTTCAGAAACTTGTATATTAAAACACTTAAGAAAGTTTCCTATTACAGAGGACAATTTCTCCGTTAAAGTCCGACTTTATACTGTTTTCTCCAAAACTCGCGTGATTAAGGCTTCAGACACTTTAGAAAGTCTCCCACGAAAGATAGCTCTTCCTGGTCTTAGTTTCCTTGCGTTGTCAATCGTACTTAAAGTTCAGTAACTTTGAATCCATTATTTTTATCGATAAATAATTAAAATAAACAATTTTTTTCGTTAGAAAGTATTATTTTTTTAGCGACTTATTAAGCATTAAGATAACTGAAACATTGATAGAGTTTAAATGAAAAACAAAATACAGCATAATCATAGCATTCGGTTTCTTCCCCCCCCCCCCCCTTTCAGCTTGCGGTGTCTGTGCTTGCGGTTTTAATTAGGCACACTCTCAGCTAATGTAAACAAATACTTGTTAACGTTCTGAGTCAGCAATATTTCGATTACGCAAGCAGTAGAATGTTTTTTTTTTTTTTTTTTTCTTTACTATTTATTTATGAGTATTTGCGATGAAGCATGTGGTTCTTCAACTAGATTGTAAAAGTTAGATTTGTTATTTTTATATTTTCAAGAAGCACTTTCATACATAAAAAATAAAATTCAAAGAATAATGTTTTATGCGGCAACTGTTGGAAATGCAAAATTAAAAGTTGATAAGGATTGGATTGCGATGGAAAAAAAAAAAAGAAAAAGAAAAGAAAGAAAGAAAATAGTTTTTTTTTTTTTTTTTTTTTTTTTTCCAGTGTCTGCCACTATTCAGTTTTATATTATACTTTTTTAATCCGTGGTGAAATCGGAGTTCGCTCATTGTAAACAAGATGACGATGGGGAAAGGAAAAGCGTAGCTTTAAGTATACGATGCGTAGAGTGTAGTAGAAGCAGGCTAAAGCGTAGTTACTACGCCAATTGCGTAGTTGTTGGCAGCCCTGGATCTCTTATCTCATTTGAATGTTGGAATTTCTTATTTTTAATTTAAACATTCAAGTGGCTCACTACTGGTACACTTACCGTACTACTTTGTGAATTTATCGATGAGTTAATTTTTATAAAACATTTTTATGTTTGAATACTAAATTTTTGCCTTAAATTTCAGCATTCGAACATAAACAAAAGGCTTCTTAAAAAACTCTTCAAAAATTCTTAGGAGACTGTGTAGTCAACGAAAAATTTTCTTTTATCAATTGACATTTTTCTACTAATTATCTGCAAAAATTAACACTCCAGACCTTCAACGCTCGACCACCGCGTTACTAACATGGCACTCTAACCACCTGAGCCAAGGAGAGACAAATGAAAAAGCTTATATTTACCTTAAAATGGAGGCACATTTTTTATTAGCTTGAGATTCACAAACATACCATAGTGAATGACAGTAAATACATAAGAATTTGGAGATAATGCGCACAGGGAAAAAATCTACAAAATATTTTAAAAGTGACAAATTAAGCTAAAAGAATAATGCATATCAACACAACAAATCATGTGTGTAAAAAAAAATTAGCTAGCAATCAATATTTAATCATTGATTGGTGGTGGAAAATGGGAAAGTGTGTGTGTGTGTAGGGGGGGGGGGTAATGAGTGACAAATATTAAACACAATTCTACTTCTTTATGGGTTCTAGAATATCATAAAGTAAGTTTAATATTAACATTGATATTTTTTATGTTTATGGATAAATATTCAAAAATAAACAGCTTCCCGCAGAATGTTTGATCAGCGATGGTTAAAGATAGAAAAAAAGGGGGGGGGGTGGAGGGAGCAGGACAAAAAAAAAATTACATGAGTGAGAAATATTGAATAATTCTGTTCTTTTATATGTTATAGAATCTGATAAAGCATGTTTCAAATGAACATTTATATTTTGGATGGAGAAAGATCAAGAACCTAAAGTCCTTCATGGAGCGTTTGAATACTGATCATTATAAGAGTTTGATTTAAACAAACAAAAAAAGCGGACTTAATGGAAATCACATAAAAGTGGAAAATTGCGGATCCGCGGAAGAATCTCATGCCTGTAATATGCTAACTAGAATGCTATTATGTTTTCAATTATTATTATGTTATTACAAAGTGATAGTACATTACCTTTGAACTTAGGCTTTGTTCCTTGTCTACATCACAGGATCACTTTTTCTCTTCCTTGATTGATTAAGATATATTATACTTCTACAAACATCTCCATAGTCAAAGAAAACATGAAATTTAATAATCAGAAACTTTGTGTGCACCAAGATCAGTCAGAGACAAGAGAAAACATGATAACTCTAATCTCATTAACAAGTGAGTTGCTTTAGTGGGGTAGATTAGCAGCACAATCTAGTGGATATGGAGATGATTGGTTTTGAAACTCACCAGCTTTGGGATTTAACCGGCTTTGCAGCAAATCCTGATTGTCACACACATATAATACAGCGATTTGACCTCTCTGGCATGTTTTCTTGTTTCCAGATGGCAGAAACATTTACTTAGAACTGAAAAAATTCGATAACACAATTACTATATTGAGAGATGGTTTTCTTTATTTTTTCTATAAAAGCAAAGGATGATTCAGAAGAGTTTTTAAGCTGATTTTTTATTCAAATTACTTACATTCTGATACACTTTTGGATGTACTATTATTATTATTAAAAATGCACACTAGAAAAACAAATTGTGTTGCTCATTTTTCCAATAAAAGCACAAAAATTTTTAAATATTGAATCAAAGAGGATATCTTGAGTCTATTTTTTACTGATTAAATATTAAATGTTTATATTTGCATGAAAGCAATTTTCAATATCCACATTTTAGTCTGCGTCTAGACCCACAGAGTTGTCAGTATCTAAAGAATCCTTAAAAACTAATTCAGTAAACTTTTCCGATTCAGAATCTATATACTTTGATTAAGTTTTCACTTAACATTTCTTTCTTACTTTTTTTTTTTTTTTTTTTCTTCGCAAGCTGTCAGTTTTTCTTGCTTTTTTTCTTCTGATACTATCTCTTCCTTTACTCTTTTTTTTTTTTTTTTTCCTTCTTTTCCTTTTTGACCTTAAAATGATATATATATATATTTTTTTTCTATTCTTCAGAAAATGCAACAGAAATTACTTTCCTTTATTCTGTTTTTTTTTTTTGTTTTGTTTTTTTTACCTTTTCATCTTAGTCTCAGACTAAAAGTGTGTTCCATTTGGAAGGGGATCCCTAATGAAGTTGCTTGAATCTTTGATGTTGCACGTTGCAATATATATATATATATATATATTTCTTTAGAGTACAAATAAATCATATACAGTTATTTATTTCACTATTCCATTCTTTAATGCTGGCATATGTTTCAGAAAACATTATAAGTAAATTTCTATCAATTATTCTTACACTTAGTAAAATATACAGAATTTGAATCCATATTTATGAAAACCATTGTTTTTTTTTTTTTTTTTTTTTTTTTTTTTTTCATTTAATGAAAACTATAGCCTGCAAAGTTTAAAATTCAAATGTCAATCGTATATAAATTATCCAGTTATTGACAACTTTATTTGAATAGGGTGTCAAGCACTAGAAGTTAAAAAAAAAAGTAAAATAAACTAAAAAGAACTGTATCATAAACAAGGATAAACAAATGATTGATAATTCTAAGGAACAAAATTTAAAAATTAATAATTTAGAACAAAACTTCAGTGATTGACATCCAATGTCAATTATTGGATCTTAACCAACAAATTCACCCAATGAATGACACTCCTTATAAATACATCATAAATATAAATCATGGTAAAAATAACACTTCTATAATTCAACTGAAACATTGAGATATGACAAACAGCAGTTACATAAAATTAAAAAGATGATTAGAAAATAATCAGATTGAAAATTTCAAACTGCTAAAACATTAAAGCAATCACAGGAAAAAAAAAGGCATTTCTTATAGATCGTGTGTGGAATGACTTTCTTTGCGATCTGTACCATCTGGTAATACATCAGATAACAGAAAAATCTTTAAGAATAGTGTATAAAAATTTCATATGGCACCACTTATATACACAGAAAGATTTTGTATTTTTTTTATTTTATGAACATAGATGTCAATTACTGGTACACTCAACCTAGTATGCAGATGAAGTGGGGTAAGCGTAACTATGTTTTGCCATAGTTCTATTTTGACTAGTATTTTGCTCAGTTGCTATTATACTTACAATTCTTTTTTTTTTTTTTTTTTTTAATGGTATAAATTAGGGCAGTCCTCTCTCTCCTTTACTTTGCAACATTTATATTTACTATTTTGAAGAAAAACTCTTCGCTGTATATAAATCTCCTCACTGGTTTAGGTATGTTGATGAGACTTTCATTCTTGATCCCTCTTATATTGATTTTTCCAGTTTACTTTCTTTGGTCAATTCAATTGACCCATGCATTCAATTTACTTTTGAGATTGAAAAGGATTGCTCTTTGCCTTTTCTTCACGTTTTTGTGTCTAAAGACAAGGATTGGTCCTCAACCACTGCCTTTAGAAAACCATTCTCTATCTCTCTTCTATCACATGCTGTCTCTAACCACGCCCGTCAAAAGAAAATGTCTTCTTTCTATACTTATATTTTTCATGCCTTATACATTCGTTCTGATCTGTCTAGTATTTCAAAAGAAATTAATTATTTAAAATCATTTGCTCTTTCTCAGGGCTATAATCCCTCTATTATCAATAAAGCTCTATATAAATTCAAGAATCCTAAATGTTCTGCTCCCAAACTGAGCGACCGTAATCTTATCCCAGTAGTTTTACATTTTTATTCATCACATTCTCTTAAAATTTCTAACATTCTTTCATCATTTGGTTTTAAAGTCATTTACAAGCCCCTCAACAAAATTAAATTATCTTCTCTGAAAGATCCCATTCCTACTGAAAACCGATCTGGCATTTATTTAATCCCATGTTCCTCATGCAATTTAGGTTATACTGGCCAAACTAGGAGGCATTTAAAATATAGAATAAATGATCACTGTCGGAATGTTCATAATGAAGAGATTTCCAAATCTTCTATTGCTTCCCACTCCTGGGCTCATGGTCATTGTTTTAATATTTCTAAAACTAACATAATTTCATCTCCTATCTCCTCTTCCCATTTGGATATCCATGAAGCTTTTTACAAATTTAAAAATTCGAAAAATCTTGTTAATGATATTTCTTCCACTCCATTCTTGTCTGATGCTTAGAAATTACTCACATAACTTTGATTTTTGTTTAATTTTTGATATTTTTAAGATTTTTTGATTTTGTTATATTTTTAATATTATTTATTTATTTATTTTCTTTTTTCATTTGATAATTCTGTTCACACCAGTATTTATATTTACATTAGTCTTCATATATTTTTGCTCTTCACTTAAAACAGTTTTATGCGTTGCCGCTTTGATTGCAGCACTTGTGCATACTTTGTTTGCTTGACGAAGGGTTGTGTGTTTTTTCAACCCAAAACAATTGTTGTGAGTTCTTGCATTTTATGGTGTTTATTCTAAGTTTTGTACTTAATACTTTTAAACGCCAGATCTGCGGTGATTTTTATAACAAAACGCTTTGTTTAAATCAATAAAATAAATGTGTTGACATAAACAAATGTTGGGTGAATCAACAAAATTGTTTGGTTAAAATCACAATATAATTTGGGTTCTTGTAACAAATTTCTTGTTAAGGCTATAGAAACTTTTTTTTTTTTTTTTTAACTCCCCCCCCCCTCCCCCCGTAACAAAAAATCTTTTTCTATGTGCTTTTAACATGCATTTTAAATCTAAATTACATGTGACAATTTTTTTTTGTTTTGTTTAGTATGAATTTATAAAAATGTGTTAAAAAAAATACTTCTGATAGACCGTAATGTATCCCAATTCTTTTGTGTGTGCCGGAATACAAATTGCATTTTGTGGTGTTTATTCAAAGTTTTGTACTTATTTTTTTATAACACCAGTTCTGTGGTGCTTTCTTAATATAAAATTGTAATTAACTGGATTTTGAAAAATACGAGCTCTTTAAAATTTATTGGGATGATTTGTACACTAAAGAAACATTTAATAATGCCACAAAATTTAAAAGTTCGCACATGTTTAATTACTTATATTCTGAAAATTTTTAGGCATAAACTACAACTAATTAGCTTTTGTCAATTTCAGGCTGTTTTCCATGTGATAATCTTCATAATCTAAATTTATATGAAACATTGTCTTGTTTTACCATTACCAAGTTTTAAAATTAAAATTTTGATATATAACAGAGTTTTCACCAGTACCGAAAATGTTACTTTAAAACTGGCTCTTCTTATTTACGATGAAACATTCTTGAGATAATGTCCACACAGATGAGTAAAACTATCCAACTGATTAATCCATAAACAAACAGCACAATGATTTTGGAATTTTGAAACTTCTCATGACCCAAAACACATAAATAAATAAAATAATAAAAAATGAATAAAAAATTTTCAATTGTAAAAAAGAGTTGAAAGTAACCTCTCTTTGTGCTAAATTTATAGAATACTAAAAGGATATCCAAATCTTCTATTTTCCATAGTTTTACTATTGTTCATTTCAGCCATGTGTAAAATGAAATGAATAACTGTACAAAGCACAAATACACCTAATACAAATTAATAAGAATGATTTAATTATTGTAATTAAAAAAAAAAATAATGGTCTGTTGTTCAATATACCCTCAAAAAAGTAGACTAAAGTATGTACATATATTTAAAAATTCTACTACTAAATTTTTTTCTTATTATAACAACTGAACAAATTATAAATAATTATCAAATGAAAGAACTTACTTTCATTCACTGCATTCACTCATTCAATTCACTGCATTAATCTTAATAAAAGCAGTTACATATATAAATGCATAAAGTAGTGGACTTCCTAAAAACTACTCAGCATTGCTGAAATACAACTTAATGAAATAAAAATGGTTCATTATCATTGTACAATATGTTATCATTGCTAGAACTACTAGGGCCATCAGATGGATAGAAAATGACATTAAAAAAAGTATTAAAGTAATTGAGCATCGTTCAGTGTACCCCTAGATCCAACAAGCCCTAACCAATCATATGCAAAAATAATTAAATATGTGATATTGAGAGAAATTTGGATATATTGGGCTAACTTTTTTAATTTCAGAAAAATTTAAGCAACATACCATTATGCATGCATGAGCATCATGGTAATATGAAGGATGCAAATTATTAAACTTTTCTTGACCAGCAGTGTCCCATATATCTGAAAATAAATAATGTCAAAAATGTATACATTAAAAATAATCATATACAAATAGAAAAAGAAAAGAAAGAGAAATAACAAATATATGCAAAACCTCTTTATAATTACTTAAGGAAGAGATTTATCTGGGCTTTAATTTTCAAAACTATATTTATATATACAGTAGAATTTTGATTCATCGTTTTTCATTGGGTACGTGAAAAAACAACAACAATGAAAGCAGGAAAATGATGAATGCGGGTTAAAATCAAAACACAAATAAAACAATATTTATGAAATAATACACGCTATATATACAGTATACTACAAATAAAAACTAATTTGTTCCTCCCCAAACTGTCAAAGAAATAAATCAATGTTGCTGAACATTAAGTGATATTTATTTTTAAAAATCAGTAATTTTATGTTAGATTTTTTTGTTCATTTTATAAATTAAACGGGGATTTTCCAGATTTATAACATTTTCTGGTCCTTTTCTGTAATTTCATTTGCATATAAAAAAAATCATACATTTTCAAAAGCCGTAATTATGTCAGACACTCTTGGCACTGGCATAGGCTCAGACTCGGGAATGCGAATAATTGTAGTAGTTGACCATACCGGATGCATCCATTCTCCTCTTTACATAAAGTAGAATAACTTATTCTCCAAGCAACAACACACGATCCCGATCCATATTCAGTAATTCACAGATGTAAGTTGCAATATCTGCACAATCCCAGTTCTTCACCTAAAACAGCATAAGGTGGAATAGTTGAGATTGGTTGTCTTTCACAACACATTAGTGCTACAATATGGACAAATGGCAACAGTCTGGAACTCATCTTTGAGGATGGCCCGGAGGCATGCTATTACAATTTTGATCCTCCGTGGAGGTGGAAAAGAGTTATTTTAGGATAAAAGAAGTAATTCCAGTTTGAATGCCATATGGAATTGCTTAATTTTCAATTTCATTTTGGTCAGAAGAAAAATTTTACAACGATGAATGCGGAAAAATGACTTTTTAAAGAACGATACATGCGGGTTCAATTATTATTATTTAAATACAATTTGTGCAGGGACCATAGAAATAAAATAGATCAGGGTTTCACTGTATATATACATGTGTGTGTAGTACCAGTATCGTCGTACCAAACTCCTGACTCAAATCAGCCTGCCAGGTCATTTTCCCACAAGACAGTGATGTATTGAATACATAATAGCACACATCACCATATACCACATGATTCCCACACCCTATGAAAATTTTTATCTTAATCTTTCAGTTTGTAGTTCATTGTTCCAGAGTTGTTGGAGAGTTGGGTGTCTTTGAGAGATCATAAACATGTTCTAAAAGATTTTCTTAAATCGCATAATTTTTTGTGCCTGAATGATGATTTTTACAAGTAATTTTATTCTATTATTTTTTTACATAGCAGAACCATGCCATCTTCATTATTAAATTTTATAGTTGTCAAATATCATGGTCTGTATTCAATACTGGATGTCTGATTATCTTTTTAATTTTAACTTACGTTCTACAAGAACCAAAACGAATCTACAGTTATTATCAATACTACCAAACTGAGTTAGCCTATGATATTGCTCTGTGTGCAGAATGCATACTCCTAGCAGAGTCACCCATGGCATGACGGCCATTCTAACATGCTCAGCTAAGATCTGCAGGCGAAAATTCTTAGTATCATGAATAGTTCTTCAAAGTCTTCCCATACTGCATTGCCTGTCAAGCAGGATAAAAAGGAGCGAGTTCAGGATTTAGGAAGAGGGTCCTGTTCGAAAAATTCATTAAAGTCTCCGACATCTGGTTTACCTTCTGGTGTAATCAGTGCAAATGCTACTGTGATAACTGGTTTACCTTTGTGTGTAACTGGTGACACGGCTCCAGCTTGGACCAAGCACAAAGATCAGGGTCCTGATTCTTGTTTGGTTGGGACTAGTAATGCGGGTCCATCTTTTAGTGGAGGGGCTGGCTTCTGCCAGCAACCCACAGCGGATGAATTGTCTAGGGTTAAGGTTCTGACCAAAAGTCAGAGGAAGAACTTGAAGAAAAAGAAGAGACACTTGTCTCGGGCTGCTGCTGCTGCTGGTGGTACTGAAAGGCCTCGGCCTGCTGGTTCAATACCATCCTCCGCAGTGCAGGCTTTTCAGAAAAAGTTAAGGAAGGATGTCCAACCTTGGTCAGATGTTCAAACTGGGAAGATGTCCAACTTTGCGCGAGCATCCAGTCTGGAGAGGATGACCAATCTTGCTCTTATGCTCATGTTGTTAAGTCATTGACCAGGGTAGCCATTGTTAAGAAGGATTTCCCTTCTGACAGGCTGTCTTTGGATGATTGCAATTGTATTCAGCATGAGATTTTGAAGCTTATTGACTCTATTCCTATCAGAGACAGTCTGTCCGAAATTCTTGGCAATAACTTGGAAAGAGAGCTCTGATTCTCCAGTGTACAGTCAGTAACAAAGATGTCCGAACACTAGCAAAAATTCCTATGTAAAAAAAGTTCACTTTATACGGTTTTGTTAAATAAATCCTTATCGAATCATGTTCTTAGTCAATCTAAGAACAGGATTCGACAAGGATTTATTTAACAAAACCGTATGAAGTGTACTTTTTTTTACATAGGAATTTTTGCTAGTGTTCGGACACTTTTGTTACCGACTGTAGTAATGTTACTACAATGGAATGGATAAGGAGCAACTTTGGCAATAAAATGTTGGGTGACTTAGTACACAGAGTCTTGGATGCTGATGAGTTGTCCAAGCCTGTAAAGGTCACTTTTAAGACCAGAGAGAAGTTCTCAGACTCTAGTATATTTCTGAGACGTCTTCAGCGTTACAATCCTGAGTTGAAAACTACGGAGTGGCGTGTCTTGCAGTGTTCTGTGGGATATAACTCTGCTAGGTGGATTCTCGAGGTTGATTCTGGAGATGTTGAGGTGATGTGCAGGTCTGGTTTCACTGCTATCACTGGACTAGATCGTGGAGTCTTTAAGATTCTACACAATTCCAACAAACGAGAACCTATGGAGGTGATATCTCCTGGTTCTGTGGATCCTTCTCTTTTGGATTCCTCCGAGTCTGCTGCTGAGCCCCTGGCTTCCATGGAACTTCTTGATTCTAAAGTGTCATCTGTTGTTGAAGTGGCTCCTTTCCCTTCAGCTTCTTCTCAGGTGAATACTTTTAGCGATGCTCTTGGCTTATCTTATTTTGCACTGGACTCCGAGTCAGAGGGCACTTTGCAAGCTGACTTGCCTCAGTCTTAGTGCGAGATTGATAAGGCTTTGGAGTTGTTGCAGAAGGACTCAGCACCTGAGTCAGGCCATGATGGGTAAATTCAACCTTGATGTAGCTACTCTGTTTCTCTTGTTGTGGATGAGATTAGAGTTGGTCAGTTGAATCTCCATCACAGCAAGGGCGCTTCGGATCTTCTCTCCAAGAGGCTGGTTCATGGAGATTTTGATATTGTTGTTATTCAAAAGCCTTGGACCCGTGATGGTAAAATCATTGGCCTTAGCTTCAAAGATTTCAATATTCTTCATGACACCTTTTGCGATACACCCAGGGCTTGCATTACTGCTAGGTCTAAACTTAATGCCTTTAACCTTGCCAACTTTCTGAATAAGGATGTTGTCGCAGTTAAGGTTAAACTTAGACAGGGTTGCAAATGTTGATTTTGTCTTTGTCCCTGCCTATCTTTCTTAGAAGGAGATAGTCCCTTTGGCTGACTTGGCTAAGTCTATTTTCAGTTATTGTTGTTCAAGCTTTAGGCTTATCTTTGGCTGTAATGCAAATGCTCACCACACTTTGTGGGGAAGTAGAGGTGTGGACCATGGAGATGTTCTGATGGATCACATTTTATTTTATAACTTGTGTATCCTTAACATAGGCAATGAACCTACTTTTATTATGGTTAATAGAAGAGAGGTTATTGATCTGACTCTGTGTAACTGTTTATGCTTAGAGTACATTTCTGATTCGAAGGTTTCTGATGCAGTTACAGCTTCTGATCATCAACTGAACACTTTTTCAGTTAAAGGCCTTTACCACGTAAAGATAGTTAGGAGGAACCCAAGATCTACCAACTGAGGTTCTTTTAAAAAGCTTCTCAGAAGAGAACTTTCCACTTTTTCTGGTAAGTTCAATTCTATTGATGATATCGAGATGACTGTTAACCAGTTGCAACAGATCTTTCTCAATTCTTATCATAGTAGTTGTAAGCTAAAGGTCACTAGCTCCCCAAGGTGCGTTCTTTGATGGTCATCTAAGCTTAGTTCTTTATGAAAGAAATGTAGGAATCTCTTTAATGGTGCTAAGAAGTCTGGCACATGGCAGGCCTATCAAGATGTCCTCACTACCTACAATAAGGCTATTAGGACTGCTAAGCAATGTTCTTGGCAGTCTTTCTGTGATGGCATTAATAATATTTCTGCTGCTGTTAAGGTGGCAAAAGTTTTGACTAGAGATTATAGTTCTAGTCTAAATGCTATTCACTTTCCTATTATTACGTAGATACAGTGAGTCGAGAGAAGAGACTCTAGCTGAACTGCTGCGAGTTCATTTTCCCGACTATGGTACTACTGATTGTGATACCCATAGCTCTTTCTCTTTGCATACTTGTGGTAAGGACAATTGAGAAGCTGCTAAACTGGTGGTT
Source organism: Salticus scenicus (assembly GCA_963930645.1). Classification (NCBI taxonomy): domain Eukaryota; kingdom Metazoa; phylum Arthropoda; class Arachnida; order Araneae; family Salticidae; genus Salticus; species Salticus scenicus. The sequence goes on from OZ005657.1 coordinate 210,713,912, forward strand.
ACCTATGACAAGGTCATCTGAGCTATTATGTCTTTTGAACCCTTTAAGTCGCTGGGGATGGATGGTATCATTCCTGTACTTCTTATCAAGGGTGTTAATTTTCTTGCTCCCTTTCTTTGCAGAATTTTTCGTTCTTGCATTGCTTATGGGTATATATGCCAGTCTTGAAGGAATACTAGGGTGGTTTTCATTCCTAAGTCTGGGAAGGATAACTATTTTAAGGCTAAGTCTTTTAGACCTATTAGCCACTCTTCATTTTTGTTGAAAGCATTAGAGAAGCTTGTTGACAGATACCTTAGGGATTCTGTTCTTGTTGATAGGCCATTGTCTTCCTCACAGCATGCTTATCAACCTGGAAGATCTACTAATACTGCTTTGTATGAACTTTTCTTTCTTTTGGAAAAGTGCAATAATGATAAAGAAATTGCCCTTGTTTCTTTTCTTGATGTCGAAAGGGCGTTTGATAAGGTCTCTTTTGATACTATCATTCGTGCTCTTAGTTCAAGGGGCACTAATCCTATTATTACCGGATGGATTGCTAATTTGCTGTCCTCTAGGTATGCTTGTGTCTCACTTATGGGTACTTGCATGAAGGTTCATACTAGCTCTGGTTGTCCACATGGAGGAGTGCTTTCTCCTATCTTGTGTTGCATTATTGTCGACTCTTTATTAGTCAACTTTGCCAATCTTGGTATTTCATGTGTTGGTTATACTGATGATGTGGCTATTGTTGTCAGAGACAAGTTTCATAACTCTGTCTTTGATATTATGAATGGAGTTCTTCAGTATGTTGCACACTGGTGCTCTGATTTGGGTTTATCTGTAAATCCATCAAAGGTTGGCCTTGTTCCTTTTTCTAGGAGGAGACATCTAAATCTTGGTGATGTCTACTTCCTGGGAAATAAAACTGCTATCCTCAAATTAGGTTAAGTTTCTAGGTGTGTTCTTTGACACCAAATTAAAATGGTGTAAGAATGTTGCTTTTTGCTTATATAAGGCAATTTAAGTATTTTGGGTTTGTAAGAGTTCCATTGGGAAAACTTGGGTTTAAGTCCCAAAGCTGTCCATTGGACCTACACCATGATTATCTGTCCTATCATCACCTATAGCTGTATTGACTGGTGGTCTAGGACTAAGCTGACTACTATTAGAGCTTGCCTTAATAGGTTGCAAAGGATGGTCTGTGTTGTTCTTTCAGGTTGCATTAAGACTATTCTTACAGCTGCCCTTGAGTGTTTGCTTGGGTTGCTTTCACTTCATTTGTGTATTGAAGCTGAGGCTTTAAGCTGCATAAAATATTGCATGTGTCTGTGCTTGTAGAAGGATTATTCTAAACATCTGTTTCGGGGTTCCCTCATTTCATTTGTTGCTGATCTTCCTTCTTCCATTATGCTTAGTGACTACACGGTTATGAAATTTGCTTTTCATAAGCCTTTTAAGATCTTGTTCCCTTCCAGAGGATTGACTTATGTCTCCTAGTTGGCTTAATGACAATGGTTTGGTTTGGTATACTGATGGCTCTAAGCTTAATTTTCATTCTCAGGCAGGTGTTTACTGTCCCAAGGATGAAACTCACCTGTCTTTCTATTGTGACTGAGTGGAGTTAGATTAAATGTTTGATGAGACATATTATATATATTGACAAGACTTTATACCTCAGAAGACGATTTACATTACACAAAACATTGAAGAAAAACAGACTAGTGATTCATGATCGCGATCGAACAACAAATACCATGGCGACTGGAACAACTAAATTGAGTAAAGTTGAGTAGTTCATAGCCGGAATTACAAGTTGAGATGTAATAGTTCTCCCACACTTATGAAATGACATAATCTTGTAGGTACACCGGAGGTTTTCGATTTCTTGTCAGACGCCTTAATATTAGATTATCACAGCTAGAATTGGAAACTGATGTTGGAACAGTTGTAGGCTTGTCAGACAATTCAGTAGTTGGCAATATGACCAAATCTCCCCACTGTGGAACCTTAGGTTGTGTTGAAGACTGTGGAATATTAGTTTGAACTGAAGGTGTTGGATTCACTTTAGATGATAACTCTGGTGCAAATGATACTGATTTGCGACTGCACTTGACATCGGTTTTGTATAGTTGATTAATCACATAGCCACAATCAAATCTAAGTAATGTAATTGATCCAGTTTCTTGAAAATTTGTCCCATTTTCCATTTGGATTTATTATTGCTATAATATCGTGCTTGAATCCTATCTCCCACACTTAATTGCCTTGTTTTAGAGTTTGATACTGGAGTCTTTTCAAATTTTGTAGGCTTCAGTGCATCTAACTTGATTCTAAATTCGCTTTGATAAAACTGTTCAGCTGGTGTTCAACCATTGGCAAGAGAAGTTGTGCGATAGCGGAAAAGAATTTCTTGAATTTTCTGGTAGATTGTTTGATGTTCCACTTCCATGGCAGCTAACCTATGTTTTAACATTTGAATATTTCTTTCGGCTAAGCCATTAGTAGAAGGATGACCAGGGGCTATAAGTTTCTGGAATATGCCTGCTTCATTGCAAAATTGTTGAAACTGATCGTTGGTAAATATTGTTGCATTGTCAGATACCATGACATCTGGAAATCCTGTGCGAGCAAATACATTCTGCAGCATTTCGATAGCAGATGTCGATGTTGGAGCAGACTTGATAATCTCTATCTTAGTCCATTTTGATTTTGCGTCAATGATCACAAGAAAAAAATAATTTTGAAATGGGCCAGCAAAATCTATATGAATTCTTTGCCAGTTATGCTCTGGTTCTGCCTATGGATGTAACGGAGCTTTTCGAGGGTTTGATCTAGTGGAAGCACACTCAGAAAATGATCGAACCATTCTTTCGATGTCTTTGTCGATTGACTTCCAATATACATAGCGTCTAGCTAGTTGTTTCATTTTGGTTGTGCCTAAATGTGTTCAATGAAGTTCTTCCAATACGGCTGGCTGGAGACTTTGGGGGATGACAACACGAGAGCCCCTGAACAAAATGTCATCCTCTATAGTAAATTCAGAATCTACAGTTGACTCCTCTCACAGTTGTCTTAACATGTTTGAGATTTTTTCATCATTTAGAGTCTCTTTACGAAGTGAATTAAAAGTTAATTGAGGTGAAGAAATTTGATAAACTGTTTTTAAACACAATTGATGGACTTCTTTGTTTATTTTACTTTCGATGGGAACTTTGGGTATCAATGGAGCTCTTGAGAGGCAATCGACATTTGTATTTTCACAACCCTTCTTGAAGACTACTTCATAATTGAATCCTGATAAAAACGTAGCATATCGCTGTAAGCGTGCAGATGTTATCTGAGAAATTCTAGCATTCGGGTGAAAAATGCATACTAGAGCACTGTTATCTGGGATCAACTTAAAGGGTATCCCGAAGAGATATTGATAAAAATGCTCTACAGAAAAAAAAATGGCCAAGACTTCCCTATCCAGTTGTGAATAATTCTGCTCAGCTTGTGTTAGTGATCTTGATGTGAATGAAATTGGCCGTTCTTCACCGTCTACAACATGAGATAAAATACCTGCAATACAAACAGGACTAGCATCACAAGCAAGTTGTACTGGTAATGATGGGTCATAAGGCATAAGAACTCGATCACTGGCAATTTCTCATTTTAAATGCAGAAAAGCAGCTTCACACTGGGCAGTCCACTTAAACCTTGTATTTTTCTTTAGAAGCTTGCATATGGGAGCTGTATAAGTTGAAACATCAGACATGAAACGGGAGTAATAGGTTACCATGCCGAGGAACCCATGGACATCATCTACTGACTTTGGTCTTGACATATCGATGATAGCTTTAATCTTTTCTGGCAATTTGTGAATACGGTTGTATTCTACAACATGACCTAAAAAGTCAAGGTGCTCTTGAAAAAAGGAGCATTTTCTGCGATTGAGATGGAGATCATTCTTTTGTAATTCCTTCAGGCAAGCAATTAAATTAGATAAACATTCTTCTTTAGTTGAACCATGGACAATTATGTCATCAAAATAAGATTCTGATTTGGGCACTTTTTCAAGGATTTGAGTAACAATTCTTTTAAACTCTGCAGGGGCCGACTTGATTCCAAATGATAGTCTGTTCATGCGGTAAATTCCTCTATGTGTGGTGATAGTTTGAATTTCATTGGATTTTTCGTCAACAGGAATATGTAGATAAGCTTTAAAAAGATCTAAACGACAAAAGTATCTTGAACCTCTCAAACTATTAAAAATATCTTCTATTTTTCGAATAGGATAGCGATTGGTTGTCAGCCACTGATTCACACCGATTTTATAGTCAACGCACAACAGAACTCCACCATCGGCTTTAGGAATGATCACAAGTGGTGATCCCCAATCACTAGTTTCAGCTTTTGTTATGATTCCTGCAGCTTCCAGAGATTCTAGTTCTTGATCCACTCGATTTCACAGTGCATATGGAACATCATGCTCTTTGTGAAAAACTGGAGTTGCACCTTTACGAAGTTCTAAATTTACTTCGAAGTTAGGTACACAGCCTATTTTCTCTTCAAAAATGTCTGGAAGCACGTTGACAATTTCATGGATATCATCAATAGAGTTAACAGGGAATTCTGGTGCATAGCTTAAGTACTGTTGATCAATTTCATTAAGGTTAATACTCAGCTGACGTATCCATGTTCGTCCTAGAATAGCAGGACACTCCTCTGGCACAATGTAAACTTCTCCTCGAATCGTAATTCCGTCATAAGATGCAGTTACAAGAGCCTTTTCGTCTGGAATACAAACATTAATAAACTGGAATAAACAAGCTAGATGAAAAGGAATATCATGCCCTAACTGTGCAAACTTATCTCGAGGTAAAAATGTATACCCGGAACCAGTGTCAATTTCAAAATGAATAAGTTTGTCTTCAATTTGGATATAAGTCAAATATTTTCCAGTTTCATTCTTAGAAGAAATGTTAGTATGGTGTATATCTACAATTGTTGAAACATGAGAGATTTGTTTTGATTTAGAATTTTTATTTAGTATAGTGCGGATACAAACTTTTGGTACATGACCCCTCTCTTTTGGCAAGCTCAACACTTTAAATTTGATTTATCAATTTGGCATTCTTTCACCAAATGATTATCTTTAGCACACCATAGACAAATACCATCCAACCCCAATTCAGCATAGTTTATTCCAGATTTTGATGAACCCCTTGACCTTGACTTTGATCTATTTTGACGTTGTGAGGTATGTTTTGGAAATGAATTGCAATCCTTTTGTTTGTCTTTTGTTCTCTTTGTATGTGTAATTTTATTTATGTCTGGAGGAGAATTTGTTGATGTATTATTTTGAGCCATTCGTCTTGAGTCAATTTTTGAAACTTCTAAAGCAATTGCTTTGGATACAATATCTTTAAATTCAGAAATATCTGTTTGAAGTAACGTTTCACAAATACTGTTATCCTTGATACCGCGTAAGAATTGTGCTCGAAGAAAAATGTCTGCTAAAGAAACTTTGCATTCACATGGAGAAATGAAATCAATCTCCTATGCTATTTTGAAGAATGCCAACGAATTCTGCAATTGACTGTTGCTCTGTTTGATAAATTGATCAGAATTGATGTTGCGCTACCAGAATATTTTTCTTAAGTGCGAGATGAACCTCTAATAGAGATATAAGTTCATCATAACCCAATTCAGCAGGTTTCTTTGGCGCAGCTAGTGCTAATAACATATTGAAAGCATTTACACCAATAGAATTTAAAAGTAATTTTGCACAATAAGTTTTATCATTGATCATATTTTTCATTTCAGCGTAATTTTCAAATCTTTGTTTAGGATTTAGAAACGATTCTTTTGTGGAATCAAAGCATTCAAAAGTTGGTCATAAATAATGCAATATTAGGTGTAGAAATCGCTGCATTTGGCGTTTGAGTGAGCTGTATAGTCTCCATGGGTTTAGTTATTTGATTCACTAACTGTGAGAACATTTATCTTTGAATATCTATGAGTACATGTTTTTGTTTCTTTTTAAATATGGTAGGTACTATATCATTCAAAATATTTATTGCAAAACGATAAAATACTAAGCAAAATTAATTGAAATACTTCTTGAAATCTTACAGTTGAAATATATTTAAAATTTTTCAATCAGTTGCAGTGATGTTATATTCATAAAAATAATCTTTATAGAAGTTTAAAAAGAAAGATTTTCTGTACCTCTGTCGTCAATTTGTTGTGACTGAGTGGAGTTAGATTAAATGTTTGATGAGACATATTATATATATTGAAAGACTTAATACCTCACAAGACGATTTACATTACATATAACATTGAAGAAAAACAGACTAGCAATTCATGATCGCGATCAAACAACAAATACCATGGAGACTGGAACAACTACATTGAGTAGAGTTGAGTAGTCATAGCCGGCATTACAAGTTGAGATGTAATACTTTCCCTCTTGGAAAGTTTGCCACAGTTTTCCAAACTGAAATCTTTGCTATCATCTTATGTTGTAAGGTGTGCTTAGACAAGGGTTATCGTAATTTAACCATTCATATCTGTTCTGACAGTCAGGTGGCTCTCCTTTCACTGGTGAAGTGTAAGTTTTCCCCTCGTCTTGCATGGATGGCTACAAGGTACTTTGTGACCTTTCTTCCTATAATAAGGTTAGTCTTAACTGGGTACCTGGTTGCGTATTTACAGAACATACATTGTTTCGGAAACACCTTGGCAATCTTTTCTTTTGGCAGGGATAAAATCATGCCATGGTGTCTTGTGAATGGCAACACAGTTGACCTCAAAGCATAGAAGATGGGCGTGTTCAATTAAAAGATGTTAATTCGTCAGACAGATGCATTATTGTTAAAACAGATGACAATTCTTCAGAAATTTAAAGAAAAAAAAAATTTTTTTTTAAATGTTCTTTATTTATACACATAGACAAATTGATTGCTTATTGTTTAAAAAATGAATTTATTACTATATCTTCTATAAAAATGGATTTATTACTGCATATATATGAAGAAAGTAGAAGATTCGGAAAAACTTTAGATTTCCGGTTTTCGATGAATTTACACGTTTTGAGATTTCCTTGCATTTCAATTAACTGAAATTGACTACTTATTTTTATAAAAGTTGATTTATTACTAGATTCTGCATATATAAGAAAAAAGTAGAAGATACGAAAAAGAATTCAATTTCCGGATTTCACTGAATTTACACGTTTTGAAATTTCCTTGTATTTCAATTAACTGAAACTAACTACTTATTTAATATATATATATATATATTCATTATTCTATCTTCTGCCTATATAAGAAGAAAGTATAAGATTTTTTTTTTCAAATTATATTTCTGGTTTTCGATTAAGTTACATGTTTTGAGATTTCCTGAACTCAATTTGACCATTTTTAGAAAATGTCTATCTTTTTGAATTTGAACACTGTACTTTATGAACCAATGGACTTAATTTAACCGAACTTGATATTTGGTTGGACCTTGGTTTGAATTGGTTCCAATTAGCTTTTGGACCCCCCACGTTGTGATTGCCTCTCATTTCAGGAAAGGCTCAGCATCTACAGTGTACCAAACTTAGAGGTATATTAAATAAAACTCTGCTGATTCAGTTTGAGTGCATATTGGCCAACAAGTGGTGCTGTTAAATTGCAATTTAATCCCATTTTAGGGAAGACTATAAGCCTCTATAGTGTATAAATGTATGAAACTTGCTGTAAGAGATGATTATTAGGTAAAACTATGCTGATTCACTTTGGATGCATATCAGACCATAGGTGGCGCTGGAAAGTTATATCTCAGCTTCTATTCTATATAAATGTACCAAACTGGATGTGCGAGTACATATTATCAAAAATTATTTTTATTGTTAACATTTTATGCAGTTTCTCATTGCTATATCTCAGCATCTGTTGATGAAAATTGCACTGAATTTTATGAGAAAAAAAATATTTTTTTTTTTTCATGTTAATCAGTAGGTGGCACTGTCATATAATATGATATAGAAGAAAGTATTGGATTTATAAATTTTTTTTAATTCTGGTTTTCAATGAATTTACACGTTTTAAGATCTCCTAAACATGACTCGCTCATTTTTAGACAATAATTATTTGTCTGTCTATGTGTGTATGATGTGTTAGGGAAATTTTGCAGTATCTCATGAATCAATTGGTGGAATTTAAGTACAATTGATAATTGGTTAGACCTTGGTTTAAATTGGTGCTGATTAGCTGTTGGAATATATCACCCAATAGGTGGTGTACTATGTTGTGATTCATTCCATTTAAGTTAAGGCTATATCAACTTCTGTAGTGTATAAACATACCAAACATGGTATATGATATGGACATTATGTAAAACTGTTCTATTTTAATTTAGGTGCATATCGGCCAACAAATGGCACTGCTGTGTTGCAATTTAATTCTGTTTATGGGAAGGCAATTACTTTGCTTTGAAAAAAGGTGGTCGAGTTTCGATCACTGGGCGATACTAGTTCTGTTTAAATGGCAATTAATATAAACATATTCTTTAAAATATCATTACATGATGTAGAAAATGACAAGAAATGTAGTTATTGATGACATAGTATGTTATCAGTACCAGTTTAGTTCAAAGCCCAACTAAATACCAAGTTTTGTTTAATTCCGTTCGTTCGTTCGTGAGATACTATTTCTGTAAAATCATTGATAAATACACACAAACACATACACAGATATGATCAAATTGTTTTCAGGATATCTCAAAATGTGTAAATCCATCGAAATATGGAGTTTGAAAATCTTCACGAATGCAATACTTTCTTCTTGTGTATATATAAATAAATTAAAAAAAAAAAAAAAACTTTAAAACATTAGTTATGAATGCATGAATAGAAATAAATATTTTCTGCATTTTTTCAGGTGAAATCCAGAAATACTTTAGACTTTAGAGATCATTTCTCCTCTTAAAAATAAAAACAGTGTTTTGTAAAATAGCGATTATATTAATAACCTATCTGAATGTTTCAAAATAGTTTTTAAAAACTCTTGATCTATCTTAAAACTTATTTAAAAACGTATTAATAATAAACCTTTGAAGAGAAACAAATCCTTTCTGCTCTCTTGCAGAAATAATTTTAATAAATTTAAGCTAAGGTATTGTTAAACACCAATCCATGATGCAACTAATTTCTCTTTTACATAATTTTTTAATACCAATGATAAATATATTGCGAAATGTTTACTTTCGTGTCTTATTTTAATATGACGAAAAAAGAATTACTTGTGATCATTTATCACTTGATCAATATGAAGTCTTTCTTCGTCAAATAAAAGAAGCACCAAAGTGGTTCCGAAACAATGTATGTTATGTAAATACGCTAGCTGGTCACATGGGTATTCCTGGTAATCAGTTGGCTGATGAGTTGGCAAAGTATGGCTCCAGCACACCCTTTTGTGACTCTGAGCCTGTTCTAGGTATTTCTTCCACTACTTTCAAGACTTCTATCTTCAAGCTCCTTGGTAAAGGAGCATTATAGGCAATAGTGTAAGTGTGATGGTCAAAGGCAAGCAAAAGAGCTTAAACGTGACTGTCCTAATCTTTGTCATAAGGAGCTTTTAAAGTTTAACAGAAATGGTTTGAGGAAGGTCAGTGGCCTTCTCACTGGTCACTGTACCCTTAAGAGGCATCTGAACATTATGGGTATCAGTTTTGATCCCATTTGTCATGGTTGTTGTCTGGAAGAGGAGACTGCTTGGCACATTTTATGTGTCTGTAAGGCTTTTTCTGCTCACAGGTTTCAGCATCTTGGTAGGCATCTTATTGAGCCTTGGGAGCTGCAGGATATTCCTGTCAGGTGTGTGCTGAATTTTGCTTCAGCTATGAGACTTTTCTCTTAAGGATGCTTTTGGGTTTGCATACAATAGACCTCTGGTCGATGTGCCAAGTTCTCAGGTCTTGCTGAGGGTTGCCCTCTACTATAAGTCATAGCCTATATTATATATACAGTTGAACCTCCTTAACGTGAATTACCTTTAACATGAATTGTTTCCACAATTCTCATCAAAATGAAGTTTAGTTTAGTTATATGAAGATTAGTTACTGATAGCATGAACTACTGATAACATGAAAAAAATTTCTCACCCTTGTGATTCATGTTAACAAGGTTCTACTGTATTTATATATATTAGGGGTGCAAAATGATTAACAGTTTTAATTGGGTTAATGGTAGTTCATTAATCGATTAATCTGTTTTCATTTTTCTTTACATAATTTGATTTGAATGATGAATAAAAATCTCATATTTTGTGTGTATATATATATATATATATAGAGGGAGAGAGTTAGATAGATAGTACACAACAAACTATAAAAATAATATAGTTGTTAATTAACTCGATTAAAAAAAATTGATCAGAACTAAGCATTGATCAATTAACCACACCGATTAATCGGCACAGCCCTAATATATATATATATATATATATACATATTTCAAAAGTAAAGTGCTGATATATAATATATATCAGCACTTTACTTTTGAAATTCAGAAAGAAAATAAATAAATAAATAAATAAAACAATTTTTATGATGAAAATTCAAAATAATTTTGGTTAGTTAAATTTAGTCAAACAACAGATAACAATGAGAAAATTTTTCAAAATCGGCTTTAAAATTAAGTATTAAATTTCCATTCAAGATCAATGGGAGATGCATGTGAAGCCAAAATAAACTAAGTATTCTTAAATAGATGCACCAACCAGTGGCGTCGCTAGAAAATGTTTCAGGAGGGGGCAAACTTCAAATTGCGAAATTTCAGCATGTTTTTAAAAATTCAATTAGATTCAAATTGGTTGGTTGGATGAGGTGATTAAGTAAGCCAGTGTGTAAGCATTTACTACAACAATTTTTTAGACATGCAGTTTAAGCTACAACATTTTACTTACAGAAATTATACAACTTATTCTAAACCAACACTAATCCGAAAAACGTACTGTCAAGTCGATTTAAAATCTGCAGGGAAAGGTTAGAGACAACTTATAAATGCAGGCCGAGTTGGTTCGACTCTAATTGGCAAATTTTATTTGGTTGTTTTAATTCTAATGACACAGTTTTAAAGCTTTAATTGTAATTTTGTTTAATAATTATTTATTTATTAGAATTTTCCAGGAGGGGGCAAGTGCCCTCCCTTGCCCCTATGTGCCGACGCTCATGGCACCAACAACCTAACTGATTTTAAATCCTAAGCCTAATTCAGGAGAAAATTTTTTAAAAGTGCTTTTTAGCACAAATATGTCAACATTTGATTGATAGGAATAAATTACAGGTAATATTTTTTAATGTAGGATATGTAATGTTAATATTAAATTGATTTAAAAAAAAAAAAACCTATCAAACAAATAATATGCTATTTTCAATAAAACTACCCAAAATGCAAAATATAATCCTAATATCACATGAGAAGTTTCTGATGAAAGCCCTTCAAGAGAAAATTCATAAAACTCTCTAAAAATAAAAATTGAACCAAAAACATACTTATCAGTAAAAAGAGACATGTGATGCCGTAGAAAGAAACACATTTGTTTTTAAACATAATTCCTTCCCTTTCACAGATCAAAGAAAAAAATAAAAAATACACTATACATTGTTAAAAAAAATATTGACATTTGCATGTATAGTAAGTGGTTTGTAAATAAACAGGCAGGCTCTAGTCGATAACTAGTATATTTCATTCAGTGATTATTCTTTAAAAAATCAAATAAAACCTATTACTTGTACTACAAAAATAATAAAAGCAGCATTATATATATCACATAGAATGAATACAGCTTGTTTAGGAACAGTAATCAATAGTTTGTCTCACAAACATCTTAATAGATTTCACTTAATTGCAGATGGCCTCCTTTCCTTTTACAGTCTTAGGTAAAGGTTAGGGGTGCCAAAACTGTAGATTATGCCAAAAAATAGCTAATTACTCTGTTTCAAATTAAGATATAGTATTCAGATTTTAGCAAACCTAAACAATAATTTTTTTTTAACTTGATAAAACATATAAAACACAGCCCTTCACACGTTAAAATCCAAGTCAAAAGACTTAATCTAAAAGTTTACAGTAAAAGATAGAACTTTACGACGTTTCGTCCAAGCATTGTTGCTTGTGGACATCTTCAGGTTTAATTCGCTTACTGCCAGCATCTTGATCCTTTAATAAATGTAGAATGGGTTGCCACACTTTCGCCAATTCTCTAGAATGTGCATAATTGAAGGCGTGTTTATCGTATTTTATTATCTGTATTTTTTATTTTATTTAAAGTTTAATCAGACTAGAGGGGGTTGCTATTATTTCAGCTTGATTCCATAAAGGTTTAGCATTTTTATTTTCTAATATGTAATCTTTAAGAGCTGTGTTTCCGTACGGGGATCGTAAAGAATATTGATGTTCAGAAATGTGTTTTTTTAAACTTCTTTTTGCTTTCCGTATGTAATAGACAGTGTTATTCTCAATTTCAATAGGTATTTTATAGATGCCTTTTTCGGGAGGGTTAATCTGATGTTTAATTTTTAACACACTTATTTTTGTGTTTTAAATGCTAAATTATAATTGTAGTTCTTTAAAATATTTTTGATTGGGATAAATTGTTTATTAACTTCATGTTTCTTGGGCCGGAACGTTTTCACTGGGGCGCTCCAGCTTCCAAGATGTTCCGGCCCAAGAAACATGAAGTTTGTTAAAGATTGTATTTTTTAAATTAATCTTAGTACTTCATGAAATGTTTTTTGAAAATAATTTCTTTATTGAATTTGGTCTATAAACTCGTCAAAGCTAACAGAAAGCCACAGATTAAAATGGGAGGTCAATATCAAGACCAAAATTGGAAGTGTACATCTGGATGTTATAAGCATCTCAAATATAAACTTTTATCATTCTACAGCTAATCATTTTTAGTTAAGTGAAATACGATATTCATTTTGTAAATCGGCTTCACTATACTAATTTTATTTTGTATAAGCAGAAAGAAAAAGTTAATTGACTTTTTTTAAAAATTGTGACAGGACTGCCAGATTTTTTTATTATTATTTTTTGTCAAATTTAGTCACCAATACCAACTTCTACTGAAGCCAATAGATTGCTATTATGTTACTTGAGGGTTTATATGTACTTTCATTACAACAACAGTTCTAATCAAGGAATTTTATCCTTTATAACAATGTTATTATCATGTGGTGGATAAAAAGATTCTGTTGAAATCTCTAAAATGAGATCTTATATCAACCAAAAATTTTGAATTTTTGTATATATTTCTGATCTAGAAAGTTACATGACCAAAAAAAAGAAATGCATAATTATGTTATAACAACTCTAAATATAAATTTTCAACATTTGTTCACCTGTTTTGGAATTATACAAGATACATATACTATATAGGGTGATTTGTCCATAATTGATCACAGGCCAGTTACTGACCATTTAAGCACAAAACTAAAAAAATCGAGAATTATTGAGGGAAGTTCTTAATCTAATTAGTAAAAATACATAACTAGTATCTTATAAAATACTCTGTTACAAAGCAAAACACTGTTCTGTTCATACACGGCAAACTCGGTGCTAGCGAACTTATTGCCTAAGAGTGCTAAATTGCCAAAAATGCTTAATTTTTATAATTTTTTGTGATCGCTGTAATTCATTTCAGCCGATAATTTTTTCACTTTCTGGTATTTTATAAAGAGTAGAATCAGATTTTTTTTTTTTTTTTTTTGACGACAACACCTTTTGAATGTTCCCTTGTTAGATGACTGCAAAAACATTGTTTGGTCAGATGAATTAATATTCTAATTGGTAAAATTTGATGGTAGGCTTTGAGTGTAGAACGCACCCCACAAGGGTATGGACCCAAGTTACTAACAAGAGCAAGCCGGTAGAAGCTCCATAAAGCTTTGGGTTGTTTTTGGACTGGAGATTCTCCAGTTTAAAATAATCAATTATTAACAAGAGATATTATCTTTGGCTAGACCATTTGCAGCCACTGATGGATTTTGGGTATCCAAAAAATAATGAAACATTAAAAAAGGACAAATCATTAAGCCAAAATTGTTCACAATTTGTTTAAAACATATCTTGGATAATTCCAACAAATGATTTGACCACCTAGATCACTAAACATAAATTTTATTAAACATATATGCAAAGTCTGCCGTTTTTCAAGGGAGACTTCAAACCAGAAAAATTTTACAGCTGTTTTCAGTAATATTAATTGTCAAATATATATGTAACATATTACATTTTAAAAATATTGATGTCAATTCTGATTTAAAAGTTTAAAATATTGGCAGCTATGTATATGTGGCATGATTGAAAAGTCAGTTCAGTGGACCAACTTCTACATCAGCAATACTTTAACAATTATGGATAGCTCTAAAGAAAGGCAACAAAGCTAAATATTCCATCAACAAACTTTCAATTACTTGTAGAGTTGATCACGTTGCTGTACTTCACTAGGCAATAGAAGGTCCCATACAATATTAAGATGTATCTCATGCCATTTCGCTTTTAAGTGCATATGTATCTGCATACCTTTTCAAATAAATATACAGGGTGGTCCGAAAAACATGATAGAAAGTAAGCGATTGTTGTGGAAAAAATAAAATATGCAAGAACATGAAACCTATGTTATTGAATAAAGATATGAATGACATTTAATATACAAGGTGCTCGAAATGTCTACCGTCCCCGAATATAGTGTTATAAAGCCAGTTCTGAAACTGTCATAAAGTACTGGAGTGTGTCAGAATCAAGTGCATCAATCTCAATTCTGGGGTGCTACAACGAAACTACCGAGACTGTCTCACTCCCGGCAATTCTTGGCTGTGACGTCATGTTCCGAGAGTGTCAAAAAATGTGCTACAACGAAGCTCACGGAAGCTCTCTCTTGGTTTTCGGTCTCGGAAACTCCTGCCGAGATTTATCGAAAAAATATCACCAAGCGTAGAGCTTGTGGGAACGAGTTTTCGGCACCGAAATATATGTAATGTGTCCGCCATTTTAAAAAAATAAAAAATGATGAATTAAAAAGTAAAAAACGTGTACATATGTTATATTTTTTAGAAAGAACTTTCAAAACTATTAATTTTTTGTGTGAACACTATATTCGTATAATTATTACTTTTAAAGATATTCGATTAGAAAGTTCACGAGTGACAAGAGATGTATCCCTTTTGTCAAGTACACTATTAACAGAAACAATCGAATATTGAAGACTAAAGAATAACTTTCTAAATTTAATTAGTTTTTAAGTCCTCAAAGCTATGAATTGGAAGCTAAATTATGTAAATTCATCATTCATAATGAAATACGATGCTAATTTAATGATAGTATATCATAATAAATTAGTTACCAGACCCTATTCCGTCAGTAGCTCGATCGCAGCGTATTTGATTGCTGACCCAAAGTGCTCGGGTTCAATCCGCGGGCGTTTCAGTTTTTTTTTTTTTTTTAAATAATAATAATATTTTTTAAAAAAAGGGGGGGGGGCAAACAATTAATTTAAATATTTTTTCTTTTTCTTTTCCTTTTATTTTATTTATTTATTTATTTATTTTTATAAGAAGAGTACTTTAAATATTAGGATTTTCCTAATATATGTATATTACTAACAAGGGAAGTATGAATACTTAATTTATTAATTACAAAATAAATAAATATGTGCATATATATATTTCAACTGCAAAAAAATAATTTAAAAATAAACTGCTTGATCGTTTTATTTTACTGCTGATTGTTATCATTACTAATCAGAAATAAATAAATTATTTTTCGTTTTCATTCTTTGCTGATGAGTGCATATAATTCTAATTTGTTTTAATAATTATTTTCTCATAAATTATTAATTAAATTTAACACACACACAAAAGGAAAAAAGAGCTTCTTTTCATCTGAAATAAAACAGTCAATACTTACAAAGGCATAGATTTTATATATATATTTAAACACAATATTGAACATATATGTAACACTTCCTAATTTTCTTTCTCCTCCCCCCCCCTTTCCTTTTTTTAGTATTACTAACAAATAGGATAAGAATAATTAATTTAATAATTAGAAAAAATAAATAAAAACACACCCTCTTTTTTTTTTTTTTTTTTTTTTTTTTTTTTTTTTTCCTTTTTTTTAGTTAAATAAAAAGTATTTACAAAATAAATTAAATGTTTTAAAAGTAAAAATTTTGATGAAAAATTATTTATTTTAAGCAAATATTCTACGTTTTTTTATGACTTCTTTTTTTTTTTTTTAAGGCAAACAAATATTTAAAATAATTTTTTCTTTTCTTTTTTTTTTTTTAAGAAGAGTACTGCAAATATTAAAATCTTTCTAATTAATATATATATATATATATATATTACTAAGAAGGGAAGTATGAATATTCAATTTATTAATTATAAAATAAATAAATATGTATATAAATATAAATTTCAATTGCAAAACAACAATTTCAAAATAAAGTGTTTGATAATTTTATTTTACTTCTGATTGCAATCATTACTAATGAGAAATAAATAAATTACATTAATTAAACAAATTATTTTCCATTTTTATTCTTTGTTGACGAGTGCATGGATCTTAATTTGTTTTAATAATTATTTTCTCGTAAATTATTAATTAAATTCAACACAAACACAAAAAGAAAAAAAAGTTATTTTCAGTTGAAATAAAATAGTCAAAGCTCGCAAAAGCATATTTCAATTTTATTTTTCTTAATATATATATTTTTAAACATAGTATGCCCTAAAAATATATCCTTTGAATATATGTGTAACACTTCCTGATTTTCTTTCTATTTTATTTAATTTTAATTATTTAATTTATTTATTTTAAGTATTACTAACAAGGAGAACATGAATAATTAATTTAATAATTAGAAAAAATAACTAAGAATTTATTATTATTATTATTATAAAATATTTAAGAAATGAAATGCTTTCACTTCAATAATATCTCTACTTCTACAGTCATTATTAATCAAAAAATAAATTGCAACTTTTTAACTTCAAAAATACAATTTCTTAAATTTCTTTATAATATTTTGCTAAATTATTATAACGAAAATATTATAAACACACACATATATATATATATTTCGAGTTGATACTAAATTATTTTATGGTAAATTATGAAATAAATTTAACTACCCACCCCTACAAAAAATAAAAATTCCACTCGAAATAAATTATTTTACAAATGCTTGATCATTCTTTTGCTTTTAAATAAAAAATCATTATTAATCAAAGATTAAACTCTTAACCTTAAAGATTTATCTTCTATGTAAATAAATTATTTATTACTTATTTATTTTGTATTCCTTGGCACTGAATATCTGTGTAATCCCTGATTTAATTTAGTAATTATTTTCTGTTTCATAATTCATTAAATTTAACTCAACTTCTTTTATTTATTTATTTTTCAGTGAAATAAAAAGTAATAAACATTTGCATTTTGATGACAAATTATTTATTTTAAGCAAATATTCTAAAACGGAGAAAAGAAAAAAAAAAAAATGTGGATTAAACGAGAATCGAACCGAGGAACTCTCAGACAGCAGAAAGTTACTCTGCCACAGCGCCACTGGCTACCTGCAGAGATTCTTCCATCAGTCTTAAGTTATATTTTACAGCTCTTAAATAGAATCTTCACAATTCTTTCATTATAAACTATGAATTTTACATGGTTTAGCTTAGAATTTATAGCTCTGAATACTCCAAAATTGATTATTTTTCTGAAAAATATTCTTTAGCCATTAATTTTAGACTGTTTCTTTCGCTTAAAAATGCAGTTGACAAAGCGATATTCCTCTTGTCACTCGTGAACTTTCTAATCGAATATCTTTAAAAATAATGTTTATATGAATATAGTGTCCACACAAAAAATTAATAGTTTTGAAAGTTCTTTTCAAAAAGTATAACTTTGGTGCATATTTTTTGCTTTTTTGTTTCATCAGTTCTTATTTAAAAATGGCTGACAACGTTGGATATATTCGCTTTTGACCACCTACTCACTGTGATTGGTCAAAAGTATCCGGTACCGATAAAGTTTTATATCTCCGCACTGGGCTTCCGTTACCGGCTTCCAATACGTTCGTTGTAGGGCTAAGTATGAGTCTCGAAAACGTGAGTGCCGGGATCTTGGAAATTCGGTACCGGGAAGTTACCTGCACGGAAACTTCTCGGCATATACGTTGTAGGGCCCCTGATGGTCGATTTCAGGTCCTCAAGTGAATCAGGGGGATTCCTATAGATTCTGTCAATGGTGTAAACCCATAAGAAGAAGTCGCTCTGATTTAGGTCCGGACTGTATGGGAACCCGTCTATCCCATGCCCTGTGAATTTTTCTTCATCCAAAGCACTCAAACGCTCACTAAACGTCGTTTTAAGCCACAGGAAGACATCAGCAGTTCTATGGGGACGAGACCCATCTTGCATGAACCAATTCTGGCATATCATGTTGAGCCAGCCCGCTTCAGGGCCAAAGTGACGCTCTAGAAACTCTCGATACTTCACTTTCGTGACCATACCGTCAATGAATATCGGACCATTCATCCATTTTGACGATATGGTACACCACACCGTGACCCTTTGTGGATACAGTCATGAGACGACACTGATATGAGGATTTTTCACACCTCAATGGTGCCTCAAAAAATATTCTTACAATAAATAATTGTTTTTCCAAGGTCAGTGATTCCATATTGGTTATTCATTATCTCCGGTAATCAAGCATTCACCTTAAATGTCAATATGTGTGCTATTACAATATGGAAGAATTATACTTATATCAATAAATTTGAAATCAGGAACTTAAAATACTTTCTATCATGTTTTACGGACCCCCCTGTAATTTCAAATTAAACCAAAGTAATAAATAAAAAGTTATAGCAAAACATTTATGTCAAATTCGTACATACCTACAAGTACAGATTCATCATCAACTTTTGTTTTATGTCGAAACATGGTAAGTGCATAAGTTGATAAAGAATGTGGCTTACTAAAATGTTAAAGATTATAATAAAAAATAATAATAAGATATACATCAATTTTAAAAATATTAATAATCATATCATGCATAAAAAAGATAATCTATAATTAGTTGACAACTAATTCTAAATAACCAGAAAGAAAATAAGATATTACAAAATGTAATGATTCTACAATGTAGGATTATAAATATCTAAAAGTAAGACATTTTATAAGTAAATATAACAAATGATGCAAAGATATTTATACACACATATATATATATATAGTAATACAATATTATCAGCACGAAAATTTGAAATTTAAAGATGATTTAATTTCAGTATTAAAACAATTATTCGTATCATAAGCGAAGACTACCCAAATCAAACCAAAAAAGAAATAAAGTAAAATCGAAATGAATTATTGGAAATTGGAATGAGAAAAAAGCATTATTTGCATTCTAACATTTTCAAGGGCCTGGTAGAATGCAAATATGCTAAAAAATGGATGTTTTTCTGTCACAAAGAAAGCAAAAGCTAAGAATTTCTTTGTTCACAGGCCCGAAACACCCATAGTAAAACCAGAAAAAATAAAACAATTCACCAAAAATGATAATCCAAAACCATTTAAAATCGTAGATCAAAATAAACTCACCACTACAAATAATAATTCAAAATTACTTAAAAAATTATTATTGAAACGGATGCAACTCAAAGTATGTATATATATATAAATAAAAGGGAAGATTCAGTATTTTTATTGCAATACAACTGTAGACTGAATGAATAGAAAAATACACAAAATAAAATGTAGAATAAAAGGACATAAAGCTTACATAAATAACAGAACAACTACCGCTCTTAACAAAGTTAATAAAAATAGTGAAATGACCATACATTTTGAAAACATAAGAAAATTAGTTAGCTACAAAAATTGTTTTTACATGATGAATCATGAAGCTGTCGAAACAATCAAAAATTGGCACAGATGCAATAACAATGAGCCAGTACTGGGCATCAATCAAAGTGGCACTGCCTACTGCGATCAGAAGATGAGGACAAGGAGAAATTTAGTTTTGACAAAAACTAACATTATCTATTTCAGTTATTCAGCTATTTTAATACATATTTCAGTCCTAATTAACACTTAGCAAAGCTGCAGTCACTTCTACTGGTTTGAACTTTAAATGAATTCAAAGCAATGAGAAGGCACCTTATCAATATGTTGTTTAAGCTACAAGATTTTTCTTATGGATAAAACAATGTGCCACTGTTTGGAATGTAGGATTTTCAAAATCTATATGATACTAAAGTGATAGATTTTCAGATAAGCTCTATGTAATTTCATCAAATTAATTAGAATAAAAATTTATAATCTTACTTTAATAAATAAATAAAACATTCAGATTAAAAAAATATATGCCTGTTTTTAAAAAAATATAAAAATTTGAGAATATTGATAAATACTTTAATAGCAAATAAATATTTCCAAACTAACTCATACACAGACCCGCATAATATACACGAACAGCGTTCGCGGATAATTTTCTGAACTTGTGGAAAATTTTCCGCGGACGGCAATCGCGAAAAATTTGCTGAGCTTACAGAAAATTTTTTGCAAACAGCGATCACGGAAAAATCTTACGGCTACTATTCATTTTTGGTTTCTATTTGTGCAATACATTATTAGCGAATGCCGATCGTCTGCACTACTAAAAGCAGGAAGCGAACACTACTGATAAGAGCAGTGGTCCTATTTTCTTCCCACTCATTCCAAAGTCCGAAGTCTGGGCTGTGGCAGGCAGTGGCCGCTTTAGGACAGGAGGGGGAGGAAAAAGAAGCGATCAGCTTTCTCTTCTTCAATCACAGGAGGTTTTTAATTGGCGCTCGGTATTCGTTGCACATCGCACCGTGCTTGGAGGTGAGGGGAGCCTTTCGAATGGAAAAGCCAAAGGGTGAGAGAGGGTGAATCATTAGCGGAGATCATCATACTGCATCCTAACTGGCTTGGGACCCGGGAGAGAAGGAGAAGCTGTGCTGTTTGCTTAGTTTAGTTGAAATTTTCTTCGATTTTTTTTTTTTTTTTAATGTAGTGTTTTTTGAAACGTTTTATTTATCATCTCATTTATTTTAAACTTAATTTTGTTAGAAAGGCGAACATAATTTCCGATTATGCTAGATTCCATGATATTGATAAAAGAAAAATAATTAATTTCTATGTGATTGGCTTTCAAGAAATGTCAAATTAATTATTAGTAAACTGATAAGTTTTAATTCTTATTTTTATAAAACATTTATTTTCTTTTTTTCTGAGTAAAAATTCTTTTTATTCAATATTGTTCTGATTTTTTAAAAATGTGTTCTGATTTTTCCAATGTTTTTCCTGACATGTTCTAATTTTTACCAGTTTTAAGTTGGCAGGTATGAAATAGGAGCAATTTTTTTTTTTTTTTTCCCCATAAAATTTTTGCTTTAGATTTTGTGTTTGCAGGAAGTTCTTCATTTTATCTGAGTCTGCTCATACATAATAATTTAATTATCAATGAAAGCAAGTCTCTTCTAACAGATATAAGAAAAAAAAAAAAAAAAAAAAAAAATGGAAAAACAGAAAATAATTACAGTAAGAAGAAAGTACGTGAAATTCTTATTAGCCTCTAATTAATTTTTAAGGCTTCAAACTGAAATTTACTACTAAGAAATACAATTTACCAAGATTATCATTATTATTATTATAGAAATTTTTAGCAATTTTTACTATAAAAGTATAGGCTTTTACTGCTATTCAATTGCATGTTAAACAAGCATTTGATGCAAATAAGGCAGGTAATAAGGAATTAACATCTTCCTTGATTGAAGGAAATTTCTATAACGTAGAGTAGCATTTTTTTTTTTAATAAAATATATATTAACCTATAAAAAATAATTTAAAAAAAAATGAAAGCCTATTTTAATTAAAGGATGAAATTATATAAGGTACATTGTAAGATGGAATTAAAATATTTTTCAAGTTGTACTCTTTTAAAGCTTATTTATCTTTGGTGAATGATTATAATATATATAACGTACATTTTTAAGCAGGTTTTGAAGCATCAATAATATTAAGTAAATTTGATTTTATATTTTCAGTTTCAGTAATCAGAAAATAAAAACAAAAATAAGGTGCTTTTTTACAAGTTTGACTTTATGAACTTTTTTTTTTTTTTGAAGCATTTAATAATGATGGTTAGAAGCAGTATCACAAGAAGTAATAATTGTTTTATATAACAGTTAGCTATATTTATTAATTTATTATTATTTCAACTGGACAGACTATGACAAAACAATCAGACATCTAAGTCAGGGCATGAAAGTTCCGCTCGCCAGCTCACCATTAGTGAGCACAGTTTTCACTGCGGCGAGTAAAAATTAGGTGTAGTTACAAATGGAAGTTTTACACTACATGGTAGCACCAAAAGAAAAAAAAATTGGCGATTTAAAAGCAGCAAAATCTTGCCGATCTTAGGCAATAACCTCATGTTTATTCTATCCTTTTTCACTTTGCAGAGTGCAGAGTCTCTGTGTGCACTGCCCGGAGATCACTCTAACGTCTTTCCCTACCACACAACACAGTGAAAGGAGAAAGGTTTAGCACATGTGTAAAAGTTCTAATCTCTTCAGCTATTTTTTACTAAAATGCTAAAGATTGTACTAATAATGATGTAGTAAGCAAGTTTCTTCTCGAAAACAGAAACTCGGAAATAGCCATTTCAAATGACAATAATGAATAAATTACACACATTGGCATTTCCTCTAATTAAAAGATTAAATTGGATGATAAGACATTTCCGATGTAAAAAGTTAAAAAAAAAAAAAAAAAGTTTAATCTTTCATGAGAAAAATATTTTGACTAAATATTGTTTGACAAAGTGTTTCTTTGAATGACTCTTCGCATTTATGTTCTTATGTATTGTAATCTTTTCGAAAAATCAAATGCAATACATTTAAATGGTTATATGTAATTATAGGTGATTATGAGAAATTACATAAAATTTTATGCATATTTGTAAAAGCATTTCAAATAATAGGGAAAATGATTTCTAAATTGTGTAAAAAATAAAATATGTCAACCCTATTTTGTAGCAAGAAACATTATTTATTTATTTTTTTTGGCAAGTGTTATCTGAAATGAAATTTCGAGCCCTGGTCTAAGTAAATATGCATTAGCCTTGTTACAACCATTTTATAACAACAGAAAGTGACCTAATAGTACAGAATGAAACACAATAAATTTTAATTCAATATAATCATAAAATAAATATATATTTTAAAATACACTGTACCAAAATACGATGAAAGACTAGGAAATTTTCCTATGACAATAAAAGAAAATTATAAAATATTGTGATGTTTATCAAAAAGGATACTAGCCATCTAGTAAGAATCTTTCAACTAATCTGTAAAATAAGTAAATAAATAAAAAGATTGAAAATTAAAAAAAAATAAAATTTAATAATTAAAAACATCTAAGTTTAAAAAAATATATACACTTTTTTTTTTAATGCATAAAAACTTGAGAATATTGATCAATATTTAAATAGCAAATGAATATTTCCAGTATAATTCATGCATAAAACAGAAAATAATTACAGGAAGGTGAAAGTGTACAAAACTCTTATTAGTTTTAAATTACTTTTTAAGGTTTCAAGCTAAAATTTACTATTAAAAAATACAATTTAAAGGTACAAATAAACAGAAATATAGTATTCAAAGTATACAGTTAAGCAGTTAAATTTTGTTATCTAAGAATGAGAAAACTGTAATCAGTTACAGAAAAGTTTGGTAATAACAGCATGTTTTAATTATAAATACATGATTAATTTTAAAATACTAAAAACTTAAGTTGCTCCTCCTTCAACTAATAGGTTATTATTATTATTTTATTTTATGGTGATATGTTTAAAACGTATTCATAAGTTTGCCTTTTCTAATCCAAAGCCATTTACCAAGCAAAGAATTACAGATGTTTGTTGTATACTGCAAGACAGAACAGACTGTCCTGTTATGTAAAAATTATCAATTTTATTTTCTTTAGGTATAGAAACATGGATGACATTGATGCAAATTAGGGTTGTATCGGTTTTAACCATAGGGGTTTTAACCAGTGGTTTTAACCGTCCTGGTCAATATCAGTTTTGACCACTGAAATTCATTATTGAATTTATTTACTACCAATCAAGGTCAGAAATTAGAATCTGCTACCAATGAAATATATCTTAGTATCATATGTTAAAACTAAGTAAACATTTGTTAAAAATGTCATAACATAGGACTATCATAACACAAATAATATCACTAAGAAACAACACAATTGTTTTAATTAATTTTTACAGAAACTCTTTTTCGGAATTTATATTGAATTTAAAAAATGGTTACAAGTCGCAAGTTTTGCAGTTGTCTCTAAACTTAGACGGTTTCGTAAATTGTTTTGAATAAGTCCAAACTTTGAAAATAGTCTTTCTATTGAAGACGAGCTGGCACAACAGTTCATTAGATGTAATGCGAAATCAACAAATTTTACATCAATGCCTTTTATCTTCTTCATTGCTGCCCACCAGACATCAGGTCCAAGTGTATTTTTTACGCTTTCAGAAAAAAAGGATTTTGGATATGGCAAAAACTCTCCTTGAAATGCAATCACAAGTGGCAAAAATGTAGGATCAATGTTATCGTGTAACCATTGTCTTGCTATTTCTTGCTTGTCTTCATCAATACCTTTACCCATATAAACAGGATTCAGCATATGTGCAAGAAAATGAACTGGAGTAACACTTTCTTTAAATCGAGACTGCAGCACGTCAGAATAAGTTTCAAGTTCTTTTACTTTTAATAGTCTTATCCATTCATCACATGCGTCAGATATAGTGGCATCTTCTTTTTGAAATTTGTCTAATGCAAGGGAAATAGGCATAAGTTGACTTTGTAGATGTTTTACCTCTTCATATATGGCTACATTGTGCATGATTTTAACAATGTTATCATCAATATCATCTTCATGCTCATCTACAATTTTTATGTAAAAATCTCTGTTTCTAAGAAAAGTTGTCAAACATTCGATCTGACTGTTCCAACATGTTTCCCCTGGAAGTTGGGGTTTAACAGATTCTTCATATTCAGACAAGTAACCTTGTGTTTTAAGCTACAACTCATGTTTTTAACTGAAATTAATGTTTTGTTTTTAACTACAATTCCTGTGTTGTGTTATGCTTTTAACTGCAGCTCATGTGTTTCAAAGAAGATACCTATTTCATCTTCCTTGATGTTTTAAATTGTTACTGGTTTATATTTTTATATTGCATGGTCCATTTTTAAATTTCTAACATTATTATTATATTAGTATTAGCATTTTTAATGAATTGTTGTTTTTACTACTTATTAAGTTATTTTTAATTGCAAAAACAATTATTATTAAAATTAAAGCTGTTTAAAACCATTTTTAACAGTGCTGACCATTTTTGGACGGTTAAAACCATTTTTGACCAGTATCCTGGTCAAAATTACAACCCTGACGCAAATAAACATAAATTTCAGCTGAAAAAAATCAAAGTCACTGTAATTTTCAGCATATAATCTGCTAGTCACATAAATCATTTTTACGCCAGAAATTTTAATTAACAAATTAAGTTATTTTTGCCCAAAATAAAGTTTTTAAGTTTCAAAATAAATGTATTTATATACAGAAGAAAAATGTGAAATGTATCACTGTAAATCAGTTTCTGCTCACTCACTCATTAACTTGCTGGAATTACTGATCTGAGATATGGAGTTGATCAAAAACGAATTTGCATACCCATTTCAAAGCAATGTTTAAACAAGGGGGTGCAATGTGCTTTACGATACTGCTTGGCAACTTGTTTCCGATCGTGTATAAGGATGCCAACCTTGGTAACCTCGACGTTTAAAAGTTGCTGAACGATTGATGTTTGAAATGTGGTAACCTTCACCATGATGTTTTGAAGCTGTGTGATTTTTGCGTAATGTTATTGTTGCCAAACGAAATTTCGTACATTTTAAAGTTTCATGGAGTTTGCGGGAGACGTATTTAGTGATATTTTTTTGGGTTTTTATGTATGCGTTACTGATCGATGTGAAATGAAATTTTGTACGTTTTAAAGATTCATGCAGAATGCGGGTGAGGTATCCAGTGGTGTTTTTTTTTTTTGGTTTTCATGTACGCAGAGTGTACAGACGTGCATATTATTGATTGCTATAAAACAAAATTTCATGTGTTTTAAAGATTCATACAGAATACGGGTGAAGTATCCAGTGATGTTTTTATTTGGTTTTTATGAACGCAGAGCGTACAGACGTACATATTATTGATTGCTGTAAAACGAAATTTCATGTATTTTAAAGATTCATGCAGAATGCAGGTGAGGTATCCAGTGATATTATTTTTTGTTTTTCATGTATGCGGAGCGTACACACGCACATATTATTGATCGCTGTAAAAGAAAATTTCATGCATATAAAAGATTCATGCAGAATGCGGGTGAGGTACCCAGTGATGTTTTTTTTGTTTTCATGTACACAGAGCATACAGGCATGCATATTATTGATCACTGCAAAATGAAATTTCATGCATTTTAAAGGTTCATGCAGAATGCAGGTGAGATATCCAGTAATGTTTTTTTTTTTTGGTTTTCATGTACGCTGAGCATACAGACGTAATTATTATTCTTTGCTGTGAAACGTCGCCGTAGTGCAGTGCTTGTGTGATGTTAAATGGAACCTACCTACTTCATTTCATTTTTATTTTTTAATTTTGGCAACAGTAGGCCATTTCAATTTTTGTTTCATGTGCCAGAGACACGTTTGCAAATTGAGTTTGTCGCTTTTCTTATATAAAATTGTGATTTATTGGTTTTGTAAAATTGAATATTTATGTTGAAAAAAGCTTTTGAGTAGTGCTTGAAATGGTGTTAATGTGGTTGGTGTACATGATTACTTCGAAATCTGCAGAGGGGATATTTTCTTCGTTTTTCCAAGGATAGTGCTGTTTTGTAAAGAAATTTAGAAAAGAGTAAATAAACAAACCTTGTTTTTTATTTAAATATTTATTTGTTATGTGTATTGAGTTATTTATGCTGTTTTTGTTTTATAATATTTAATATTTGTTAGTTTTAGTTTATGAAAATTGTGCAAATTTTTAAAATTTATATTTTTATTTTCCTTTATTCAAGTTCTTGAAAGCTACTTTTTAAGCTTTATTTTTAGGTAATTGCTTTAAAACACGTAAAATCAGCCATTTTGGAAAGGTCAGGAAAGAAAACCGTGCCAAATTGGCGAGTTTGGAAAAAATCACCAAGCAGTATCGTAAAGCACATTTTTCCCTAAACAAGTTTAGGAGCAATTCAATTATTATTTTGTGGTGTTATGTTGAAACATTTGTGTTACATGAAAGAACAATTTCTCTTGCCAAACGTACACTGAAGAAGGCAAAACTAATTCTATCAATCAAAAATATTATGGCCCGGCTATATTATATTCATTAACAAAATTGGCCAAATAGCAGCCTTATTTGTCCAAGAAAAAAAAATGTTTTATCAAGACATTAGCTGCTTATACCAGATCGCAAACACTAAATTGTTCAGATCATGATATGAATTGCTCTTTCTTATGCATCT
This sequence comes from Salticus scenicus, assembly GCA_963930645.1. Lineage (NCBI taxonomy): Eukaryota > Metazoa > Arthropoda > Arachnida > Araneae > Salticidae > Salticus > Salticus scenicus. Next base: position 210,741,552 of record OZ005657.1, read on the forward strand.
TACTCCACATATTTGACTGTGCGATTTCCTTACCTAAAATAGTACTGATAAAATAAATGGTAAATCCCAAATTTATAAGTCAAGATTTACCATTAAAAAATAGTAATAACATTGCTTTGGTCTAAAACAGTGCTTGAAGGCATGGCTTAATCAAAGCAAAGGATCTATCTTGGTTATATTACTAAAGGTTATATGATTTCAAAAAGGACTCTCTAAGGAAAAATTATTCTTGTTACATTACTGAGCAAGATAAATTTTGAACACCTTATAAAAATTACTCTTTCAGGCTGCATGGATTTGAACTAGCGAATTCAAACACCAAACATTTTGTTTTACAAAAATTAAGCACACTATCCATTTTGTTGAATGAGCCCATAAATAATGAAGAAATGAAAATTGAAAACAAAAGTGCACATTCAGTCTGATAACTTTAATTCTGATACTGAATCCACATATTGCAAGAAAAGTAACACAAATGACCCCAGCAAGAAAATTGACACAACTCAAAAATACATAGTATTTGAGAAGAATTAATTTAAAAAGGTAAAAATAATTTTAAAAAGCGTATATGAAGAAAAGAAAAATTGTTTTGGAAAGGACATTTTTGTTGTAGAGGGGGCAAATTTTTAATTTTAATTCTATTTATAATCATTATTTACATTGAATCATCAACAAATTTCTTCTAGAGCTGTTAACTGATATTATTCTGCAAATCCGCTCAAGTGATGAGGAAAATGCTGAGGTTTAATTTTTACAGAAACATGATAAAACAAACAAAACATTTCTTTTTCCTGAAAAAGAAGACAGAAGTTGGGTTTTCTTTTTTTACACCAAATCTTTGTTGCCTAAACCCTTATTTGATGATTGGTGATTTAACTATACATTTAGTAAACCCCTCAATTAAATATATATGCTTGATTACTAAATATAATTAAAATAGTAATTACTACTACAGTTAATTAGTTAACCAATGTATTTACTAAGTGTAAGAAATAACTAAATATATATATTTCTTTTACGGTGATTACAGATATCAGTCATTCAAATTTAATTTAATATACAACATACATTAAGGAATATAAAAACAGAGACTTGGTAGTGAATAAATGAAAACAAAATTTTCAACACATAGAAAAACAAAGGGAATAATGAAATTGCAATTTCATTATTCCCTTTCGCTTTCTATACATTGAAGATTTTTCCTGTTTTATACAGTCTATCTCAAAAGTTTAGTCACTCAACAAAATGTTCATTTTAAATATAAAAAGCTGAAAACTGGTCATTAATTACTTTATTATTTATTTTTTATAAGCACAAAAATAAGATAAATACAAAATTACATCACATTTGCTTTATGCACAAAAAATTAAAGTATTAAATGTCATAAAAATTTCATGTCTCATAAGTTTAGTCCCAATTTCAAATACTGCTGAGATAGAGTAATCAGGGTTGGCAAAAACCCGAGTTTTTCTGGTCTTTGGTTTGAATACATTTGCATTGCAATGGTATATATGTTATTTAGCATATTAGTTGTAATACACCTAATTATATTAAACAACTAATTAATAATTAATCTAATATTTATCTTAGAAATAAAAATTGGTTTGATTCTAATATTAAAATAGTGTTAATTAGTAAAATTAAGCTATCTTTTATTTTAATGTATGCTTATTCAAAATAAATATTCTTAATGACAATAACTGATAAAATAAAAGAATTTAAATTCTTAAGTACAATACATATCATAAAAATTTTTTTTAATTATAAAAATAAGTTGCACTGCTTTATCATTTTTTCTTTTCTTTTTTTTTTTAAGTTTTTTAATAGTTGAAACGGTTATAGAAGAAAATTTTATTAGATTTATAATTATGTTGCTACTAAAATTAAAATAAAATTATTATAAAATTTCAAAACTAAACAATTTAATTAGTTAAATATTGATTCTGGACATTTATGTCGGCTATTAAACAAAAATATTGTTAGGTTTTACAGGAAAAGGAAAATTGAACAAATGGGCTCTTCCCACCTGACGTCAGAGGTCACATGATAGGTGATAAACAAACAGCACACGAAGTCTTCTATACCTATAGCGATTTCTAAAATAACATATTTTTTATTCTTCTTTTTGATCAATCGTATTTAATCTGTTACTTTTTTTATACATCACCATTTTTAATCCATTTTATATCATTATTTATCAACTTTTGTTTGCTGTATACATTTGCAATCATTATTTAGTTTATATTTGTTACTGATGTTCATGGAGAACATGTTTTGGTTCTTAAATCACTGACAGTGCAACATTGTACGGTGGGTGTGAAGCCATTTAGGCCAGTAACTATGTTAATTAACTTGTTGTAACACCTTTATGCAATTAAATTTAATTGAAAACATTCTAAATTTTCAAATTATAATCCATAAACATTCCACAAGAACAAGCTATTATTTATTGCTAGATCAGTTAATGTAACAGTTACACTACAACATACAAAAATCAATTCTTACAGGTAAAAATAAATACATAAAGTGTTTTTTAAAAATTATTAAATTTACAAATACAATTATTCTACTGTTTACAAATACACAATATTATTACTTTTATTTTATTTTATATTAAATATTAACACTTTTGTTCTTAAGAACAATATTTAATTGAATTTGATTCTCGGAATTCAATTTTACATTATTCACACATCACGTGATTGAGCAGACGACGCTGGGAAGACCCCATTAAAGAAGATAAACTTGCTTTTATTATATTTATAACTGTAGTTACTTTTTATGTTTAAATACTATTTTCTAGAAAATAAAAATAAGAGTCTATACTTTATAGATGGGATTTGTAAATTATGAATAATTTTTAACAAAAACCCACTTATTTGCAAAAACCCAGTGGGTTTTTGTTGGTGGGCCCACCCAGAAAAACCCGAGCAGGTTTTTCTGGGCTGAGCCCAGTTTGCCAACCCCAATAGTAATTACAACTTTAATACTTAATTGTGTTTTTTTTTACATGAAATAAGATCAAAAATTAGATTTTCCATCAATTCAACAAGTTTTTGTAGCACTTCGGATTCAATATTGTACCATTCTCTCTCTATGGCAGTTTTCAGTTCGTCGACAGAGAAATACTGCTTAGAATTTGCATAAACCTGGCAGCATAATATTCCCCAAACATTCTCGATTGGGAATGCAGGCCAGTCCATGCATGAAGATTTTGTCAATGAAGCCATGCTTTTGTGGAAATCGATGTATGTATGGTTGCATTATTGTGCTGAAATTCGCAGCCTGGTCCTCCTATAATGTCACAAAATGGCAACAATTTGTATTTTAATGTTTCCTGATAGTTACTGGATGTTTGTTTTCCACAAAAATCACTAATGATGTTTGACCGTTGAACCCAAATGCACCCCACATCATCACAGATTTTCTACCTTGCTGTCTCTGTTGAAAAATGTTTTGGCTATTTTCACAAATCATGCCAATAGTAAGTCCACCCATCCAGGCCCTCTAAATTTCACTTTTTCTCATCAGAAAATATGACAGAAAGCCACTTACCTCTGAATGACATATGTTTCTTTGTTCATTCTAATCGTTTAATTTTATGACGGGTTGTCAAAGCTGGTTTCTTGGCCATCTTTTTCAAAATAAGATGAGGAGAATTTATAATTCTTCGGTGGATCGTGCCTTTTGAAGCTAGAAGTCCACACATTAACTCAACAAAAAGAGACCCTCAGGGCAGGGGGTGTCTATTAATCCCCATAAATAATTGTCAATGGTGCAGAAGGTATCGTTTAATTGGGTGTTATGGCGGAAGTAATTTAGCTTAACTCTAATTTATAAACAATGCAAACTTAAAACACAAAAAAGCATCTTCATATTAAAACCACAGTTAATCTTTGCTCTAAAAGTTTCAAAATGAAAAAATTGAATACTGTCTTCAGAAAGTTTTAAAAAACAGTACATCAAATCCAAAATATAAAGCTATTTTTAAATATCCAAACTTTCCTTAACATAAAAAATGATTTTTCCAAAATTATTAATATTTATAATATGGGGAGTAAAGGTAATCTTATCTAATTAGATTTTTTTCATAAGAAGAATGTAATGGATACATAAAAACTTTCTACTTTCATCGTTTGTAGATATATACATTTTGAAGTATCATGAACATGATTTGACCATTTTTAGGAAATGTGTGTCTATCTGTGTATGTGACAAAAGTTTTGTGGGTGTTGTATTCCGAGAAAAAATGCATAGAATTTTGCGAAACAGTATATTATATTAGACCTTAATATAAATTGGCACTGATTAGATTTTGGGATGTATCAGCCAACAGGTGATGCTGTTATGTTGCAATTTCCTCCTTTTACTGAAAGTCTTCTATGGTAGTGTAGAAGTGCACCATATTAGCAGTCTTAGATGGCTATTATGAAAAAATTTGCTTAATTAATTAGGTTTATAAATGATCAATAGGTGACGCATCTATGCTGCAATCTACCCCATATGTGGGAAAGTTACTTCTAAGTTTTTAAAGTGTATTAAATGTACCAAACTTGATATGTAAGATTCCTGTTACGATAAACTACATTGACTCAATATGGGTGCATATCGGCCGAAAAGTTGTACTGCTATGCAGAGGTGGGCAGTATATTATATACTTGTATATAATATAGTATATTCAATATACATTTGTATATTGTATATTTTGCAACATTTTAGGCAGTATATTGTATATTTTACAGGGCTTAATATACAATATACTTTATCTCAAAATTCCCAACTTCTTAAAAAAAAAAAAAATCTTTCATCTCGGATTTAAAACACTGTTTTTGGTTCTGGGAACTCAGCTCAAATACCCCTAGAGACTGACAATTATTTTCTCAATGTTGACTGACTACCAACCCAGCACCCCCTGTTGTTAATTAGAGAGAATGACAGCATTATATAACACTGTATATTCTATTACATTTTTAAAGGAGTAATTCATTATTATGATAATAGCTTACTTCCAAGAAAATTTGTATATGTTTATTTTCTAATTATTTATGAATTCCTAATTGCCTAAATATTTTTATGTAAGTGCATAAAATACTGATTTTGATTTCTAAGTGAAATATTAACTCATTTATTCTTAGTAAGAAATTAAATAAACGAAAATGTACATTTTTACATAATTACAAATACCACATATAAAAATTAATTTTTAAAAGTATATTCTGAAAGTATATCAAATATACTTTTTGAATAAAGGGTATATTGTATATTTTCAAAATTTTAAAAAGTGATTTGTATATTGTATATTTTTGGACAAAATAGACGAGTATTTGTATATTGTATATAATATACTTTTCTGAAATATATTGCCCATCTCTGCTGCTATGTTGTATTTTTCTCCATTTATGGGAAAGCTCTCTCTCTTAACTTTTACACATAAATGCACTAAATTTTATATGTGGAATGATTTGTACAAAAAACTCTGCTGATTCTATTTGGCTGCATATTTTTAATTCTGCAAAAAGTGGAGTGCTCCACTTTATTTAGACGCTTTAAGGTTTTTACACAGTTTTCCAAGCAATTAATATATAAGAATTTCACAGAAGAAAGATTTGTGATAGCCATAGCTTATTTGTTTTCCTTGTTTCTATAAAGGTATTGTATCTTTGAAAATGATCAATTAGTTCTATCCTCATATGCATAGCTGCCAACTTAATGTGAAGAAAAATAACAGTGCTTTTTATGCAATTTGCTAAACACAACCTTTTTACTCTAAGGAAGGGTGCAAGACAACAAAAATTAATGAATAAGAGATACTGAATGATCCTACCTCAGGGTGGCTAACATTAGAACTTTTCCAAATCCCTTATGACATTTTTCACCATTTTTCCTGATTTACGCTGTTTATTTCCCAAAATTAGTGAACAATTTAGCAATTTACAATAACGAGCTAACAAATATTGCTTATTTCCACAAAATTTGTCAAAATTCCCTGATTCCCTGACTAGTGCCCCCCCCCCCCCGTACCTCTTTATAGGTTCTAGTATCTAATAAAGCAAGTTTAAATTGAATATTAACATTTATGCTGCAAATGGAGAAAGATTAGAAATTACATGGCTTCTACAGTGCATTTGATTACCAATATTTAGTAGGGGAAAAGGGGATGTCATAAAAATTATATGAGTGTGAGATATTGAGCAATTGTACTACTTTATATGTTCTACAATCTAGTAAAGTTTAAAAAGAACATTAATATTTATGTTGTGGATGGAGAAAGATTAGAAATCGCAAGGCTTCCATGAGGTCTTGCCGATTGTTAACAGGGAGGGATTGGGATTCGGGGGGGGGGGGGGGGGGTGTCACAAAAACTTCCTGAGTGAGAGATATCAAACAGGGTCTAAAATCTAATGAAACAAGTTTTAAAATGAAAATTGACATTCATGCTGTGGATAGAGAAAGACTGGAAATTACAAAGTTTCTGCAAGACATTTGATGGCCAATCGTTTGTTTATTTATTTTTTTAGATTATTATTATTATTATTTATTTATTTATATATTATTATTATTATTATTATGGTGCAGTTACAGAAAATCGTGTTTTTTTTTTTTTTTTAAGGAAAATTCAAAATAGGGAGAAATTTGTTCTAAAGCAGGAAACTGGCAAAAAATTGAGAAACTTGGAATCACTGCAATTGTAATTTGATCATCAGTTTGAAAAAAAAAAAATAATAATAATAATAAATTGGAAATCCAGAATGTATAATAAAAAATAGGAGTAACTGCAGGAAAATCAGAATATTTGGCAACTATGCATATTATGTGTGCTTTGAGAACTATCATATGTTTGCATGTGTATATGTGTGTGCACAGCTCACATATCGTCTGAGAGAAAGTTGGCAACCCCCCCCCCCCTCCCCTCTTCCTGCCTGAAAAGGATGAGAGAGTTTTTTGGCCCCATGCAGTTTCAAGTTCCTATTTTATTATATGAATAGTTAGACTACTATAAATAAAAAATGATGCGAATTAATCCGAAAAGTTCAGTATTTTCCAAGATCGGGGTCGTTGCTATCACTATTAATACCATTATTTTTTATGATATACAGCAGGTGTCTCCGATTGAATAATACAGATATTGCTTTATAAAAATAGTGGTATTAAAAGTAAAAAAGAGATTGCGAGTGTTAAGGAAAAAAAAAAGACATAAATTATATCTTACGAATATTTAATATAACAGAAGTACAATTTTAATTGAATTTGATTACACAGATTCGTTTTCATCAGTTTCATCACTTTCTAACTAGTGAGAAGTATACTAGCATCAGCAATGTATTCATTGAAATCAATGCTGTGTTTATCTTCTTCAGCGTATCTTTTATAACATAAATACCATAACACAGCAACAATGCGTGCACAACAACCTACATACAGTATGACCTCCTACTTTGCACTAGCAATACCAAGAAGATATCAGTGGCATGCAGTAACTGTATTGAATCCACGTGTTATAGATCTTTGAAAATGTATGTCTGGACTGTAACTGTACACGAATAATATCATTACATTCTTTATGGACAAATAATTCATAAAAACCCGAATCACTGATGTCTTCAGTGTATGATTTTCAATGCTTTATTTGATAGACACCAAGGGTTAAGTTACACAGTTCGTTGATAGTTTATCTAAGAAAATTCTTTAAAGATTGTGCTTCCATTTTTTGTCAAACCACTCATCATTTAATCCAGATTTTAGACTCTATTAATAACTGTAATTGGTTAGGTTGTTTGACAAGGTTTAGAATTCTGTTTACATTAATCATATCTTCATCACTCTTCTGGAATCTAGGTGGTCGAAAAACATTAACAATGGTGCAAACTATTTGTACAAAATACCTATCAGTGATAACTGGGAATTAAGCATCACCTGTGCTAATGCTTTCTGCCTTTTTAATAATCCATTAACGTTCATAAAAAAATTGATATAACTTTGGTTTAAATTATCCCAGATTTATGTGTTCTACTATTTGTTTTAAATTTGCTGATAAGTTTTTTTTTTTTTTTTTTTTTAAACTGCAAACTTTAATAAGTAAATTTTACTATGTAAAAATATAACTTTATGAAGTAAATTTTTAATATGGGTATTGACCCATATTATAAATTTACATCCTCCCGAAGGGTGCTTTTCTCCAAGAGGGAAAGTGATGCTCCTACATGCACACAATTTTTTTCCTAGCTACTACAGTTTTCAATATTTCATATTAATTTTATAAACATTTATTAAAAATAACTCTCATTGTGTACATTTATATGAAATTTTGTCCTATATTGCTATATTAAAAATTATAAAAAATTGAGATGACAGCTCAACCTGTTCAGCAGTGCCATAACAAGTAATCTGGGGGCACCGGTGCGAGGGATGAATTTATGGACCCCCTCCACTAAAGATGAATTTCTATTTCGAACCCCCCCCCCCTTTGCTTTATTACTTTATAAGCAATATTAAAATTTTTATGTAGTTACTTACATTACTATAATAACTGATTACAATATTACAGTGACAACATATTTTTGGAAAATAGTTTAAAACCTAGTATTCCAAAATTTTTGGCTGACACTATATTTATCTAAAACATTTATTACACAAAAATTATGAAATGTTTATTTCAATATATAAGTTTTGTAAAGGCTAAATTAATAAGCTAGATTACATATATTATAAATAAAAACACGAAAAAAAAAATATATAACGAATAATAACAACATTTAATCACAGACAGTTTTTATATACAAGGTCTAAAATTTCTGTTTGCGAGCTTTGGTATCAGCAAAATATTTTACTATATAGTCAATATTCAAATGGTCCAACTTCTAGCTCTCAATGTTTAGGAGAGAAATGATTGTTATATATATAATCTTTATTGGGAAATATTATTCCTCAAATAATTTTTTACCAATTTCAATTTTGAAAATGACTATTCAGCTGAAGTTACTGTGACAGGTAATGCTAGGAAATTAAACCTGCTGTGAATAAATTTGAAAAAGAGGTGGAATAAACATTTTCCAGAATAAAACATGAAACTTGGTGAATATTTACTCTATCTATTATTTACATCGTCTTTTGCTTCATATCTAAATGTTTCTATCTGGCATACGTATACGATATCAGAACTTATGTCATTGGAATATTTCTCTGCAAACTTGACAGCATATTTTTTAAGTTCTTCCAAAATACTGTACAGAGTTCCCGAGGTTGAAAAAATAAAAAAATCTCAGCAATTACAATACATAATTCCTAGACATTATTCAGACACTATTTCGCTTTTATATACACATAACATACATCAGGGGTGCAGAATATGTCCGAACGAGGTTCGAGGGAAATTTAAACTAACTGGGGAAATTCTGAATATTTTTTTAAGAGAAAATAAAAATGTAAATAAAAAATAATAATTTGCTGCATTGAAGTCCTTATAATATACACTAACAGCAATATTTTTATGTTACACTGTATACTTATTCTCTTAAAGATTTATTACATAGAACAAATGACTTTGTATAGCAAAGTAGATTTTTGCATTATTGAGGGAAATTTATACTGTGTTTGGGGGAAATTTCCGAGGTCTGAACATTTTCTGCACCCCTGACATACATATGTATACACATATGTTCCTCTCCGTAAAATAGCAAAAATGAATTCAGAATATATCTCAAAATGTATTGATACACCAGTTACCAAAACCTCATAATGAAATTTTACTTTGAATATGATGCTTTTCTTGTATAAATATAACTTAAAAAACTAAGTAAAAAAATGTGCTTGATATTGAGAACTGGTATTGAAAAATAATAAGTAAAATATATTGTATAAAAAGACTATATAAATAGCAAAGAAAGAAAAAAAAAACCTGCAACAATTGTTTCGGGTCGAAATATAGATTGTGCCTCATCCTTTTTTTACCTGATGAAGGGTCGTACTATTTCGACCCTTAACAATTGCTGAGTTTTTTTTTTTTTTTTTTCTATTTATGATGTTTTCGTACAAATTCTTCATTTATTACATATAATTTCATACCTTTATCGATCTCCAACGCATTAATTAATAGACTTATTTAGAGATTAATTTTAAAAAGACGCTCTCAATTCTCCGTGCAGGTGAAAAAAAAAAAAAAATCGCTGTCTTTGTATTTACAGAAAGAAAAAAGAAACGGGAAATAGTTTTATTGCTGATATTTGTTGAACTAGGCAGATAATTACTTAAAATAAAACCATTTAAAATGTTAATTGTTTCAATATGAATTTCAGATGTTTTAGTTTAATATTTTGTGAATGTCTTTTAATTTATTATATTTATTTATTTATTTTCCTTTTGGTGGTGGTGGTGGGGGGGGGAGGGGGGCAGAGAGAGATGTATACCCACAATTCCATTACTTGGATCCAACACTAATTTTTATTTGCATTTTTCGTAAAATCATGAAATCTGATATCCTATTAGTGATTATAAGGACAATATTGAATAACTAACAGGCTTTGTCCGCTTCGCTGGTCACTATATTTAAATAAAAAAAATTTAATAATTATAATTGAAATGTTTAAATTAGTACATTTCGTTTGACGATTAATTTTTGGCAAATCAAAACTGTCCAAGTACTATGATATACAACTGTTAATAGAATCTAAATGACATTTGAATATTAAGCTTCATTATGTTGATTAGACACAGGGTTAATTTAAAATAAACTAAATGTGTATTTACTTTAGGAAAGCTTTATTTATAGGACTTCCTTGGCATATTTGAAATTTGGCACCGAAATAGCTGGATGATTTTTGCAAAAATGTTTACTTACTGAATTATGATAGCCCTTTTAAACCATTGCCAAAATAGCAAAATAAATAAATATAAATAAAAGTCGCAAAGTGAGTCCTATACTAAAACTATGCCAAAATTATTTTATAGACGATAAAATGATAAAATCAAGAAAAATAAAACATATAAGACAATTCGATTAACTGAAATCAATATTTAAAAGAAAAAAAGAAAGAAAAATTCAGTCTTTGGCAGAATTTAATTTAGTATGACAGGACTAATTTACATATTGCAATCTTGTAACTAAAAAAAAAATTGTTATTAGCCATTTTTGCTAATAACAAGCTTGACATTTCTCATATAATAACCGTTGGCAAGGTCACCATACCTGCAAACATAGATGTAACAGTTATTACGTGGGAAATGTCGAGCTGGTTATCAGCCAGGGTGGCTCGATGGAAGTTCATCCGCATGTTAAGCGAAGGACTTGGGTTCAATTCTCAGCTCTGGCATTTTTAACCTATTTGGTATAATAAAAAAACTCCAAACAACTTAAATAGAATTTTCACAGTTGATGAGCTTATCAATAAAATTTCTAAATAGTTTAAGATATTATATAGTAAAATTGGATAAAACTATTGGCAGGCATCCTGGCACATTGAAAGTGTGACAAAACAAAATCGCTGTCTGAAACAAGTAATCTTGTCATACTAAAAAATAAATAAATGAAAAAAAATTTTTAAAGTTATTATAACGTCAGTTTTATCAGAAATCTTTTATGAAAAATATTTAATTTTTCATCACGATTATCTTCGATGGCCTACTGAGCGAAAATGTTGAGAAGAAAATTCGTAAAATAATAATAATCAGAATATTTCATATAATGTAAAAATTTGGTACATAGGAAAATTACAGAAACCGAAATATATTTTGTAATTACCGTACATTTTATCCTAGGAGCAGAATTACATCCGATGTTCTGCAACGAGACATTAAAATTTGCAGATGTTCTGCAGGTATTTTGTCAAAATTTGTCAAAGCATAGTAAAATGCAAAATAAGCATAAAAATAATACTTATTAGTAAAGTATTTATTACACATTTATAATAAAACATGATTTAAAATTTTTATAATCTAAAACTGAGGAATACACCCAGAATTTGCAATTTTTTCAATGGCATTTGGCATTAATATTGTCACATTAATGTGGATATACTATTTACAAAATGTTTATAAATTTTGTCTATACATTGAAACAATGACTGTTTCCAGCAATTTTCTAGTACGCTAACAAATTTACAGGTCAGTTGAACATAACTAAGTTTTATTAATTTTACAATGTTAGCTATATCAACATCATCCAGTTAGGGGATAGATGAAATGTTCTGCAAAAGCCTCAATTGTTCTGCGACGTGCGTCGCAGTTTTAAGCACTTTCTGCTCCTGGGCATTTTATCATGTGCACATCCTAATTTTACAGCAATCTGAAAATAATAATAATAATCATCTCTAACAAAATTTCAGCTGTAAAGTTATGTTGAGATACAGTGGATATAACTATAGTTTAATGCTTGAGACTTAAGAAGTCAGATAACTTTCAACAATGGAAATATCAGTAAAAAATGATAATTCTTTTTCAATAACTTGAAAAATAAAGACTTTTAAAACTACAACTTTTCAAAACTTTTAACTCTCTGTTACAGCTGTCATAATAATTATACATTTTTAGTTTTGCTTTCTTTCTTTCTTTTTTTTTTTCCTTTAAAAATGTCAGAGGGTTTTTTTTTTTTTTTTTTTTTTTTTTGTCGATAGTGACCGTAAGCCTTTTGCGCAGGATTACATGCAAAAAATACATCACATAATCCTAGTATTTATATATTTATTTTTTATATATATAATGCGTGGGACAATACTCAAAAAAAAAAAAAATGACGAAAAAGAATTTTGCTGTATGGCTTCATTCATTTAATATATATATATATAATAATAATTATTATTAAAAATATTATCACTATTTCTGACATAATTATGCTTATAATTACGAACATTTTAATGTTAAAAGGCTAATTATTATTTATTATTAGCCTTCAGGTTATATTAACTATTTGTTAGTCATTTGCATTTCATACATATATTTATATGTTATGTGTAAAAGCTCTTGAATTTTTATTAAATTCAGGCTAACCATCGCATATTTATTGTGCGTGTAAGCATAGTTATTGTGCAAAAATTCACTCTGACATTTAAAAATAAAATGAAATAAAAAATGTGTTTTAATATGGCTATAATAGAGAGATAAAACCTCTCTTAACATCTATTAAAATTTACAAGTAATTTATTTTTTGAGTTATGGTAAATATATCTTTTTTTTTTTTTTTTTTTTTCCCAGACACATATTCTCTTTTCATAGGTACAGATCACATAAATAATTTTAGATTAATGAATAACTTTAGAGACCCCCAAAAGTTCGTTTAGAAAGTATTTAAGTGTATCAATTGAGTTTTACATACATTAAAAAGCTATCTAACATATCTAAAAACAAAATACAA